>CM077505.1:42106606-42420598 GCA_039654745.1 Houttuynia cordata | reverse complement strand
AACTTACAAGCCTTTGGCTCCTGGGTAACGAAAAGAGGGAAAATCCCCAATTATACTTCGTAATTAGGGTTTTCAATCCTGCGGGGGCGAATGAGGGGGCGGGAACGGGCGGCGGAGACGCCGGCCGCGGTGGCGGGGGCGGGCAGCAGCAGCGACTAGAAAGATGCAAACAGGGACCTGAGTCTGAATCTTATCAGGCGGGCAAGGGCGAAGGCGGCGGCCAAGCGGATCTCCGAAGACCTGATGGACTTCCTCGACATCCTGCCGCCGCCCTCTTCCGACGAGGTTGCGGTGGCGGCGAAGTCGAAGTCGAACCGCGCCGGTGAGTCGGCGTCTGTGGCGGAGAGGAAGAAGAAGAAGAGGGCGTCTCGTGGGAAGAAAAGGAAGGATAGCGTTGCAGAGGAACAGAAGATTGTAGGTTTGATGAGACATTTTTTGTATAAATTGTGAAAATTGGAGGCTAGCTTGCCTGGAAAAGAGTAGACTTGAAGCTATTTAATGCCAACTTAGAGAAAATTACATACTCCCTCCTTCCAAAACTGTCTGGATTAGAAAACTAAACTGAATAAATTCAGTTCATTTTGGTTTTTTTAATCTAGACAGGTAATTTTGGACGAAGGGGGTACATTTTTATTGTGTGGATATGAGCTGCTTCTACTCTTACATTTCTACTCAGTATGTTGGTGAGATATTTTTTTGTTATTTGTACTTTCTCCTTGCAACGAAGCTTGTCTGCATTACAAAATGAACGAAATTTATTGGACTTCAAGGCCCGTATGAAAAAACATAGTTTCTATCCCTCCCCCAGAATTTTGTGTAATTGAGAAAGCAAACCCGGCCATGTAATGTTGGACCTGTCTTTTTTCAAATCCAGATGCGCTTCATTGGATTGAAATTCAGAAATGACCTTAATTAGTTCCTTTGTGTATTTGCGCAATCCCCAATCAATGTGGGACGGAGGGAGTATTATTTTGTTCTTTTTGTGTCAAATGGCAAGATATTTGGACTTTTTTAGTTGATGGGTTTTTTTGTTTTGTCAAACATCCACACTTGTTAGTTGGCTCGTTTTATATGGAATAGTTTTCATCTTAAACTTTGAATAGATGGTGGCTACTTTTACGTGCCTTTTTTTTGGTGAGGGGTGGGAGGAGGGAAGGAAATAGAAAGAATGTAGATGGATGAAGTTGTTTAAGTTTAATTGATTAGAGTTGGGAAGTAAACTAGGTTCTCCGCTTCATGGATTTCCTGGGCATTTTATGAGGGAGAGTACTGTCATGCTATCTGTTACGCCTTGTAAGTTGTAGGAAAACTTTTGGTAATGTCAAAATTAGGTTAAGCGATCAGATGCTCATGAACCGATCTGAAGTTCAATTCATAGAGGAAGCAGTTCAGGGAACTCTTGTTAGCGCGAACTAAGTGGAAATTTTTTTTTTCATGAGATTATAATGTTGCCTGTAATGTTCATTGTTTGATTTTATGACTTTTTAATTGCCTGAGTAATGGTTTTAAATTGTTTGGTATGTTGTTTTTAGTGCAGCCTTTAATTATCTACTCTTTTCAATTGAAGCATTTCGTTTTCAAATTTTCCTTCTAGTCGAAGCCTGACTTTTGTTAACAAAAGTTTTGAACGTTTGTATTTTCTTCAGATGGATGATGTCACTACAGAAACGAAGATTTTTGAAGGAAGGGCAGCAGAAGCTAAGGGGATACCACTTGTGGGAGATACTGCAAGTGGTATGCCAGAAGGTGTCAGTGAACTTGAAGAATATCCACTGATAGCTAAAGCTATAGACCTTGACACTATTGAGATGCTAGACAATGTTGCGAAACCTGTGAACACAAATGGGACTGGGGTAGCAGATAATTCTGTTCTTCGGAAGCTACTTGTGAGTATACTTCTTTTACAATGAGTTGCTTGATTGAAGAGGCCATTGTAAGGTGGGATAGAAGCTCGAAATATTGCTTATATATTTTTCCTTTTGTGTCTGAAACTTCTTTCTGCTTCTGATTTCAGCGGGGCCCGAGATATTTTGATCTCCCTGAGAGTCATTCGGAAACATGTTACAATTGTGGAAAGGAAGGACATGTTCTGGCTAATTGCCCATTTGAGAAGCGGAAAAAGCCATGTTTTGTTTGTGGCAACTTTGGGCACAGCACAAAGCATTGTTCGCAGGTATGTGTTTGTACATTTTCTAGGTTTAATCCTAAAAATGTTTTCAAAGGTATTTTTCACAAAAAAGTGTTTGTTTTCTCCTAAACATTTGTTGTTGTGTAATTGTTAAGTGAATGCATTGGAGTGAGTTCTCTAAAAGCGATTTCTGCATGCATAAACCGACATCAATTAAATAACTACTGTCCATAATCTGTGCACTTTTAGTGTATGTAGTGCTTTGAATTTCTTTCTCGTTCTTTACTGATCTGTGAATTGTGATACATGATACGTTCTCTATCATGGTATTGTAGTGTTTTTTAATTGGATGGTCTCCTCTCATGGATATCAGTGTGATCTCTTTAATTTGGTGTCTCATTGTAATCTTTTTAACATCAGGGGCGGGGTTGTTTTATCTGTAGAAAAAGAGGTCATATGGCCAAAGATTGCCCTGAAAAGAATAGGGGAGCTTCTGAAATTGGCAAGATATGCCTGCGATGTGGTGAATCTGGACATGATATGCCATCTTGTAGAAATGATTATGCACCAGAAGATCTGAAGGTATGTAATGGTTAGGAGTTCTGTAATAACTTGATTTGTCTCTGCCACACAGTCTTTGTTCATATCTTGTTGAGGAACTTATGTCTACGATATTCTATTTTCTTTTACCCCTGGAAGCAGGAGATCCAATGCTATATTTGCAAAAGTTATGGTCATCTTTGTTGTGCTGACGTCGAGGATGCTGGTCCGAGAGAAGTATCTTGTTACAATTGTGGCCGGTCAGGTCATTTGGGTGTAGTAAGTCAGATTTGTCATGTTATGAATGCGAGGATCTTGTGTGTCCTAATTGTTCAATGCTTTACTATAGTTCATGGATCTTATTGAAACCTTCATTAAATACTTAGGGGTGTGCAAAATTGCATGGGGATGTCAGTGGGTCTGCAAGTCCCACCTTGTGCTACAAATGTGGAGAAGATGGGCATTTTGCCAGGGGTTGTACCAAATCTGCAAGGGTAGGGATATGTTGCTTTACTAATATTTTTACTTCTTGGAATTTAAGCATTTCCCTTTTAATGTTCCGAGCTTTATGAAAAATGATGTTTGCAGTCTATTTGGAGAAACAGAGAACTGTCTATTCCTCGGGAAAGTATTTTAAGAGAATGTAAGTATGGAGATGCGAGAAACTTATCTGTACCTCCTGAGTTTGGTAAGCCTCATAAAAGGAAAATGCGGCAAGATGATAAAAGATATGTTAGAAGTGCTGGGAAATCCAAGTCAAGGGGTGGTTGGATTATGGATGATCCAGGAGATATTATGTATGAAAGAAATTATGAAGTAGACAGTGTTAGAAGTGCTGGGAAATCCAAGTCAAGGGGTGGTTGGATTATGGATGATCCAGGAGATAGTACGTATGGAAGAAATTATAAGTAGACAGTGTTAGAAGTGCTGGGAAATCCAAGTCAAGAGGTGGTTGGATTATGGATGGTCCAGGAGATATTGCGTATGGAAGAAATTCTGAAGTAGACAGTTGGTCCTCTCCGGCTAGTATGGGAAGGGGAGTGCACAAAACTCTCACTTCAGGATCTGGTGGCTGGTCCTCTTCAGCTAGTATGGGAAGGGGAGTGCACAGATCTCCCACTTCGGGATCTGGTGGCTGGTCCTCTGCTGCTGGTATGGGAAGGGGAGTGCACGAAACTCCTACTTCAGGATCTGGTGGCTGGCATTGGGAGTCCAGGTCTCCTCTTAAGAGGCAAAAGCTTTTTCCTGGAAGTTCTAGTTCAAATGGCCCAAAGATGCAATTCCATCACGACTTTACAGCTTCAAGATTTGACAATAATATTCAGAGTCATTTTTGGAAATCACACTGATTAAGGGAGATTGGATCAGAGTGAAAAATATTTGGGCTTTCTGAATTTTAACATGCACTATTATTGCTGCTTAAGAATTCCCCGGAAACTACATTGGTTAGACGTGTAAGTATTTTTGTCATTGTTTCTCTCCCGTACTGTATCCACTTTTTACATTTTTTGTTTGTAATGTTGCTGCATTGTATATAGTTATTTTTTAGTTAAGTAGCTGGCTTTATGTAAACAAAGATGCACCTGAGATTAGAAGATAGAACGTTTGTATAGTGGCCCAATGATGCTGCTTGCTGCTTCTGGAAACTGAGCGTTAAAAATGCGTTGTGAACCCGTGTGTATATTTCTTTTGGGCCACTATATTTCTTTTGGCTGACTTGGAACAGAGTGGGATGGCAATGGGAAACCATGTTACTTATCTCTAGAATCATAGTTGGGAAGTGATGCATTGTGATGGTGATGATTGTGAAAATTCTGTTATTAAATGTGTACTTGTTTTTTTTTGCAGAGAATTAAAGTTCCTGGACGACTTGCTTTGACCACTTGTCTACTGCAGGTTCGTGATTTAGAAATTGTGCCTCTTTGGGGTTATATCTGTATGCTAAAGGAAATAACCCGCTGATGCTTCTTTTTTATGCTGTGGATCTTTCTGACTTTAGGGCTGCGTGGGCTTACACCTTGCACTGTATGGATAGAGTTGGATCATTCTTTTTTCAGCTATTGCTGAATGTTCAAGTGAAAAGATAATTGTAGCTTAGGCTGGACATTTTGACAGAAATATTTGTTCATTTATTCTGTTGCTTTTGCTCTTCTAGTATCTATTTAATGAAAATTATCCAATGGATGTTCATCTCTGTTGTGTCTTCATTTTTTTTTGCCAACAACCGTCCCATGGGCAGTGACTTGACACTACACTCATACCTATGTAGTAGGCGCCATGACCTAAATACCCCATTCTCAAATGCTCGGTGCTGCGACTCGAGCCCATGACTCTCCTTAGAAGCGGAGAGTTACTACCACTGTGCTTTTGGGGTATCTATCTCTGTTGTGTCTTCGTAGGTTCTTAGGTCTAGGTTATGGGACTAGTTTCATAATAACTCTCTTTATACACTGAATGCATGACTAATTAAAAACAAATTACACAAATTACCAAGTCGTCTTCTCTTAGTTTTGACATTGATTTAAATTGAACAATTTATATGAATAATGAATGATTATGGTAAAGAAAAGAGTTCTTGATCTCTGTTGTGTCTTCTAAGGTGTAGGTTATGGCACTAGTTTTGTAATAACTCTCTTTATACACTGAATGCATGACTGATTAAAAACTCTTCTTCTCTTAGTTTTGACATTGATTAAAATTGAACAATTTATATGAATAATGAATGACTATGTTAAAGAAAGACTTAATTTTATAGATTGTCACTACAATGATAAGAGTTAATTTTATAGATTGTCACTGCAATGATTGCAATATGCTGTACTTGCGGGGCTTTGTGCCCAACAAGTTGGCCTTTGTACGAAGTCTTTCATTGCACAGCCACTAGAGAGCTTTCATAGAAAGCAAGCGATAGGGGCTTAACATATGAATACAAGCATCTTGCTCGCCCCAAATTAGATGGACTCAATAAGCCCAGCTCGACTCAAAGCTCGAGCTTGTCCCATCTCAAAGAGGGCCTGTTCAAGAATATTATGCCGTGCTTGGGCTAAGCTAAGCCTTGGCTCTTGCGTCGACTTGGCTCATTAGCACCATAGTTCACAAGCAAGGAACCGCTAAGCTTTTGAAAACTGGCTCGAACGAGGTATGTGCACCAAAAGGTTCAGGAATGGTCGCAGTACGCCTGGAAATATAGGCCTCTGTCGATACCATATATGAATGCTACCTAAGATTAGATGACGCCCTTGTATTTTTTCGTGTTGTATACAACACGCCTCTTCGCACAGTAATAGAACGAAAAAACAGAAGAAGGGCATTTTCGGCACTTCAAGTCCAAATTCTAGGCCATATGAGATTTTACGGGAAAAACCAGGTAATATGGGAATATGAAAGTTGGCGCCAGGTAATATAGAAAAAACTCAAGATGCATCATCGCTCACGTGAGTTGGCTTATGCCGCGGTGGGAGTAGTCTTCGGATCAAGATCTCACAATTCTCGTAAATAGAGGGGGCTGGGCCGGCTGACAGTGTATTGAAACCTGCTTATCCTTATATTAATGCACACCATGAAATCGTAATCCGACGGGCGAAGATGTTTGACAGACTAGGATATGGGAGTCATAAATCAAAGGTGAAACTTGTAATTAAGAGTCTCGTTAACACATTTGAGCCGAGGGTTTAGCATCACTTGCTCGGCCATAAATGTTAGTATTGTTTAGTTTTTTGTTTGCTATGCTTAAAATGATACTTAGTAAACAAAGTTTAATTGAGTTTCTTATGGAAGATTTAGTTCGGCGATTTCCATCGGCGACTCCACCGGCGATTGATTTTTTAAATATAAAACCCTTGCAAGTGCCCAAGGCAATTGTACTACATTGAGTATAAAATGGTTGTCAAACCTCAGGGACGGATTAATATTTTACCAAATTCAAAAGAAAGAAAAGATGTAGTTTAACTGATTCTAAGGAAAGCAATGAACTTTAGCTAATCTAACTGAGATTTAATCTAACTGAACTTTAGCTAATCTAACTGAGATTTAACCTCAGGGACGGATTAATATTTTACCAAATTCAAAAGAAAGAAAAGATGTAGTTTAACTGATTCTAAGGAAAGCAATGAACTTTAGCTAATCTAACTGAGATTTAATCTAACTGAACTTTAGCTAATCTAACTGAGATTTAACCTCAGGAATGGATTAATATTTTACCAAATTCAAAAGAAAGAAAAGATGTAGTTTAACTGATTCTAAGGAAAGCAATGAACTTTAGCTAATCTAACTGAGATTTAATCTAATTGAACTTTAGCTAATCTAACTGAGATTTAACCCCAGGGACGGATTAATATTTTACCAAATTCAAAAGAAAAAAAAGATGTAGTTTAACTGATTCTAAGGAAAGCAATGAACTTTAGCTAATCTAACTGAGATTTAATCAATATGAAGAAGACCAAGGCTTCGAATCCACCACAATAAACTAGTGTATCGCTTCTCTCTCTCTTTTGAATAAAGATTTCTAATTGGCTAGAATATTCCTCTCGGACATACACTTGTCAACTCAAAATATAGTGCTCTCCTCTCGGATGTAACACATAAAACGGTTAAAACATAGAATTGTGATCTATCTCTCTCGAGTATAAACCAATGAAGCTTTATTGATATATAACACCTCAGTCTACTCACGTTCCTCTCGGATACGTAAGTACTCTTCGGATTGAAACTCACAAGAATTCACTCTTGTCTCTCTCGAGTACAAAGAACAAACCTTTAATGAATTAACAGTGATTATACAATAAAATCCATATACCAACTAGAGTAAAAAACATAAGATGAGAGAAAGAAACTACACAACCAGATTATTAAGCTTCATCTACGCCTTGAAAAAGTGTTTAGCCTCGCATTGGAAGAAAAATCACCATCATGTTCTTCATCTTCTTCTCTCCTTTGCTCTAGCCTCTAATTTAGCTCTAGATTCTCCAAGGGTTTCAAGATAGCCCAAAACATTCTCCCATAAGGCCTATTTATAAGTTTGAAGAGAAACCACGAAGTCCCCTTCCAAATCCGAGTCAAAATAGGTCTTATTTCGGTTTTCCGCATACGGCGATCTATCGCTCCGTATTGCCGATTGTTTGCCTACCGATCGATCGCAATTCCTTCGTTATTTTCCTCCGATCGATCACTTTGGCGATCGACGCTGTATGATACCGATCGATTGTAGTTACTGTCTTGCGCGGATCAAAAATTCCAGTAGATACGATCGATCGTTTTGAGATCCAATCGATCGTTTCCTTCAATACACTATTTTTGCGGCTGAGGTGATCGATCGCACTGATAGCCAATCGATCGTAGTTACTGTTCACAATCTTCAAATGACTATAACTTTCTGCCCCGAACTCCAAATTGTACATAGTTGGTGGCGTTGGAAAGCTGACTTCTTGAACTTTAACATGAAACTTGAATTAGTCCAATCTGACATTTTAATACGAAGTTATGATGATTTAACCATTTAAGTTACTTTTCACCTCATTTCTGTGTATGACTCTTGTTTCTTACAAAAACAAAAAACTATATTAAAGTAGTAGAAATTCTAATCAAACACTAGCATAATCATAAGTTTAGGAGATAATAAAATATATATTTCATGTGTAGATCAGCGACTGGCGAGTTCGAGCGGCGATTCAATCGGCGACCCCTGTAGCTTTTGATGAACCTATTCACGTCCCCCATCTCGATTTGGAGCTGCCCCCTACTGGATTTCGACGACACGACTGACGGAGAGTGCACAAAGGCGGCGATTTGAAGCATATACGTCGGTATTTTGGAACTTCAACCTTCTGAGTTTCGACCGCGGCTCCCTCTGCTTGCATGAAACCAGTGGATTGACCGATTGAGCTTCGGTTGACGGCGAGGAAGAGTGTGGAAGGCACCTGCGAGGAAATACACACATACACATGACTAAACCACGGTAAGTTACAACAATCCTGACTGATTTTAGTTTCATAAGGTCCGACATTTGGATTTTAAATTTTTACTATGAACTATAAAGCCGTGTCTGTAGAAGACACGACTATCTATTTAGTCGTGTACGCGATGACACGACTTTTATATTTTCGTGTTTCACTGACACTGTCACGCCCCGAATTTCAAAACCTCGAATAATGCGTGGAAGCACTAACTCATTGAAGGTCTTAAGGCCGAAATCCGGGACATGACTTAATACTCGACACAACTCCATCCATTCCAGAATGCTTAAACAATTATCCATTAAATAAAAAAAAATCTGAAATAAGGACTTAAATAACTCTTACTTAATTTATTACAGATCCAAAGTCAAAACAAACATCATAGGCCTAAGAGCCAAACAGATAAGCTCAACGCATGAAAATAAAAAATAACAAGTCTTTGCATAAACTTTATTTGCCTGGGAAATCAGCAGCTATCCCAATCTACTCCACTTCACTCTTTCTTGATACCTGCATCAAAGGATGCATGAGTATTTCCAAAGAAATACCCGGTAGGATGCCGAAATCCTACCGAACAATATAGGTAGTAGCAAAGACTCCAGATGGTACAAAATAGAACAATTATCGGATTTCCAGGAAATAATAAATGAATAGTAAACAATGAATTCAAGGACTAGCACTCTATCAAATTCCGAACACTTCATTAGAAGGGTTACAATTCAAGATAGACTCCAACATACAGAGTATTGGAGTTAACAACTTCTGCTCTCAGGTCAGTCCTCTTCACAGTTGGACATCTATGCCAGAACATCCTAGAGGTTCTACAGAGGAACCCGGCCATGCGTCTAGGGATACTGGCCCCATCGGTGCTTACGGGCACAATGGGCGGAGACCACAAGACCTTCCGTAATATCTTGTAATCTAAATACGTACATTTTGCCTTCATCGGCTGAACTACATAGGTTCAATAAATCATCTGAGATCTCGCAAGATCTAGCAATGGCTCTTGAGCATACTAGGATTCCGATCTAAGAGTGTTCAACAAACTCGTAGTGAAGAACAGTTTACATGGAACTGAGACACTAAAAAAAAAATGAGTAAGGATTCTCTCATTTAGAGATCCAGGATATTCGTATCAAAGAATAGACTCTCTGAAGAGTTGGTCAAAGACTCTGTCAAAATTATCCAAATGGACTCTCATTGGAATATTCAATCTCATAGAATGGTCAACAATGAATGACTTCGATTATGGTTCATCAAGATTCGAAGCACTAATCACCTCAGCGTACTTAGCCTAGATATGACAATTCCCATGACTAAGAAATTCAAGTTACTGACATCAAGAAGAGATCAGACACGATGCACAAAATGTGGAATTTGCTCAAAGGAAGCCCTTGAACAAAGGATAGACCAATGACTTAGATCCCACAGACAACTACTTTCGGACAGCACCCAATATTTCCCTATTCATATTCCTATACTATGGTGTTACTGTACATATTACCCTCAGGTCGTACAATATATAAACCCCATCATAATTTTGTATATACATTTACTCATTTTTAGTATTTAGTACCTGACCTAATTAGGGTTTAGCATGAACACAGTGTTCTGCCATACGCAGAACAGCCGAACTCAAGACACCAACACTGTTCATCCGCTATGTAATAAATTCTAAAATTTTTATTCCAAGTACCCTTAACTGTCTAGTTTCTAAATCATCCAAAATTATAATTTTCTGAGTTATATTGAATTATTTACGAATTTCTGATTACCGCTGGTCAGTGCAGGAACAATCCTGGCCGAGAGCAGCATTTAAGTTCTCTTTAATTTTCTGATGGCATACTTGTAATTAATCATTTATTTCCACTCACTAACATCAACTTATACATCTTATAAGCATTTCACAGAACTTAATCTACTTCGAATTAATACGATTTTTCTCTCTTTTTGCTTATCTTCTCATATTAGTAGAGCAT
Organism: Houttuynia cordata; assembly: GCA_039654745.1. Lineage (NCBI taxonomy): Eukaryota > Viridiplantae > Streptophyta > Magnoliopsida > Piperales > Saururaceae > Houttuynia > Houttuynia cordata. The sequence continues at coordinate 42,410,000 of CM077505.1, read as the reverse complement.
ACCACCATGTGCTTAACAATACCCGAATGAACACAATAAGACAAGTATACACGGACCTTTTTATATCTCACCAGATGCTGATATGGACACTATAGATCATGCTGGAATACCAGAAGTAAGGTGTGGAGATTTATAAGGATCGGTCATGGAATAGTGTAAGTATGACCTACTGATTTACAAAAATCCGAACTTTAGAACCATAAAGCACGAACTGATCTGTTTTGCTAAATCAAGCAACCAGCTATTATGGAACAGATTATAGCACAGAGTACATCAGTAAGATAAGACACAAAGCACGTGATTTCACGTCATGGGAATGTCATCTAAAACTTTGTACGTGAAGCATCAACTTATGATACATAATAAAGAAAACAGCTTCGATCATGCACAATGCATACAGTGTTTATCATAGATCACTTGCATGAAATAACATCAATATCTCTTCAGTACTTTATACTATTAATTCAATACACTGGAATGCTCATAGATCAAATAGAATCAGAGGATCAATTCATGGAGCAAGTGAGTAGCATCCTACCTCGTCGAGAGACAAACTGAGTGCTCAACCTTGTGCGACTAGAACTTCCCTTCGCGATTCCTCTTCTACCCCGGCGATCCCACGTGATTAAAGCAAGTATAAAAGAGAAATGGCTTTCTGATTTAGGAGGAGGGAGATGACAGGGTGAAGAAGGAAAATAACCAAAACACAACCAACAAGTGGGTCGAGCAGGAGTCCCAACCTAGTGAGCCACGCACACCACCCTTGATCTCTTCCCCTCAATTGATCACCACCGTCCTTCACACAAGGCCTTATCCACGATCTCAGACGTGTACCCCAAATCAGCCTAAAACTGTTAGGATTCTCCTTAACTCAAGGCACGTGATCAATTCAAAATCAAGCCATAACTGCCTAAGGTGTTTTCCGGATCCTCAAGGGTGCCTAAAAGATTTGTATTTTGACCCAAAAAGGCTAGTATAAGTTGGAGTAAGATCCAATACCATTTCGTGATTGGCTCCCCCTTTGATCTGCTATTAATAATTGGAGATTAGCAAGAGTCAAAATGGGTTTTCAAAAAGTATGCAATCCAATCATTCCCCACTAATTGCTCCCACGATCCACAAGCTGCCAATAGGTCCATTCCTTCCACTAAAATTTAAAATATCCTTCCCCTAATTAACTCTCATTCTTTCAATAATTACCAAATGAGTTAATTAGCATTCAAAGCATGGTAAAAACCATTAATTACCAATAATGAGATTTTCAACAAAAGGCTCCCCACGATTTGGTCTTCCAGATCGTGGGTCCAAGGTGCCCACGTCATCCATAAGATGGCGCACCAATACGGGTCCACGTGGCCCTCTTAAAGCTCTCACACGTCATATGACACAGTTCTCAGATGAACGGTTAAGATAATTTACTCGCATGATGTGCAGTTCCACCGTGCACGAGTCCTACACCTGGTAGCACCTTCATTAGGCTTCGTCACACATGTACACGCACACGTGACTAGCCCTAGTCCTGGCACTCAAGTGGTCCTGGCGTCAGGCGTATCCCACCCCTGGCGTCAGACGGCTTACAGCGCCAGGCCTAGTCCTCGCGCTCGGAGAAACCTGCCTAAACTGGTTCAACAATCTCATTGACCAATGATCAACAAGATAGGGTTCCATATAGTCAAAATGAGATACCATACCAAAAATTATGATAGATACGAAAACTTTCCTATTTTAGACCAGTTTCCTAAAATAGTAGTTTTCAAAGACATACCGATTTTTCGGGTGTTACAGACACGACTTTTCTACTGACCACTCTACCTCTCTCCTTGCAGATGGATAAAAAAAGAGATGAGTCTCTGGAGGAAATACCATCGGAAGAGGAGGAGGATCAGGATTTTGTGTTGGTACCTCGACAGCGAAATCAGAGGGGCAGGAAGAGGAAGGCTCCGATGGAGTGACCAGTAAAGAGAACATACAATGCGCGACCGGCGCTTCAGACGTTTTGTCAACCGGGAGTGATGAAAAAGTGTGCGGCCCTCCTACAGCGTCACCAAAGATGTGCCTAACTGATCAAAAAAGCTTGTTTCGCTGTCATTTTTGAAGGTGAGGACGTAGTTGTTTCTCGAAACCTCCTGGACCATTTGGTCAGGTACTGGGATGAGTCAGCGAAGGTCTTCAATATCAAGGGCAGGATGCTACATTTCACAGAGCAAGAAGTTGCGAAAGTACTTCACTGCGAGGAGACCGGATATTCCACACAATGAGGAAATCATTGACAAGCTTAGCGCGGGCGAACTGAAGATGGAAGAGGAGGACATGGCGAGGATGATCATCTGCCTCCTCTTCTGCACGGTGCTATTTCCACACAGCACTAGAGCAGTTCATCCCTGTTTGTACCGTTACATTGACGACCTCCCAAGATTGAGCTCATACAATTGGGCTGGGGCTATGCATAACATGTTGGTTTCTGGTATAACCCACACCAGCAGACTAGTGGGTGTGAGATCTCAAGGAGGGTGCCTAGGCGGTGGATACCTAAACGGCGCCGCATATGTCCTTCAGGTATGTAGCATTTCTATGTTTTCATAGTCTTCGAAAGGCAAACATGTCTTATGCAACACCACTTTATTTATAGTCGTGTATTATGCAACACGACTATATTTATAGTCATGTATCATGCAACACGACTAGGTATATAGTCATGTTGTATAAGACACGACCATAGTTCTATTCGTGTACTATTATAGTCGACTATAATAGTACACGTCTTGCCTGTAACCGCGCCTTTTAATAATGTTTTCATCTATTTACTATACAGATTTAGTTTTTCGAGCACACGACAATCTTCTATCAAGTCGTGGGCCCTACCAGTCCACGGGCCAAAAGGTGGCCAGGAAGTGGGGCCCTCATTACAGAGGTGAAGAAGGGTGCACAGAAGAAGTACTGTATGGCCGACTATTAGACGGGAGTGTTCCCCAATCTTGAAGTATAGGACGAAGTCGTCGATGTAATCAGCCCCATGGCTGGAGAGGCATCTCTCCTTGCTTCATCAACCTCAGTGGCCCCTCCTCCACGACGGTAGAGGCCGGAAATGAAGAGGACTCCAACCAACCTGCACCCCTTCCTCGAGGACACCTGCCCAGTCCACTGCAACTGCAATGGGGCGATTGGAGGGTGCGCTTCAGAGCATACATTCACTACTTCAGATAGCTCTGTCTTCGTATGAGGAAATGGGAAGGAGTGTCGGACCTCTGCGAGAGGTTCTCCACTCTATGAAGGCATCTGCCGCCTCAGCGTCAATGCTGTTAGAGGGTCAGATCTTTGAGCATCCCAAGCAGGAGAAGACTGAACAGCCGACGAAGGAGCCAAAGAAGCGGCCCCATGACAAGGAGCATATGAACAAAACTCCAATGGGTATGCAGACAAAGGAGCTAGCAAGGAAGTCACATCTCGATTCATTGAAATGGGGTAAAGGTAAGTTGTAGATGATTATTTATTTTCTCGTGCCACATGGTACACGACTATTACATTTTTCATGTTTCATGCTACACGACTATGTAGTTTATCGTGTTTCATGCAACATGACTATGTTATTTATCATGCTGCTACTGACATGAATAAGTAAAATGTCATTTTAGCTCCCATCAAATGCACGGATGAGGAAGACAAGATTCAATGGGCTACAAAGAGATCCTCCGCCAAGTTGTTTTTGAAGAAGCTCTAACCAGAATTCAACGAACATATGGAGCGAGCAGAAGTTGAGTCCCGGCTGACGTACGGACGAGACCAATTCCCCCCTGGTCTAGTGGTAAGGAAGAGAATGAGGACTGTCTCCGTGAGGGAATTGCAGAGGATTAGGGAACATGACCATATACGGAGAATGGCAGAGGAGCAGGAAAGAAGGAATAGGTCCCGTCATGCTCTATCATCGGAAGAAACCATATCCGATCGACAAGCGACCTCTATCATCGATGAGGTCATCTCTTCCTTACAGCAGTTGGATATCCAAACAGTCAAGGAGGAGGTGAAGGAGGATGTGAAGGACGAGGATGTGAAGGGCGAGGATGTCAAGGAGGAGGAGGTGAAGGCTTATGTGAAGGAGGAGTCGTCGTCGGAGGATGTGCTGGACAAGAAGGCGAATGAGGAGGAGGCGAAGGAGGAGGAGGTGAAGGAAGACGAAGAGGCGAAGGAGGAGGAGGTGCCGGAGGCCACAGGCTTAACCGCATCTCAGCCTGTTGACGTCGATGTCCTCCAAACCCCTCAAAAGTGTAAGTCTATAATTACACTCCCCGAAAACTATGCCGGTTTGGAGTTATGCTTTGACATGGGGGTATTGTTAGTGTAATGACTGTGAATTTTATTTTAATAAAGAGGAATTTTTATTGAGCTTTAGAAAATTCATTAAAAAGAATTTTAAATTTGATTTTTTTCGTCAGGCCGATTGATCGTCTTTGGAGATGATCGGTAGCCAATTGATCGCGTATTCGGAGCCGATCGATCGCCGTTAAATACATGAGTTTTGAGGTGATTCCAATTGAAGATTTTTTTGATTGGAATCACCAGGCTGGTAGAAGACGTGGCCTGCTGGAGTGGCCTCAATCAACTGATTAAATCTTAGTAGATAATTCAAATTTGAAACCACTAATTGGAACCTGATTGATGGCTAATTAAATTGGGATTTAATTTGGGAAAAATTAAAGAGATTGATTGGCATTCAAGAAGGATTCTAGAAGCATATTCCATCCAATCAAGGTGTCATTTGGCAAGGTGGATCGAGCCAAGCAATTTGGGGTCCTGATTGGAGGAATTACATGTTCTATCTTGGGTAACTAATCTAATCAATGCAAAATCCTTCCTTGCTTTGACCCTAACTGATTTGTGGGGCTTATTCACGTCCCTAATTTAGGGATCCTACCTTACCCTTGTGTGTTTGTGTAACACCCGAAAAATCGGTACGTTTTTGGAAAGTGCTATTTTAGGAAACTGGTCTAAAATAGGAAAGTTTTCGTAACTGTCGTGCCTTTTGATCTGGTATTTCGTTTTGGCCTTGTGAAACCTTATCTTGATGATTTTTGGTCAATAAAATTGTGTAACCAGTTTAGGCAGGTTTTTCCGAGCGCGAGGACTGGGCCTGGCGCCGTGACCTACCTGGCGCCAGCGCCTGATACACATGACGCCAGGGCCTGTTACACCTGACGCCAGGTCCAGTCGAGTGACAGGGCTAGGGCTAATCACGTGTGTGTGTACACGTGTGACGGGGCCTAGTGGATGTGTCACCAGGGCAGGACTCGTGCACGGTGGAACTGCTTTGCACGCGTGCAAGTTATCTTAACCGCTCATCTGTGATCTGTGTTGTAAGATGTGCAAGATCCAGGGAAGGGCCACGTGGACCCTGAGGGATCATGCCACCTCATGGGTGACGTGGACGTCTTGGACCCACGATTTGGGAGGCCAAATCGTGGGGAGATCTCTTTTAATTTGATTTTCACTAATTTGAATTAATAGATTACCCTAATTTGTAATTGATTTAATTAGGGCTTGTTTAAGGAAATTGATTGGTAGTTATGGAAGATGCCAAAGCATATTCCAGCTAACAAGAAATGGGCGCCATTTGTGAGAAGAGCAAATCGTGGGATTGGTGTTAGCAAAGGAAGTTACCTTGACCTATTGGATAATTATCTCATCAATCAACCTCTTAATTGATTTGATTGCAACTAATTTTAGTAGGAGCCAATCAGCCTCAAGGAGAATCTTACCAAAGCTTACCATTCAAATGTGAAGATTGGTGGCTTTTGGTTTGGGCGCCCAAATGGAAGAGCATCCTTGCCTTTTTCGGTTTGGGAAAATCTTGGAGAATAGCTTGACCCCAACTAATTGGCAATCCAAATATTCTGATGAGGCTGGATATGGGGGGCTTGTTGGAATGGAAAGATTGCATTTTTCTGGACTTGTTCGTGGACGTTGGATGGGAGGTAATCGAACGGTCGAGATTGCTTAGCCTAGAAGTTGAATTAGCTATTTAAAGGGGACAAAAAAGGGGCCGGCTTCCCTTTAGCCTGCGTCCCCTCTTTGTGTGCCTTCACCCCCCTTTCTCACCCCTCTAAATCAGAACCCTTTCCTCTATTATTTTCGTGGTGTGGTGAATCGACGGGCATAGGAGAAAGCGCGAAGCAAAGTGCAAGCTACGCGAGGTAATTTGTGGTTGTCGTAAGAGGTAGGATACTCTTTTCTTTTGATTTATATTTCTGATTTCTTGCACGATCTTGAGAATGTGTATGACTAATATTGTAGAGTACATCATGTTCTATTCGTGTGTTACAAATTGCTATTACTCGATGCGATTTATATTCATGATTCATATGGTATATGCTAGAGGGTGCAATAATGCTTATGTTCGTGTTCCCATGCCGATCCTAGTTGACTCCCCATTGATTTTGTTGTCATTTATTGCTGATCGTGTCTCGAAGTATTGTCATGTTGATTGCTGTCCAACAAAAATTGGCTTCTTTATAATCTCTTACATCGATTCATGTCATGATTCATTGTATATCGCAAATCGATGCCCTGATTTTTGTATCATGCTACTCAATTCATTACTCCTTTGCTTTACAATGCTCTTCGATGTAAAAAGGTGAGACCTTTTGATCGTTTAAATATAAAACCCTTGCAAGTGCACAAGGCAATTGTACTACAGTGAGTATGGAAAGGGTTGTCGAACCTCAGGGACGGATTAATATTCTACCAAATTCAAGAGAAAAGCAGCAGTTTTTAATTAATCTAGAGAAAAGCAATGAACTTTAATTAAACTAAGCTGAGATTAATCAATAGGAGAAGTACGAAGGCTTTGAATCCACCACAATAGACTAGTGTATCGTCTCTCTCTCTCTTTTGAATTCAGATTTCCAGTTGGCTAGTGTATTCCTCTCGGACATACACTTGTCAATTCAAATTATAGTGCCCTCCTCTCGGATGTAACACATAAATCTATTAAAACATGGAACTGTGATCTATCTCTCTCGAGTATAAACCAATGAGACTTTATTAATATGTAACACTTCAGAGCCCTTACGTTCCTCTCGGACACGCAAGTGCTCTTTCAGATTGAAATCCACAAAGATCCACTCTTGTCTCTCTCGAGTACAAAGAATAAACTCTAATGAATTAACTTTTATTGCATAACAAAGATTCATACACCAACTAGAATAAAAACATAATATGAGAGAAAGAAACAATACAACCAATCAGTTGGGTTTCATCTACGCCTTGGAAGAGAGTCTAGCCAAGCATGGGAAGAGAATCCATCAACAAGTTCTTCATCTTCTTCTTCTTCCTTTGCTCTAGCCTCCAAGGACTCCAAAAGAACTCAAAACTCTATTCTTGCATACCCCATACGTTCTCCCTTAAGGCATATATATAGGGGTGAAGGAAAGCCCTCAAATCCCCTTCCAAATCCGAGTCAAAATAGGGTTAAATTGCATTTTCCGTATGCACCGATCGATCGCCCGTATAGAACGATTGATCGCCTTGCGAACGCTGCCGAACGAAGCCGTTTTCCTTTGTTAATTGCTTCCGATCGATCGTATGGCGAACGATGCCGGACGAAGCCGATCGATCGTTTTTACTGTCTTCGCAAGTCCCAAAAATTCCAGTAGATACGATCGATCGCCGTTGGTGTCCGATCGATCGTTTTCTCTAATGTAATGTTTTCGCGGAAGACGCGATCGATCGCGTAAGGATGCGGTCGATCGTTTTTACTGTTTGGAATCTTTAAATGGCTATAACTTTTTGCTCTGAACTCCGAATTGCGCGTGGTTGGTGGCGTTGGAAAGCTGACATCTTGAACTTTAACATGAACCTTGAATCAGTTCAATCCGATATTTGTACACGGAGTTATGATAATTTGACCATTGAAGTCCGTTTTCGCCATATTTTTGCATCTTTGCTCTCATTTCCTACAAAAACCAAAAACTATATTAAAGTAGTAGTTATCCTAACCAAACACTAGTATAAATATAAGTTTAGGAGATAATAAAATGCATATTTCATGTATAGATCACACCCCCCAAACCTAGATTTTGCTAGTCCCTAGCAAAACAAAACAAAACAAAATCAAACAAAGTAAGGAACTAATGCATAAAAGTAAACACCACTTTCGTAGGGAACACGATTGCATTGAGCGTATGCAACAAGCCGTTAAACCTCTAGGTGTCCCCAGTAGGACGAGTGTTGTCTCGTGAGGGTTTGCAGCCATGCTACCCACAAACATGTATTTATTAAACTAATTAACCTAAGTTCAAAACAAAGCAAAAATAAAAACATTGTAAAAACAAGCAAACCTATTATCCCGACAAATACATACTACAATGCTTAAGAGAATCAACCACATGTACTTGGTTCATAATCAACAGGAATATAGAAGCCCTCAAGTAAGTGGTTTTATTCCACACTTTCATCTTGAAATTCCTGCTCAAATATAATATAGCGTGATAACATAAATAGTCGAAAGTGTAGAACATTATAGCAATACATTCTAAATTTCTGTTTATACAGATCCAGTGTTACCCATTAACCAAAGAACATTAGAATCTACATAGTCATCGTCATCTTTAGGTTCATGATAGCACAGATCTGCGCGCCTCCTTCGGGTCCAACATTCTAGATTTGAGAGGATAATACACCACAGACTTTTTTTTTTCTTTTTTTTTTTCGCTAGGACTGTGTAAGGCCTGACTTCAAGATGGTTAGGTTTAGCAATGACTCAGGCCAATGACTCCCAGCCAGTTGGCTTAGGGCATTAGGTATTAAGAGACCGCTTCGGGCCCGAGCATCAGCCTAAGTTAATCCTATAAAGTCAAGCAGCCCCTTTTTCTTTCATTTTGTTTTCATTTTTTCGCATTTTTTCATTTTTCAGCACATATTTTCAGCACATCTTTATTTTGTCCAGGCTGTATTATACTCTCAACCTATTTCCGGTTCCAATCCCTTGCCATAGCCAAGTAAATGGTCTATCATGATCTTTTAAGCTCAACAGATAACTACACATCATCCAATGACTCTGACTAAAGACATCCCATTGTAAATTAGCATTCAACAAATCTCTAGATGGTATTACTTTATGTACTAGTGTGTGTAAGTGAATTTTCTTAGTTCAAGCACTTATTCCAAGAGGACTGTAACAGAAAGATATGCTCAGTTAAGTGTATCTATCCTCCAGTATACTTACTCACACTTCCAATGTAAATTAATCTCCTAAGAATTGTAACATGCATTATTACGGGATAAACTATAAAAACTTATGAAAAAAGTACTAACAAACAACTTAAAACTAATCAAATTTTTATGATTTTTTCAATTTTTAATTTTTTTAATTTTTTATACAAGTAATATTCCCTCCCCCAAACCTATTATGAACATTGTCCTCAATGTGAACAAAATATAGCATGACAATGAGCATATAATAAAGAAAATCAGAGAAAGGAGAGAATACACCTGAATAAGTGGGTGGCCTCCCACCAAGCGCTAAGTTTAACGTCTTCAGCCAGACTGAGCCACGGTCTTGTGCAGGGTCCAGATTATCAAGTCATCAAGATTATTAAGAGTGATACTACTTATAAGACTTTGGGACCAGTGAGCTTCAAAGTGTAAAGCGGATCCTAGAGTCGAACGGGGTGTCCCTTTTTAATTGTCCTTTGTGTTCTTCTCTTGAGTTATTCACAACTCAGGGGTATTCAATGTGAGAATCTTTTTCAGAATCTCTGACGTGGTCTATTTGAGACATGTCATTTCATTATTTCTGTGTCGGGGATTGTCAACCCTAGGATTAGGCATGACGATGAAGACGGCGGAGCATGGACCTTTGGCGAGCCAGTGATGGGTCTCTTTGATGAGTCTTTCGGTCGGGTCTCAACCGAGTTCCCAGACCTAATTGTTCTGAGATGTTCAAACACTCCTTAGTGAGTCTATTTGCATTGTGATCGATAATTGTATTTTACTCCTATGAAGAGTTGAAATTCAGAAAGCTTTGAGTTAAGCCTTTTCAGAATAAAACCCGATGTTCTAAGAAACAGTTTCTCCACTAAGTAGCGTTCCTGAGAGCTCTTAGTCGGAATCATAGTATGCTCACGAGCCATTGCTAGATCCTGCGAGATCTCCGATGATGATGAACCTCTGTAGTTCAGCCGATGACGGCAACCGCGTGCGCTTAGATTGTATGACATTACGGAAGGTCTGCAATCTCCGCCCATTGTGCCCGTAAGCACCGATGGGGCCAGCATCCCTAGACGCATGGCCGGGTTCCACTGTAGAACCTCTAGGATGTTCTGGTATTGTTTTCCATGAAGAAATGGACAGTTTGCGAGTAGAAATTGTTACCTCTGACACTTTAGATGTCCAGAGCTTATATTAATATTTTATCTCCATTACTCTGTGTAAGTTGGAGTCTTTGACCATTAATTCCTAGACTATGATGAGTCGAGGATGTCAGATGTTCAGATACGTGAAATCAGTTTGTTAAACCAAGTCTGTTGACCTATATCTGTTTTGGAGTCATCTCTTGTACCATTTGTTCCACTGTGATTTTTCTGTATCCTACTGGGTATTTCCTATGGAATACTCATGCATCCTCTGATGCAGGAATTAAGGAGGAGCAGCGGTGACGGCAATCAGCAACGTGAGTGGACGATGGAGACAGAAGACTTGTTTATTTATTTTGTTGTGATTTGGATGCTTGAACTCGTGGCCTGCGCGCCGTTTTACTTTATTTTATGTTGTGTTAAGACGTTTCAAGACTTTGTAATAACAATTTAGATATCTTTTCAGTTATTCCATATTTTGTAAGTAATTATTGTTTAAGTCGTGATGATCCTGCATGTTCCCTGATATTAAAAAGGGATAGTGGAAGTCTCGAGTATTCGGTCCGTCCCTGGTTTCCTACCCTTGACCTTCATTGGAATGTCGCTTCCGCGTAAATAGGGTCTTGGAAATCTGGGGCGTGACAGTTTGTGACCCTTGGATCATTGGGAAATCAAGGGTGTAGATGATGGGAGTTAGAATTTAAGTTTTCTATTTAAACCCTTCATGAGAGGGACCGGCACCCTTTTTGAACCCTTGGGACTCGTGCCAGCCCTTGAGAGCAGTCGTCCCTACCCCTTTTCCACTTCGTCCAGAGTTCTTGAAGGTTTTGGAGTGGTGGTTGTTAAGCTTTCGCAAGGAGGAGGTGCGGGTAGTGCATCTGAAACCGATTGACGCGCAAATCGTATCAGTTCGTCGAAAATCAAGTAGGATGACTCTTCTACCACATTTATTCCTTGCTGTTGAATGATTTATCATGATATCATTGCTGTGTGCATATGATACACATCAAATTTTGATTGGTACGTTTGATCATGCTTTGATTTGATTGTAACGTGTTTCGAGTTGTATGTATACATGTTCGAGTAATTGTATATCATAATTCTTCTCGTACTAATCACTAGATGACATCCCCATATGATTTCAGCACTATGATCAATTCGTATTTTGCTTTGGGGTCATCTTCTTGTGCTTTCCAACGAAAATTGGCTGCTTTATGAGTTCTTGAGTCAATCCATGTGATAACCATTCTTGTGTAGTAATTCGGTATCCTAATTGCATAATTCATGCATATGATGTTCAGAATTCGATGTCTTTTGAATACCAATGTTCTCTGATGAATAAAGGTAGAAGCTTTGAAGTATGTCAGGGCACTTTGGTGCATATCTTGTCTGGAAATACTTGGCCTAATTGGGTATGGTGTGTCCAATGATGTTTAGTACTGTAATCACTAATCGGGTTGAAAAATAAAAAAAAATTGTAATAGAAAATAAAGAAAATCTTGGAATCTCAGAACCATTTGGGTTCTGTAAAAGTTGTAGGGAATGCTAAAATAATGTCAGAAAGAGTTAATAGCAAATTAATAAAGCACATACCATCAGTTAGTTAACATAACTTATGTTAATTGTTCTCGGCCGGGACTAGTCCTGCACCGATGAACCCTAATCGGAAAATGATAACTAATTGTAAAAAAATCTAAAAATTATGCCGTATATTAGATTGTAAACTAGACTCCTAGGGCTACTAATAAATAAAATTTCAGAGGTTAGAACGCTCTATACTAGATGTAGTGATCGAATGTAGTGGGCTATCCTGTTTGGGATAGAACACTGTTTATAGTTGTAAAAACCTTAAACCCTAATACTACTATGAATTATGGGTTAAGACAATACTTAAAACCCTAATTTATTATGATAAGACCTCTAGGACCTTAGAAACAGTAATCATAAAAGCTTACTTATGGGTCTTAGAGCTGAGAAATGTCTGTCCGCAATTAATCATCCTATGTGTCTCATCTCTTGAACGATTCTTGTTCAAGAAGCCTCAGTGCTGGTCCTAGATTCAATGACTCTGACATGATCCATTTCCGAACATGTCATTCAAGTATTTCGGTTACGGGGATTGTCAATTCTAGGGATATGTACGGCGAAAACTTCAGAGTGTTGACTTTTGACTAGTCACTTGGTCAGGTCTCAATTGAGTTCCCTGATGTAAATATTCTAAGATATTGAACCCTCTCTTGTGAGTTGTTTCGGGTATGTCCGAACTTTGGTCATTTCACTCTTAGGAAGAGTCAGATCCAGAAAGTTGTGGTTCAGGCCTCATGATGAAGAGGCTCAGATGATTTCAGTGTCATTCTGTTTGAAGTGACTGTTTCTCCGCTAAGAGTCATTTATGAGAACTCTTAGTTAGAATCATAGTATGCTCACGAGCCATTGCTAGACTCATTGTGGTCTCAGATATTTATGAACCTTTGTAGTTCAGCCGAAGGCGGCAACGCATGCGCTTTAGATTGTACGACATTACGGAAGGTCTGCAATCTCCGCCCATTGTGCCCGTAAGCACCGATGGGGCCAGCATTCCTAGAAGCATGGCCGGGTTCCTCTGTAGAACCTCTAGGATGTTCTAGTATTTATGTCCATAGGGGAAGTGGACAGAACTGAGAGCAGAAATTGTTATCTCTGACACTTTGGATGTTTGGAGTAGATTATCTTGTGACATCTCCTTACTCTCTGTAAGTTTGGAGTCTTAAATGTTGATTCTATCTATCCTTGACTGTTGTGAGTCACGGACTATGATGGTTTTCCAAGTAAGTAAACCCTGTATTTGCTGATCCTGAGTTTGTTAAACTTGCTTGTTTCTCCGAGTCACCATTATCATATCGTGGGTTTTCTTGCATCCTACTGAGTATTTCCTCTGGAATACTCACGCATCTTCTGATGCTGGGATTAAGGTGGAAAAGAAGTGACCAGTGTTTCTTCATCATGGAGGTTGGTGATCTTGAAGACTTGAAGATTAGATGGCATTTATTTCTGTTTCTTTTATTTGAGGATGCTAGATTTTGTGGCCTGCATGCAATTTGTTTACTTGTTTAATTATGAGAATATTTAAGTTATTGTAATAAGATAATTACTCTTTTTACTTAGTTATTTTACATCAGTGTACGTGAATATTATTCCTATCATGACGATCCTGACAAACCCATTTATGCACAATGGGAAGGTTGAGGAATGAGTATTCGGTCCGTCCCAGATTCCTACCCCACCGATCATTATTGGTGTAATGCTTCCGCATGTTACTGGGGTTTGAGAATTCGGGGCGTGACAGTTAGAGCAGGATAGAGTGGCAATAGATGGATGGATTGCCAATTCAAGGACGGCTTATCCAATCCCAACGCTATGTGATGATGACTACGTATCCCTCCTACAAACAACAGAAATAAACACCAATGTAAGTAAACCTATGTTCCTCATATGTTTTCCTCTTTTACTTTTTCAAATGTGCGACTTTACGTTATGTCGTGTATTCGAAGACACGACTTTACTCATAGTCGTGTATTCGAAGACACGACTTTACTCATAGTCGTGTCTTCGAGAGACACGACTTTACGACACGACTATCATGAAAGTCGTATATACAATAATCGACTTTTAATTAGAAGTGGTATATTGCCTTACTTCGACTGTTCTGACTCCTGTTGCTATTTTCTATAGGTTATAGATGAGTTTTTAAGTCTATTGAGGCAGCGCAATGAGAGAGACCAGATGAAGTATCCGTGGGCATTTTTTGGATGCCACGCATTCAAAGAGATATTCGACAACGTAAGTGTTCCCTGCATAAGTAGTGATAAGTTGTCATTTCCAGCATCATTATCTGACTCTTGCGGTTTTGCAGGAGCACAAAGAAGGAGGAAATAATGCGAAATTGATAAGAAAGCTCGTGAGGATGCTCGACGGCTTGAACAGGAACATGTTCTACACATTTTTCCCAATCCGCACCGGCTCCCACTTCTGCCTCGTTTATATACACTTCCCGCACTGTGTATGGCGCTTCTACAACCCTCTGTCTGGCAGATCCCAGTTATACCCACATCACAGAAAAGCAACTGACAAATTCACGCAGTTCATGAATGTTGTGATGGTAAGCAAGCTGGGGTGGTTGGGTTTGCTCGACTGGAAGATGACTCAGATCGCCAAAGCGCCCTGGCAAGAGAATTCAAAAGACTGTGGCATCTTCATCATGATGTACGTCGCGCACTTGGCGTCCAATGTCAACCCACCGAAGTTTGATCATTCCAGAATTACACGATTCTGGCACCCAGTCATCGCTGCAACTATGATTCGCGGGGTTATTAACAGCGAGTTTGATGACGATTCAGGTAGAGTAAAAAAAGATGCCGTCACAGTTGCGGGTTTATGCGACAAAATTCAAATTCATTTTGTTGACATTCTTTTATTGTATAAAGATTCTTTGATGTACATATAGTACTCTTTCAATTAATTCGAATTCATTTTTTACACATGCTTGCCTTAGACAAAATTTCGCAAGCATGACTTTGAATACGTCCCTCATGCAACACGACTACATATATAGACGTCTCTCAGGCAACACGACTTTATATATAGTCGTGTACTAGATGACACAACTTCGTACATAGTCGTGTTTCACAGTACACGACTGTATCGATAGTCGTGTACTATAATATTCAACTATAATGAAAATACATGTATGATGCATTGAAAGATTTTTTTTTTCATATCTGATTTTCTTTTTCTTTACAGGCATACATTTCGGTATAAGGTAATATGCGTTATACAAGAATTTGACTACATCCTAAGTGAAGAATGGTGGGGGCTTAGGTAAGCCGGAGCGGCGTCTCTGTGTTGATTCGTTAGTAGTAGGATTGCCTTGTTGTGGGAGTCTTCGATTTCTGCGCTTCCTTCATTCTTTCGCAACAGTTGGGTTAGTACATCTTTTACGATTGTGACCAACCTGTCGACAATTGCCACATTTCAACCTCGACCTTTCTGGCGGGTCGGGCTGTGACTCTCTTCTCTTTGTCTGTCTCCTCCCCTTCTTTGGAACTTCAAGGCTGGGCGGTTCGCATTTGAATAATACCCCGTAATCCCCCACTGACTCCTGTCTAAAGTAGGGAAAACAACTTCTTCGTACGTGGTGCGGTACAGGCTTGCGTGGTACCACTTCTCATAGTATGCTACTGGGTCAAAATTCCTCTCATTGATACATGCAATGGCATGCTTGCATGGAAGTCCCATGCTCTGGAAGTAGCCACATGTGCAGGTTCTCTTCGTCTGGTCAACAACATCCTGAGGAAAAAAGATCACAACAGCACACAAGGACTGTATCAGTAGCCGTGTATTTGGCAACATGACTGTAAAAATAGTCATGTTGTGAAATAGTCGACTATTTGAATAGTCGTGTCGTCGAGAGACATGACTATGGGTATAGTCGTGTCTCTCGACGACACGACTATTCCTGGATGACGGTTTTATTCAAGGACGTATGCGGACTGAATGCTTACCACATGGTATAAAGATGTCACTTCAAACTGCCTTAATGATAGTGGTTGCACTCGGACCGTTCCACCACTATTATTCCTCATTTCGTTGAGATGATTCTGTGCATACTTTGTTAACGAAGTCGTTAGCCCTTCTGCTTCCATGTGGCGTCTCTCGAAATGGGACGTTGTGGTCGCACAGGTTTGCTCGATCAAGCGAGTTATTGGCCAAAATCGAGCCTTCCAAAGCATATTATTTACACTTTCAGACCTGCTTGACGTGATAGTGCCATATCTTTTACCCAGATATTCAACGTTAGCCCAATGTCTTTTATTTATGTTCTCAACATATTTCTAGGCATCCTCATTGTGTTCCTTCATCTTCTGCATTATTTCATCGAAGTCTGGTCTCCTGAAGCATTTTGCAGCACGGAATAGCAGGTCCTTTAGGTACTTATCATTCCAATGACTAAGCATATTAGCGGCCATATGCCTCAGGCAAAACCTATGGTGAGCCTCGGGAAAGACATCAGCCACCGCTATTAGAAGTCCCTTATGTCTATCCGAGACAATTGTATCCAGAGAGGCCGGGGGGTCCGTAAACAGGGTGGCTTCAGTAGGCCGAGGGACCACTTCCTGCAAGTCAGAAATCAGAGTTAAAGCATATTAAAGAAAAAAGAGATAACTTGTAGACAGTCGTGTATGAACCAACACGACTGTATGCTTAATCGTGTGCTCAAAGACATGACTACTCATTCAGAGTTCTTTGCATACGTACCACGTATTTGTTGTCTCTTTCTCGACCACTGCATATGCAATGCACATTAATTGTTGGTTCCTGTCGAGTGCTGTTGCAACTAATAAGACTCCGGGGAACTTTCCTTTTAGGAATGTTCCATCAACAGTGAGCAACGGCCTGAGTGATCTTCGGAATGCTCTTGCGACTGGGCCGAACATCCAAAAGACACGTCTCATGTCGTATCCGGCATGCTCAATTTCAATTTCAGGTATATCAGAAGATCTTTCTATCACGACATGTGTACCTGGATTAGACCGCTCTAATTCCTTTCCGTAATGTGGCAAAATCCGATTTGCATCTTCTGGGTTGCCATCGATCAATCGAATCAATTCCTCTTTCGCCCTCCATGCCCTTTTATAGTTGACTTTGACGCCCCAATGTTTCTCAATGTACTGTTGTATATTAGCCGTTTTTATGGAGTTTGAATCCTTGTGGAGGCCATGACACTTTTGTGCAATCTATAGGTGTGAGGCCAATGGATAATCTTTAGAACTTATCAAAGTGGCGCATGTATGCCTTCCTTCCCTCCTTGTCCCGGTGACTCCGTCAAGTAGATTCGAAGCCCATATGTACCACGTGCACCCTCTAATCTTGCACTTTGTTGCAAATGTGTCCTTGTTCTTGTCCACCCTAATCCCAACCACCGTCACCATCGTCCTCTAAATCTTGCGGCTCCGACAAGACAGATTTCCCTTTAGATGTGTCTCATGCCGTGGGAACTCTAGAAGTCGATGCTATTGCTGCATGTTGGAGTTCTATATCGGGTACATAGTGGTCTCTTCCCGTGGGATCTGCCTAGAGAAAATTTGGTAATGTTATAGGCTCATTCCACTCCTCTGCAGACTACGGTAATTCCTCTTCATCGAAGAATTCTTCTTCATATGGACTGAAATCTTCAGCTTAGTCTTCATCTTCATCTTCACCTTCTTCCCCATCTCCCAATCTGCGTCAAAAAATTTGTATGAATGGACTTGTGAACATGACTAGAAGTAGTCAAGTCGTGTCTTATGCAACACGACTTCATTTATAGTCATATATTATGAAACACGACTAGGTATATAATCGTGTTGCATACGACACGACCACATTTCTAGTCATGTACTTGCCTGTATCCGTGCCTTAGAAGTCTTACCTCGCAGCTTCAAATGAATATTCTTCATCTCTTCCTCCTTCGACTGCTGATGCGGGTGTCTTATTGCCCAGACTGGATGGCCTCTCTGGCGGTGTCTTACTGGCCGGCCTCACTTCTGCCTCTGGTTGCCTCTCCTCCTCCTTATGTGCATTGACATTCATTTCCTTATTGAGAGTCGAAGTCTTCATGTTATTGCCCGTAGAAGTCCACTCCACGTACAAGCGGAGTAGTCCACTGCTTGCTCTTGTGAACGATAAATATTGACTCTGGGTCTTTATCGTCATCAAGGATGTATGGGGATTCAGAGTCAACACGATATGACAAAGTTAATGTACCAGATGTAGACTTCAGCGGTAATCTTTCTTCCACTTGCTGCAATAGTTCCAGGTACTTTACTCGTGTATCTATAGGCAGGAGCTTCCGTTTTCTGCCCACGTACTTATTAAAATTTGTAAAAACTCCATCGTAGTGTAAGCAAACAACTATCTTCTCCATCCGTACCTGCCATTAAAATACCGAAATAAGTTAAAAAATTGTCAGATACGATATATTGAAAACCATATATGAGTGAAAAGCAACGTCTATGAGTCTTGTTTCATAAAACACAACTATTGTTACAGTCGTGTTGTCGAAGACACGACTGTAACAATAGTTGAAAACTTGCCAAGTTTTCAATTTTCTTCTCTGGAACCAACTTTCATGATAAAAATCGTCGTATTTGAACTTCACCTACGGGTTTTTTAATGTACGCTGCCTCCGTTGAAGTTGTTTTCCAATACCCGGTCTTTCCTGCTCATTTTCTCGCTTTTTGTCGCGAAGATGACCTTTTCGGAGTTCGATGGCGCCGGTGCCGGCGATGATATGAGAGGAGATACCGGACGGAACGCCTTCTTCTCCGACTAACGTGAGCTTCTCCGAGTACCCACTCAGATTCCAGGTAATATGGAAAAACGGAGAGTGTGAGTACGTGCTTATACCTAAACCTAAGGGCATTTTCGATACTTTCCGGGTTATATGGAAGAAAGTAAATGATTCCAGGTAATATGAGAAAGCCATAGTTGGCGCCAGGTCAATGTAAAGAACTCATGCATCTTAAACTAATTGCTTAAACTATACTCCCTCCATGCAAAATAACTTGGATGCGTCAAAAAACATACAGATCTAGATAATGTGACTAGATAGTCTAGATTTGCCCTACAGATTAATAAATCCTCATGAATGTGCATGTGCAGGGTTTGGAGGAGACTTGAAATTCCATGGCCCCATATGCCAATATACCTAACTCAATTTCAAATGCTGCCAGGTTCTTTTGAACACAGGGGTAGTACTCCCTCCATTCATTTTTAATGGAGACAATTAGTAAAAATATGTGTACCGATGATACCATAATATGGATCAAAATTGGCTATTTCCTTTGATTGATCACTATCGTCACTATGGAAAATCGGATCTTTATCACTACAAGTTATTACAATTCTGACTTTTTTAGCGAATCCTAGGATCGATCTGTAATTATTCTTGGTTGGGCGGCTAGAGACAGTGACAATGGCCGCCTGGTAGCGACCTAGGTCAGGTCGGTAGGCCTCCATGATTAAAAACAGGGAAATGTTTTAGTGTCCGAGTTTGAAGACGACCCACGTGGCATGGGGTCATTTAATCTGATCCTCAAACTAGGTCACGCTAAACGCCCTCTTAAAAATAACTCGCTTGCTTGAAAAGCCCAGGGACCTACATCGTGATTAAATTGACCATTTATTTGACGGTCTCAATTAAAAATGACTAGAGGGAATACAGTAAGGAAGTTTTGTAGCGGGTTCACCTCCCGGTCCGTTTTTTTCCCAAACCTCCGTAAAGCAAACCCTAGCCACTATAAAAACCCTAGCATCCCCATTTCCGTCGTCCCTTCCCTCCCAGTCGCCGACTCCTCTTCTTCCCCATTTTCCCTGAGAGATGGCGCCGGCGGCGAACAAGCCGAGGACGACGAGCCGGAATCCGGAGCTGATTCCGGGGATCGGCAAGTTCTCTCGCTCCAAGATGTACCACAAGCGCGGCGTCTGGGCCATCAAGGCCAAGCACGCCGGTTCCCTCCCTAAGCACGCACCCAACTGCCCCGCCGCCGAATCCTCCCCCGCCGCGGCCGCCGGCACCAAGTACTACCCCGCCGACGACGTCAAGAAGCCCCTCGCCAACCGCCGCAAGCCCAAACCCACCAAGCTCAGGTCTTTACATCTTCTTCTTCATCATCAAGCTCAGGTGATCAAATCAGGTCCTTGAATCTAATTTTTGTGTTTTGTGGATTTGGGTGATTGGTTAGGGCGAGCATTACGCCTGGAACGGTGTTGATTTTGTTGGCGGGGAGGTTTATGGGGAAGAGGGTCGTTTTCCTCAAGCAGATGCCTTCTGGTTTGCTGCTTGTTACTGGTGAGTGCTTTGTTGAAAATCTTTCCATCTGTCTGCTTATTATTTCTGCAAATAGTCTCATCTGTTGTATGTTAAAGTATGGTTTCTACACTTTCAAAATGAAATTTAAACTGTCATTACCTTACATATGGGCCATTTTGCGTCTACATGCAAGCAAGTGGTTGAATCAGTGTCAATAGGGCAAAAAATTGAAGGAAATTTGAGCTGTGACATTACTTTTTGTCACTAGAATCTAGAATGTAGAGATTAAATTTACTCCCTCCGATTCTTATTAATCAAGACTATTAGCAAAATAGGCATACCAAAATTAGATGATACCGTTCCCTAATTATTCTCCCGTGATCCCCGCAGCAACCCTAGGTCGAGGTTGAGAGACCTCCACGATGAAAGGCAGTTGCTCGCTCGCCCGGAAAGTTAGGCTTTTACTGGGTACATTTTAATAAAATTGACCAATTATGTGATGGTCTCAATTAAAAGTGACCGGAGGGAGTATTTTACATGTTAGGCGAGTGTGTCATATCTGATTTGTTGCATGGAGGCGGGAACAATACCCTGAAGCTTTTTTATCCCATAAAAGAACCTTGAAGCGTCATTACTACATTGGTTCTCTAAGTATATGTATGTGGTATATACCTTATTAGTTGCTGGTTGGTGGAAGATTATACTTGGATTGCAGAAGTTGGATCTTACGTGTGTGTTTAGGCTTTGCAGTTTTAGTCTATTATGCTTCCTCGTACATTTCGATGCAGTGGTGTCTCCATCATTTTTCGTATGATAAAAATATGTTCCAAATTGCATAGCTAACTGAGTTTTAGTTTATTATACCTTTCTGGCAATTATCACATGTAATTATATGGCAGGAATGACAAGCTGCATTTTTCACATTCTTTTGACCCCTCAACACGTCACTGTTTATAACTTTTGGTTTCATGTTCTTTCTGCTTGTATTGAAGTGGTACATTGGTTGTGGTTTTGTTAAATTTCAGGATGCGTGCATACAACCTCTATATGTTGAATTATGCATATGTTTCTAACCTATGTACTCTTTTTTCTTCTGCTATGTTTAACTCTGTACTCTTTGCTGTCCCTTTTGCAGGGCCATTTAAGGTCAATGGTGTTCCTCTCCGTCGTGTCAACCAAAGTTATGTGATCGCAACCTCTACTAAGGTTGACATCACTGATGTTGATGTGGCAAAATACGATGACAGTTATTTTGCGAAGGAATCAAAGAAGAAGAGTAAAAAGACTGAGGGTGAATTTTTTGAATCGGATAAAGAGGTTTGTGGCATCAGCTTTTACATAGAGCTGGAGTGAATCAGTTGTATGTGATAAATGAATGTCTTATTTACATTGTGGTGGCTTAAATTTCATGTGCAGGACGTGAAAACCCTTCCTCAGGGGAAGAAGGATGACCAGAAAGCTGTGGACGGCCAGTTGATTAAGGCCATTGAAGCTGTTCCAGAGTTGAAGGCATATTTGGGAGCTAGGTTCTCCCTTAGGTCAGGGATGAAACCTCACACACTTGTTTTCTAAGCGTCGAAGGATACCAATTTGTGTGGACCTGTTATTAAATACTTGGTATTTTTCAGCCATAGGAATGTTGTCAATTTTTACATTTGGTGTAAGCCTAGAGTATTTTGTATGCGGTCATGTTACTTTCTGAATGATATTTATTGTTATTTGGCTTCAGATGGATAGTTGTTTAGGTTTTGGTCCTAGTTAAGCTTGTGGCTTGTGCTTCCTTATATGTGGACAGAGGTGAATTTGTCATCAATTTTATGCCCCTTCCTATATTACTTGAACACACTTAAGCCGGACAATCTACCCCCTTTGTACTACATCCAGTAATTATTATGAGAACAAAAATACTCCATCCTAAAATAAAAGTGACAACGCTACCCACTTTTTTTCGGATGCCACTTATTTAGGATGGAGGGAGTATAAGATAGTACAATTGCTATGGGGCAAGTTCTTTCGAAGTACGGAGGGTGTATTTTGTATGCTCTGCCCGCTGATCCTATTTGGTAGTCAGGTCGGTTCAACAAGGTGCATGCAATCTGCTGCTATTATGGTCCCTACTGTTTGATTCAATAAAAAGCTACAGGTAGTTTATCTCGT
Source organism: Houttuynia cordata (assembly GCA_039654745.1). Classification (NCBI taxonomy): domain Eukaryota; kingdom Viridiplantae; phylum Streptophyta; class Magnoliopsida; order Piperales; family Saururaceae; genus Houttuynia; species Houttuynia cordata. The sequence continues at coordinate 42,387,668 of CM077505.1, read as the reverse complement.
ACATTTGTGAGAGCAATTGTTGGAGGATTTGGCAGAAATACACCTTGATATGAAGGAATGGCACAAACGTATGGAAGTTTGTACTCTTTTTTTTCTCCTGATTTAAAAGACGACGAAGAAAACCTGCCAGAACACGCTACGCCAGTTTATCTCTGATTTCTATACTGTGGAAATAATGCTGATCGTCTAGCGAGGCTGTGAGCAACTGTATTGCCTTCTCTCTTCACAAAAGAGAAGTAGACGGACCCAAACACTTTCAACTTGTCAAACGCTTTAGAGATAACAAAACCCAAGTCTGGATTCACATGCCCTCCCTTCCGAAAAGATATGCTCACATTAGTGCAGCCCCCTCGATGGAGACACTCCAACCATCCCACCTTGAGGCTTCGGTGGTGCAAAGACCATGGCCAGAGTTTCAGCTTCGAACAACACCTGACCTTAAGCTGCATCTGCACATCAAAGCTTCTCCAATGATATTCCTAGCTCAAAAAACCAGCACCTAACTGATTAATGGAATCAAAGACCACCATCCACATTACTTTTGATTGACCCAAGCACAGAAGGGATGCATCGGTCAGGAGCGTACGAGTACTAATGTCATTTTTGAAAATCTTAACTAATCTAAAATTAGTTTCGACTAATGGTAGAAGTAATGTTCGACCAGAAAGCTGTCATCTGTTACCGGTACTGATTTAAAATAACTCTAATCTATATAAGTCATCAATTGAACTTGTAGAAGAGTAGTTGATTGGAGTGAGCTTGTTCACTGTTGAGCTTGGGCAAAACCCAGCACATAATAATTACAATTGTAAACCGTAAAGGGAAATAGTTGGTATGCGCTAGATTGCAGAATTGAAAGTATGTGTTGGATGCATGCAAGCTGTCAAATTGTGATCCGACGGCTAGCATGTAACAGTTGTTGAATAAAAGCATGTAACAGTTGTTGAATAAAATAGTAGTACTCAAGAGGGATTGTACTTTATTGTACTCAAATAGAACCTGAAATAGCATATTGAAATCCAATCGTCCGAGGCACAGCGATTATACATTGCTGACTTCGAAATAGATATTGCCACCCTCTCGTGCATGGGCTTTCTTCGGCAAACTATTCCCAAGATACAACGGACCAGTTGATAAGCGGTGCACTTTAACTCATCAAACTCGAACTCAGAGAAAAGATATTGTTGCCTTTTTGGAAGAAGAATCACCGATAAAGAAGAAGAGAGAAAATCAAGAACAAATTATGTTCTGTGCATTAATTTGTGTTTTTCCCCTTCATAATAAGTAAAAGGACTCAATTGGGTTCTTTCTGTAAAGAAAGGATGCAACTTTTAGAAGAAAAATGGAAAAATCCCCAAAATAACTGTTGGCGCGATCGATCGCTACCACAGGCGATCGATCGCTATAGGTATTCCTTTGTTAATTTAATGCTTACGATCAATCGCTTTCACTGGCGATCAATCGCGACTCATTTTTACGACATCACAGTAGATACGATCAATCGCTTCTCAGTTTTGCGAAAATCACAGTAGATACGATCGATCGCTTCAAAATCGATCGATCGCGATCATCTATGCGATCGATCGGCTCCTAATTTTCACAAAATAATTAACTGTTTGATCAAAATCAAAGGCTCTAGATGTGAGATGCGAGTGTTGTGCTAAGTGCCCACTAAAGCTCCATCCGCCCGCCTGCATGTGTGTACTATTAGGTACACCAACGAATGTGTACACCATCAATTGGGGAGAGTCTCCACAACCATAAGATATACAAAGATAAAGATTTCTTCCTCATATATACCCTATCACACTCATGTGTGCTTCCTATGTGGGACTAAAGAAAACTCTCAATTAACTTAGCACAATGTTTACATTAAATTACTACTAATCCTATTTCATTCAAGAGCAAATTATATAATAAATCATAAATTTTTTTTCCATTTTGACGCACTATAGCAAATAATTCCCGAACAGGTGCTTTGATAAGCCACGCAGCCGCTGGCGCTGGCGCCTGCGTGGTTTTTTTTTAAATCGACACCTTTCAAGTTCAACCGAAATCGACCCTTTCAAGCACTTCGGTTTTTTTATACTCATTTCTCTATATAACCTCTTCCCATACTACGAAATCCAAACTTTTTTTAACACCTGATAAGACAATATACATATACATTATATATATCACAATATTAAACTTACACAAACAAATTAGACTATTATAAAGACTAACACAACATTAAACTATTACAAAATTATGCAAAGAATTACAAATTTACTCATAAAATTACAAGTGTTCATTTAACTCTCCTCAACCTATTCTGTATAGACCCTCATCTTGAACCAGTTTATTTTAATGTTATTTATCGGTTATAGTGTGGTTTAAGCATTTTCTGATTTAATTTAGTGGTTTTCGAAAATAAATGGGGTTTATGAAGTTTTAACCAAAAACAACTTAACAATCATGAGTTTTAAGTGATTTTGGATCAAATATGAATTTTTGGAATTTTTCTAATTTTTTACCAATTTTTCAAAAATTAGGGTTTGGTGGGTCCCCTGTAGCCCCACCGACGAAATTAGGTTTTTGTGACCAAAATTTTTAGAATTTTTTTGGACTTAACTTGGGATTAAATTGCCAAATTTTCCAATTTTAGTCAAAAACTCTTTTTCGTATCATAATTCGATTTCCACACAGGAAATATAAGAAAGGTTGGGGTTGTCGGCCTCTAAAGCTGCTCACCCTGGACGATCCTGGCCAAGGATGTCCGATTCCTACACAAAGAACCTAGAGTAGGTGTGTTCGCATAGGGACATCTCTTGCGGTGGGGGAGAGCCCGAATTCCCACACAAGGAACCCTAGAACACGTGGTAGCTGGTGCACGAAGCGTACTACTCTGGATGCTGAAGTCCAGATGACAATCTCAATAATCTCATCTGCAAGGCAAGTACATAACTCGCCCCCCATATATCTCAATGTAACTAGACTCAACCCGGGGAGTATACCTATTCCACATAGGAACGAAATCGAAAACATGTCCTTTCAGACCAACCAAGTTCGGATTAATTCACCGATCGATTAATCCGGCACGCAATCTCAAACATTGCATACAATCGATCAATTCCGGTTAAACAACGATAAAACTTCATCCATAAGTCCTCTGCTGACTAGTTGGGTATTAAATTTCAACCCAGAAAGCACCGAATGCCAATATTTATTGACAGTAAAATAGGCTTGATATAGTGTAAACCGTGTGCTACCGGTTGGAAAATAGTAGAGACACAATACTTCATTAACAATGGGCAAAAAGATTCCTTAATCCTACTTCTATATTGTAAATATGAGTTCTATCATATGGCCAGTTTTTACTTCACATTCATTGAGGAAATCATTGACAAGCTTAGCGAGGGCAAAATGAAGATGGCAGAGGAGGACATGGCAAAGATGATCATCTGCCTCCTCTTCTGCACGGTGCTGTTTCCACACAGCACTAGTGGGTGCGAGATCTCAAGGAGGGTCACCGGGCGGTGGATACCTAAACGTCACCTTATATGTCCTCCAGGTATGTAGCATTTCTATGTTTTCAGAGTCTTCGAAAGGCACGACACATAGGCGCTAAGTGTCGTGTCTTATGCAACACGACTTCATTTATAGTCATGTATTATGCAACATGACTAAGTATATAGTCGTGTTGCATAAGACATGACCAAATTTCTAGTCGTGTACTATTATAGTCGTAGCATTTCTATATTTTCAGAGTCTTCGAAAGGCACGACACATAGACGCTAAGTGTCGTGTCTTATGCAACACGACTTCATTTATAGTCGTGTATTATGCAACATGACTAAGTATATAGTCGTGTTGCATAAGACACGACCAAATTTCTAGTCGTGTACTATTATAGTCGACTATAATAGTACACGACTTGCCTGTATCTGTGCCTTTTACTAATGTTTTCATCTGTTTACTATGCAGATTTGGTTTTTTGAGCATATGACAATCTTCCATGCTATCATGGGCCATATCAGTCCAAGGGCGAAAAGGCGGCCAGGAAGTGGGGCCCTGATTACAGAGGTTAAGAAAGGTGCACAAAAGAAGCACCGTATGACCAACTACTGGAAGGGAGTGTTCCATAATCTCGAAGTATGGGAAGAAGTCGTCGATGTAATCATCCCCATGGCCCAAGAGGCATCTCTCATTGCTTCATCTCCCTCAGTGGCCCCTCCTCCTCGACGACAGAAGATGGAGAGGCCAAAAATGAAAAGGACTCCCAAACAACCTTTACCCTCTTCCTCGAGGACAGCTGATCAGTGTACTACAATGGGACGATTGGAGGGTTCGCTTCGGGGCATACACACTAATTGAGATAGCTCTATCTTCGTATGAGGAGATGGGAAGGAGTGTCGGACCTCTGTGAGAGGTTCTTCACTCTATGAAGGCATCTGCCGCCACAATGTCAATGCTGTTAGAGGGTCAAATCTTTGAGCATCCCAAGGAGGAGAAGACTGAAGAGCCGACGAAGGAGATGAAGGAATCAGAGAAGAAGGAGAGGATAAAGAAGTCATCGGTGCATCACATGGAGCCAAAGAAGCGGCCCGATGACAAGGAGCATATGTAGAAAACTCCGATGGAAATGCGGAGAAAGAGCTGGCGCACAAGTCAGCCAGCGATTCATTGAAATGGGGCAAAGGTAAGTTGTACACGATTATTTAATTTTTTGTGTCACAAGGTACACAACTATTATATTTTTCGTGTTGCATTCTACACGACTATTTAGTTTTTCGTGTTACATGCAACACGACTATGTTCTTTTTCGTGTTGCACGAATATGTAAAATGTCATTTTAGCTCCCATCAAACGCGTGGATGAGGAATAGAAGATTCAACGGGCTACTAAGAGATCCTCCGCGAAGTTGTTTTTGAAGAAGCTCCAACCAGAATTTGACGAACATATGGAGCGTGCAGAAGTCGAGGGCCATCAGACGTACGTACGGGACCTATTCCCCCCTGATGTAGTGGTAAGGAAGAGAAGGAGGGCTGTCTCCGCGATTGAATTGCAGAGGATTAGGGAAGATGAGCATATACGGAGAATGGTGGTGGAGCAGGCAAGGAGGAATAGGTCCCGTCAGTCAAAAGCCGACTGCAAAGAAACCGTATCTAATCGACAAACGTCCTCAATCATTGATGAGGTGATCTCTTCCTTACAGCAGTCAGATATCCAAACGGCCAAGGAGGAGGTGAAGGAGGAGGAGGTGAAGGACGACGAGGAGGCGAAGGAGGTGAGGTGAAGGACGAGGAGGAGGCGAAGGAGGAGGAGGTGAAGGACGACGACGAGGCGAAGGAGGTGGTGATGGAGGAAGAGGTGAAGGACGACGAGGAGGCGAAGGAGGAGGTGAAGGAAGAGGAGGAGACGAAGGAGGCCGCAGGCTTAACATCATCCCATCCTGTTGATGTCGATGTCCTCCAAACCCATCAAAAGGCTAAGGCTATAATTGCACTCCCAGAAAACTATGCCGGTTTGGAGTTATGCTTCGACATGGGGGTATTGTTAGAGCGGGATAGCGTGGCAATAGATGGATGGATCGCCAATCTGAGGAAGGCTTATCCAATCCCAACGCTATGTGATGACGACTACGTATCCCTCCTGCAAACCACAGAAACAAACACCAATGTAAGTATACATTATGTTTTCATTTTCCTCACATGTTTTCCTCTTTTCCTCGTATGTTTTCCTCTTTTTCTTTTTCTTTTTCGAATACACGACTTTACGTAAAGTCGTGTATTCAAAGACACGACTTTACGCATAGTCATGTCTTTATTATATATAAAATACTCGACTTTTCATTAAGTAGAGTATTTTTGTAGACAACCTAATTAAAAGTGTTATCTTGCCTTACTTCGACTATTCTGATTCTTGTTGCTGTTTTCTATAGGTTATAGATGAGTTTTTTAGTCTGTTGAGGCAGCGCAATGAGAGAGACCGGATGAAGTATCCGTGGTGTTTTTTTGGATGCCACGCATTCAAAGAGATATTCGACAACGTAAGTGTTCCCTGCATCAGTAGCGATAAGTTGACGTTCCTAGCATCATTTTCTGACTCTCTTGCGGTTTTGCAGGAACACAAGTAATTCGAAATTGATAAAAAAGCTCGGGAGGATGCTCGACGGTTTGAACAGGAACATGTTCTACGCCTTTTTCCCAATCAGCATTGGCTCCCATTTCTGCCTCGTCTTTGTACACTTCCCCTCCCATTTCTGCTTCTACAGCCCATTGTCTGGCAGATCCCAGTTGTACACACATCATAGGAAAGCAGCTGAAAAATTCACGCAGTTCATGAACGTTGTGATAGCACACAAGCTGGGGTGGATGGGTTTGCTCGATTGGAAGATGACTCAGGTCACCAAAGGGCCTTGGCAAGAGAACTCAAAAGACTATGGCATGATGTACGTGACGCAGTTGGCATCCAATGTCAACCCACTCGAGTTTGATCAGTCCAAAATTACACGTTTGTAGCGCCCAGTCATTGCTGCAACTATGATTCACGGGGTTATTGACAATGAGTTTGATGACGATTCAATTAGAGACAAAAATCAGGAAGTCACAGTTGCGGGTTTTCTGAGGATGTCGGATGAAGACTAAATTTCTTTTGTCACATATATTCTTTTGTACTTATATTCTTCTTCTTCTACATACTTTTTTTTTCTGCATGTATTCAATTCTACCCACATTCTTTTATTGTACACAGATTCTTTGATGTACATACAGTGATCTTTCAATAAATTCAAATACATTTTTTTCGTGCAACACGACTTCAACACACGACTACGTATATAGTCGTCTCCCATGCAACATGACTTCAATACACGACTACATATATAGTCGTCTCTCATGCAACACGACTTTATATATAGTCGCGTACTAACTACACGACTACGTATATAGTCGTGTTGCATAAGACACGACTATATACTTAGTCGTGTACTATAATATTCGACTATTATAGTCATGTTAAGTCAACGACGCGACTATTACAGAGTCTTCTTTTTGTATTTACCTATCATCGACAACACGGCTATAATTGAGATTCACTACTATAATGGAGATACACGTATGATGCATGAAAGATTTTTTTGTATTTCTAATATATTTTTTGTATAGCCATACATTGCGGTATAAGGTAATATTTGTTATACAAGCATTTCACTACAATCTAAGTGAAGAATGGTGGGGACTTAGGTGTTACGTCTCCTTAGATATTAGGAAACCTCTTTATTTAATAAGGCCATGTGGGCCATTGCTTCTAGGGATAGGTTATTTTGGTATTTATGTGTTAAGGCCCATAAGGCCCATCAGATACAGGCTCAGCGCCTATATGTAGGGGACGTTCTGTCCTATTTGTATTATGAATGAATTAAACCCCTTCCCTGCTCTTAGCCTCCGGCTATTGTGCATCCATCTAGGGTGCACAACACTGGTATCAGAGCATTCGATCCCTTGCTTCCATCCTCATGGCTCGGAAGAAGGCTTCTGATAACCTAGAGGGTCCCTCGACCCAATCAGATGAGGAGGTGCCGACGGCTGAGGCCCAGGCTGCCCCCTCCGTAGCCATGGATCCTGCTATGTTAAAGCTGCTCACAGACTTCATGACAGAGATGCGATCCATGCGTATCAGTCAACAGAACTTGGAGCAGACCATGCATAGTCAGTAGAACCTGCAACAGACCATGCTTGAGCGCCTGACAGTCCCTACACCGCCGCTGGCGTATGACATGGACCAGCAACAAGGGACTTCCTCTGTGGCTGCACAGGGTGCTCCTCTGCGGACTCCATCGTCCCAGGGTCACTCGTCTATTCCTCTGCATGGGGTCTCTCTGCAGGGCCAGGCATCCCAGAGTCACTCGTCTATTCCTTCGCATGGGGCCTTTCTGCAGGGCCAGGCCTCTGCTACAGTGCAAGGTTCTCCTACGCATCAAGGCCGTGCCTTTCAGGCCTCAGCAATGTTTGGGCCCTTCGATCTGACGAATATCCTACCGTCGGGGGCCGCTGGCACCCACCTGCATGCTTTCTCCCATCAGACTGCCAGGCCTCACCAAGCATCCACCCTATGGGCCAGCCTTTGGAGGAACGACATACCATGGCTCCACGAACTTCGTGACTAGTAATCCATATGCCTCGCTTCATGATGCCTCCAGCCGGCCGTCGGCTGAACCGCGCTTAGCCCGGCTACAATTTCCTAAGCATAGTGGAGAGGATAGCCCTATTGATTGGATTTATCAAGCTAATAATTTTTTTAATATCATGGCACACAATCAGAAATTGATAAACTGCGAATCGCCGCCTTCCATCTGATGGGCGATGCATTAGTCTGGTTTCAATATTTTGAGCGGGATTTGATTAATCCTAGATGGGCTGATTTCGTGGATGAAATATGCGTGCAATTCAGGCCGAATGATTATGCTGATTTTAATGAATTGCTGGCATCCCTCCGTCAAACTTCCACGGTGCGCGCCTATCATCAAGAGTTTATGTGCATCGCTAATTGGCTGCCTAATTGGGATCAGGCGGCATTAGTGGGGGCCTTCATGCATGGCTTGTGGGCTGTTATTATGGACGAAATCCGTCAGTTCTGGCCTAAATCCATGAAGGATATCATTGGGCGAGTTACGGAAGAACGGTTGAACCGGCAAAGGCATGTGGTCCGGCCATTCTCTCGGTCCCCTCCAGGACTTCCGGGCCCTCGGCCAGCTCCAACCAATGGGGTGGCAATCAGCTCTAGAACCGAACCGCCAGCATCACCTGTTATGAATCCTCCTATTCGCAGGCTGTCCCAAGCCCAAATGGATGAGAAACAGGCCAAAGGTCTTTGCTTTAACTGTGATGAGCGTTATGTTCCCGGGCATCATTGTCACACACCGCTAATGGCTTTCATTCTAGAAGAGTTCTGCCCTGAGGGGGACGAGATCCCCAAACAGCCGATTGAGGATGATTATGTTAATTCTACGGCTGAGATCTCATTTCATGCTTTTTCGGGACAATACACGCCTCACACTATGCAAGTGCAAGGTCAGTTAAAACACCAGCCTATTGCTATTTTGATTGATAGTGGGGTACCCACAATTTTATTAATGATAGGGTGGCGTAGCGTCTAGGCTGCCACATTGCTCACGCATGTGCTTTTGACGTCCTTATTGGTGATGGTACACACATGCGCAGTAAGGGACTATGCTCGCGTGTCCCTTTGCATATTCAAGGTTATGACTTTGTTGTGGATCTTCATCTATTACCAACAAAAGGGGCTGATATTGTATTGGGGTCCAGTGGCTCCAAGAGCTTGGGGACGTGGTATTGAATTTCAAAGACTTGGTTATGTCCTTTGGGGTGGTTGATCAGCAGGTCCAACTACAGGGGTCACTTCTCGAAACCCTTCAATCGGCCCATGTCTGGGTTCCTTATTTCGGCACTCGGCCCATGGATTTTTGTTGCAGTTAATTATCGTATCCAACACGGATCATCCAGTTCTACCGGCCGACTTGACAGTCCTCCTGGCTTACTATGCGTCCCTCTTTGGGGCGCCATTGGGATTACCTCTTTCACGTGGGCACGACCATCAGATTCCTATTCTTCCAGGATCGAGCCGTGCTAATGTTTGGTACTACCGTTACCCCTATGTGCAGAAAGAAATCGAACGCTTGGTAGCTGAAATGCTTGAGGTAGGTATCATTCGTCCCAGTTCTAGCTCTTATTCTTCTCCGGTATTGCTGGTCTGGAAGAAAGATGGGACTTGGTGGTTTTACGTGGATTATCGTGCTTTAAATGCCATCACATTGAAGGACAAGTAACCCATTCCTGTCATTGAGGAGCTTCTCGACAAATTGTCAGGTGCGAAGTATTTCTCTAAGCTTGATTTACATTCCGGTTATCATCAGATACGGATGCACCCAGCTAATATCCACAAGACCGATTTTCGTACACATGACAGTCATTATGAGTTCCTTGTTATGCCCTTTGGTTTGACTAATGCGCCAGCCACCTTTCAAAGTTTGATGAATGATATTTTTCGGCCTTTCTTGCGCCAGCTCATATTGGTCTTTTTTATGATATATTGGTATATAATGCCTCATGGGAAGATCATATCCGCCATCTACAGACAGTTTTTGACCTCTTGGCAGGCCACTCTCTTCTGTTGAAACGGTCGAAATGTTCTTTTGGCCAGCCCCAGAATAATTATTTGGGCCATATTATTGTGGCACATGGAGTTTCTACTGATCCGGCCAAGGTGGCCGCCATGCTCGATTGGCCCACTCCTAAGTCGCCGAAGACCTTACGTGGATTTCTTCGGCTGACGGGCTACTATCGGCGCTTTATTGCTCATATGGTACTCTGGCAGCACCCCTTACTGCCTTGCTGAAGGCCGAGGCCTTCCAATGGAGTCCTTCGGCCCATGTGGCCTTTGACACTCTAAAACAGGCTATGTCTACTGCCCCAGTTCTGGCTTTGTCAGATTTCTCTCAGCCATTTGTGGTTGAAATTGATGCTTCTGATAGTGGACTGGGAGCTGTCCTTCTACAAGCTAATCGGCCCATTGCCTTATTTGGCAAGGCCTTATCAGGGCGCTCCCTCCGTTTGTTGGCCTACGAACGTGAGATGCCTGCTATTGTGCACGCCATTACGAAATGGCATCCATATCTATCGGGTCGGCACTTTATTATTCGAATGGACCATCAGCCTGTGGAGTATTTTCATGACCAGCGGATCTCTACTCCAGCTCAGCAGTGTTGGGTGACTAAGCTTATGGGCTATGACTATGATATGATTTACAAACGGGGGTCCGACAATACCGTAGCCGACGCTCTATCCAGGCGAGATGAAAAGGTGGCCCTCATGGGCCTATCCGTACCTACCTTTCCTTTTATGTCCGATTTGCTTCAGACGTATCGGGATATTCCTAAGGCCGTGGAAATCTTACATCGTCTCCGGGCTGATCCGACATGCTTACTTTTTATTTTGCAGGGAGATTATATTTTGTGGAAGCATCGGCTATGGGTTCCTCGGAGCCCGGCCCTACGATAGGCTATTATATCCTTCTTTCATGACACTCCGAGTGCGGGTCACGAAGGATCATTCTGCACCTACAAGCGTATTAGTCAGAATTTCCTTTAGGAATCAAGAAGGCTGTCCATTCATATGTGGTGGCCTGTGATGTGTGTTAGTACGTCAAGTCCTCTACTACTACTCCAGTGGGTCTTCTGCAACCCCTCCCTATTCCTAATCATGTATGGGAGGATGTCTCCATGGAATTTATTGAGGCTCTACCTATAGTCCAAGGCAAATCTGTTATCCTGGTGGTCGTGGATCGTCTTTCTAAATATGCACATTTTTGCGCCCTTGGTCACCCCTATACTGCTAAAACAGTTGCTGAAATTTATGATCGAGAAGTGGCCAAGTTGCATGGCATGCCACGGACAATTATGTCAGATCGGGATAAAATCTTTATTTCTCTTTTCTGGCGGGAATTCTTTGCCTTACAGGATACTAAGTTGCATATGAGTACCGCTTATCATCCGTAGAGTGACGGGCAAACCGAGGTAGTCAACCATTGCCTTGAATAATACCTTCGATGTTTTGTCGATGAGGAGCCTCGTCGGTAGCTCCAACTTCTTCCCTGGGCTGAATGGTTGTATAACACAGCTTATCACACCTCTACGGGTTTTACCCCTTTCGAGGTGGTTTATGGCCGGCCTCCGCTTATAGTGATCCGGTACTTGCCTTTTAGTTCTTTAGACACGGGATGAGGTCCTGCGTCAGCTTAAGGCTAACCTCACAGCTGCCCAGAATCAGATGAATCAGGTATATGATCGCTCTCATACAGATTGGGAGTTCTCAGATGGGGATATGGTTTATGTTAATCTATTGCCCCATCGGCAACATTCTTTGGCGCCCGTTGCTTCAGTCAAATTGGCGCATCGGTTCCATGGTCCTTATTAGGTGTTGGAGCATATTAGGCCGGTTGCTTATTGATCGTTTAAATATAAACCCTTGCAAGTGCACAAGGCAATTGTATTACAGTAAGTATTAAAGGGTTGTTGAACCTCAGGGATGTTGAATACTTTACCAAACTCAAGAGAAGAAAAAGATGTAGTTTAATTAATTCTAAAGAAAGCAATGAACTTTAGCTAATCTAACTAAAATTTAATCAATATGGAGAATTATCAAGGCAATGAATCCACCACTAGACATGCAATTACTAATTCTGCCAATTAGCTAATCTCTCAATTATTATTAAGCATACATTGATATGATATAGTAATTCGTGTTCTTGATCGGACACACAAATTACTAATGAATTCACTAACGTTCTTGATCGGACACGAAAGTTCATCAACTATTTTATAATCAATCTTATCCTTGATCGGGCATAGAATCAACACAAACCTATTATTATGTAATTAATTTTATCCTTGATCGGGCTTAAAATCATTCACAATATCAAATTCAATTCATAATCAATCAAGTCTATGATCAAGCACTCAACGAATACTCATGAAATTGCATTAAGCATGAATCATAATCAACTTTATAAAATTAAACTATCAAGAGTAGCAATACACATCTAGGGCTTCATCTAGCCTTGAATAAATGTTTAGTTATACATATAAAGAAAGAAAAGAGAAGCCTGTTTATGTAAATCCATCGTCATGAATCCTTCTTCCTCTTTGCTCCAAAAGACTCCTCTTGCTCCTTTCTAGCCTCCAATAAAGCTCAAAAGTCTATTCTCTGGTGCTCAAAACGTTCTCCCATAAGACCTATTTATAAGAGTGAAGGAAAACCACGAAGTTCCCTTCCAAATCCGAGTCGAAATAGGTCTTATTTCAGTTTTCCGCACATGGCGATCGATCGCTCCGTATTGCCAATCGTTCGCCTATCGATCGATCGTAATTCCTTCGTTATTTTCTTCCGATCGATGCCGTATGATACCGATCGATCGTAGTTACTGTCTTGCGCGGATCAAAAATTCCTGTAGATACGGTCGATCATTTTGGTTCCGATCGATCGTTTCCTTCAATACTATTTTGCGGCTCATGCGATCGATCGCGTTGACTGGCCGATCGATCGTGGTTACTGTTCATGAATTTCAAATGGCTATAACTTTTCGCTCCGAACTCCAAATTGCGCGCGGTTATTGGCGTTGGAAAGCTGACTTCTTGAACTTTTATAGTTCACTTTTACTCCCCAATGTTTCTTAATATACTGTTGTCTATTAGCCATTTTTATAGAGTTTGAATCCTTGTGGAGGCCATGACACTTTCGTGCAATCCATAGGTGTGAGGCCAATGGATGATCTTTAGAACTTATCAAAGTCCCTAGAAAAACAAAACAAAACAAAATCAACAAACAAACTAAAGGAACTAATGCATAAAAGTAAACACCACTTTCGTAGGGAACACGATTGTATTGAGCGTATGTAACAAGCCGTTAAACCTCTGGGTGTCCCCAGTAGGACGAGTTGTGTCTCGTGAAGGTTTGCAGCATGCTACCTACAAATATGTATTTATAAACCTAATTAACCTAAGTGCAAAAAAACAAACAAAAAATAAAATATTACAAAACAAGCAAACCTATTATCCCGACAAATGCAAACTACAATGCTTGAGAAAATCAAGCACATGTACTTGGTTCATAATCAACAGGAATATAGAAGCCCTCAAGTAAGTGGTTTTATTCCACACTTTCATCTTAGAAATTTTTGCTCAATATAATATATCATGATAACATATATAGTAAAAGTGTAGAACATTCTAGCAATACATTCTAAATTTTTGTTTTATACAGATCCAGTGTTACCTATTAATTAAAGAACATCAGAATCTACATAGTCATCGTAATCTTTAGGTTCATGATAGCATAGATCTGCGCGCCTCCATCGGGTCCAACATTCTAGATTTGAGAGGATAATACACCATAGACTTCTTTTTTTCATAGGACTGTGTAAGGCCTGACTTCAAGATGCTTAGGTTTAACAATGACTCAGGCCAATGACTCCCAACTAATTTGGCTTAGGGAATTAGGTTTTAAGAGACCGCTTCGGGCCCGAGCATCAGCCTAAGTTAATCCTATAAGTCAAGCAGCCCCTTTCTTTCATTTGGTTTTCATTTTTTTGCATTTTCATTTTCATCATTCATTTTTTTTCAGCACATCTTTACTTTGTCCAGGCTGTATTATACTCTCAACCTATTTTCGGTTCCAATCCCTTGCCATAGCCAAGTAAATGGTCTATCATGATCTAATAAGCTCAACAGACAACTACACATCATCCAATGACTCTGACTAAAGACATCTGTTGTGACCGCTGGTCACAATGGCTCGAGAGAGAAGGAAATTTAGAGAAGAAGGTAGAAAGGAGAATAACTTTCAATGCATGAGTTCCATTAGGGGAGGACGACCTCCATTTAAAAGAGAAGATGGCGCTCAGGCTAGGGTCAGCGCCATCTGTCAATCTGATGGGCCACTAATTGGCCACTAACTACGTGCTTACAGCCCATTACAACGTGAGTTGCCCAATTGGGCCTAATTACAATCAAGACTCTTATTCATCAAAGCAAATCTACTCCTAATAGATAACCCAGTTGCCACTGCTGCTGACGTATGGGTTGTGACGTCCTGGGCTGGCGTCACAACATTCCACCACGCTCCGCTGCCGCCTTGTCCTCAAGGCGTCCATTCTGGATAACGATCCAGAAACTCATCCTCCACAACCCAGGTGGCTTCATCCAACGGCTGCCCTTTCCAAGCCACTAAGACCTCGGTAATGAGACGTCCAGATCGACGGACACGCCGTTTGTCAATAAGAGAAGCTGGACATCGCTCGTGTGAATCCGTTGGTTCCACAGCCGGCAGAGGAGCTATAGGACCGATCTGAGTAGGGTCCCCAACAAAACGCCGTAATCGGGATACATGGAAAACAGGATGCACCAAGGAATTAGGTGGTAACGCCAACCGATATGCAACTGGGCCAATGCGATCAAGTACCTTATAAGGCTCGTGGTAGCGCGGAGCCAGCTTGTTGGAATCGGTACGAAATAAGGACTTCTGACGGTGGGGCATGAGTGACACATAGACCATATCACCCACCTGATAGGTGCGATCACTGTGAGTACGATCATATATTTGCTTCATACGATTCTGAGCGGAGTGGATGTTGCACTTAAGCTAGCGCAGTACTTCGTCCCGAGTCTGGAGCATGTAATCAATCTCGGCGATAGCAGAGTGCTGCGGCACATAGGAAAGAACCGTCGGAGGGGGCCGGCCATAAATCACCTCAAATGGGGTAAAGCCAGCACGAGTATGAAAAGCAGTGTTGTATGACCATTCGGCCCATGGTAGAAGCTGAAGCCAACGCCGAGGCTGGTCCCCTACGAAGCAGCGGAGGTACTGTTCCAAGCATCTGTTAACAACCTCCGTTTGGCCATCCGTCTGAGGATGATAAGCTGTGCTCATGTGTAACTTCGTGCCTTGGAGGGCGAAGAATTCCTTCCAGAATTACGAAATGAAAACGCGATCCCGATCAGACACAATAGTACGGGGCATACCATGCAGTTTGGCAATCTCTTTGACATATGCGTCGGCCACTGTTCGCGCTGTAAAGGGATGGCTGAGGGCACAAAAGTGAGCATATTTGGATAGCGTGTCAACCACCACCAAGATAACTGATTTGCCTTGAACGACAGGCAAGGCTTCGATGAAATCCATAGAAACATCATCCCAAACTTGCGCCGGGATGGGAAGGGGCTGTAACAAGCCCGCAGGGGATGTAGCCGCAGCCTTAGCACGCTGGCAAATATCACAGGACGCTACATAAGAATGCACTGTGCGCCGAATGCCAGGCCATAAAAAACTATGGCTCACCCTCTTATAAGTACGAAATTGACCTTCATGACCGGCGAGGGGGGTGTTGTGGAAGTGGGAGATAATCCTGGAACGCAAGTCTCTGGCGTCTGGCACCCATAAACGATCCTTATAAAACAGCAGATCATTTCTCCAACTATACAATGGCAGAGAAAGGGGGTTGGCCTGTACCCGATGGACTAAGTCCTTAGCTGTCGGTTCTGTTAAATAGGCTTGACGCAGCTCCGGAAGGAAGGGGCAGGCGGGTCCAGATAGCGTCATGCAAGTGCTCTCCATGGGCCTCCGAGACAGAGCATCCGCGACCGTGTTGTCGGAACCTTTCTTGTACATAATTTCATAGTCATAACCCAGCAATTTACTAACCCACCTTTGCTGTGCCGGAGTAGCTACCCGTTGTTCCAAGAAGTACTTCAATGGCTGATGATCAGTACAGATAATGAACTTGCGGCCCAATAGATAGGGTCGCCATTTGGTGATGGCATGGATAATGGCTAACATCTCCCGTTCATAGGCTGATAGAGCAAGTGTACGTGCAGACAAGGATTTGCTGTAAAAGGCAATCGGTCTGTTCTGCTGCAGAAGAACGGCCCCAAGGCCTGTGTCTGAGGCGTCGGTCTCAACTATAAATGGGAGGCTAAAATCAGGTAGTCTCAACACGGGGGCGCTAGCCATGGCCTGCTTCAGTTGATCAAATGAAGCATGTGCTGCCTCGGTCCATATAAAAGCCCCCTTTTTTAACAGGGCAGTGAGAGGGCTGGCGATGATACCGTAGTGGCTGATGAAGCGGCGGTAATATCCATTCAAACCCAAAAAACCACGTAAGGCCTTGACGCTGGTAGGTGGTGGCCACGATAACATAGCCGTGACCTTAGAAGGGTCAGTGGCCACCCCGTCGCTTGAGATAATATGGCCCAAGTATTCAGCCTGTGAACTGCCAAAGGAACATTTCGACCGTTTGAGAAATAGGGAATTATCACGTAGGATAGTGAAAACCGACCTGAGGTGATCCAGATGGTCTGCCCACGAAGCACTGTAAATGAGTATATCATCAAAGAAGACCAAGACGAACCGACGGAGGAAAGGTCGAAATAAATCGTTCATGAGGCTCTGGAATGTAGCAGGTGCATTTGTGAGTCCAAATGGCATGACCAAAAACTCAAAATGGCCATCATGAGTCCGAAATGCAGTTTTGGCCGTGTCAGATGCTCGCATCCGGATTTGATGGTACCCGGAACGCAAGTCTAATTTGCTAAAAACTGTAGCGCCCGCTAATTCATCCAGTAGTTCTTCGATGACAGGGATGGGATACTTATCTTTGATCGTTATGGCATTGAGGGCGCGATAGTCCACACAGAAACGCCACGTGCCATCCTTCTTACGAACAAGTAGCACAGGTGAGGAAAAAGAGCTGTGACTTGGTTGAATAATACCTGTGCGTAGCATATCACCCACCAGTCTCTCAATTTCAGCCTTCTGTATGTGCGGGTACCTATATGGTCGTATATTAGTGGGCTGGGCCCCCGGAAGAAGTGGGATGTGGTGATCATGGAGCCGCTGTGGGGGGAGACCAGTTGGTTCAACAAAGATGGCTGTATGCTCGTCTAGGAGGAGACGCATATCCGGAGGCAAATCCCCCTGGTCCACGTCCATAATGGCACATTGCTGTAGAAAGACCCCCTGTGGTGTATACCGTGATAAAGATTCCACGGCCTGTGCTGAATGTAATGTGCCTGGACGAAATCCCTGGATGCGCACTCGCTCTCCTTGGACCTCAAAGTCCATGATGAGGTCGCGAAAATTCCATGTGACATCGCCCAGCTCCTGTAGCCATTGTACTCCCAAAACCACATCCGCTCCTTTGGTAGGCAAGAGAAACAGATCAGTAGTAAACGTGTGCCCTTGAATGATCAAAGAGGCCTGAGCACAAACCCCCGAACTACGCAAATGCTTGCCATCTCCAATCAACACGTCAAAGGGTTGAGCATCTGTCACATAACACCCAAGGCGCTGAGCCACGCGGTCGTTGATGAAGTTGTGAGTCGACCCACTGTCGATCAAGCTGGCAACCTGTTGGCGTTTCAATAGGCCTTGGACCCTCATGGTCCGTGGTGTGAAGGCGCCTGTGTAGGCATGCACCGAAATTTCGGGCTGCCCAGAATCATAGGGGGAAGTTACCTCGTCAGACTGGTAAGATTCTTCCTCCTCTACTTCCTCAATGAGTAGGCTGCCCCGAACTGAACAACGATGGCCTTGGACGAATTTCTCGTCGCAGTTGAAGCACAGACCCTTAGCGCGTCTCTCGGCCACCTGGGCTGGTGTCAGGCGACGGATAGGAAGTGGTGTTCCCCCTGGCGCGTTGGAACGATTGGTAGGAGCTGACCCAGGTGCTGGCGCCGTTGCAGGGGGAGCGGAAGTATAAGGCCGCTGGTTAAAGGTGCTCCTGGCCCCCCTTCGCTGACGGGCAATCTTCTCTTCTTCAATACGGGCATGCCGCACCACATCTCTCATCGTATGGCAGGGAAAATGGCGCATCTCATCCGCAATTTCTGGCTTCAAGCCCCGCTTGAAGGTGCCGACAAGAGCCGCTACCGGCCACTCCGGTAGCCTGTTTGCAATCTTCATAAATTCGGAGTAATAAGCCCTCACCGAAGTTGTCTGTCTCAGCGTAGACAGCATCTCATTGAAGTCCTGAAACTCATTAGGCCCGAACTGCACGCATAGTTCGTCAGAGAAGGACGCCCATGTAGGAAATCTGATTTCTTTTTCGTATGCCTGAAACCAGATGGATGCATCTCCGTCCAAGTGAAAGGCTGCCACTCGGAGACGTTCTGCATCATAGTAGGTCCCCTGATAGGCAAAAAACTTGTCCGCTTTATACAACCATTCCACTGGGTCATCTTTGCCATTGTACCGCGGAAACTGTAGCCTGGCCAGACGTGGCTCAGCGTTGCCCCTCAGGCTTCCGCGAGACCTCCAAGGATCCTCCCATTCCTCTTCGAACTCCGCTTGCACGTTTCTTTGAGGTGTGGTCATTGGGACATTTCGTCGAACACTTGGTGCACCTGGGTTGTGAGCGCCCAGGGAGCCACCCTCTACGTTTCCGTTGAAGGAACCCAATTGTATGCCATGAGTGGGTGGTTGGCCAGCGCCAGGACCGAGCAAGGAGCTGCCCAGCGCTTGATGGCCTCCTGCTCGACTGGAGCTTCCCACGTTCATCATTGGCTGCGGGGGAGACTCCATCATTGCTTGTTGTGGAGACTGCCGCTGAGTCCACTCCAAACGCAGTTCACGGAGTTCTTCATGAATGGCCGTCATGATAGACAGCATGTTGGTTTGTGTCGAGTCAGTATCCACCTGTGGGTTCGCTGTCTCTCTCGTCGCCTCCGTCTCCGGTGGAACGTCGGAGGGCATTGCTGGTTGCTTACGAGGAGGCATTGCAGATCGCAACGGCTCTGATACCAAATGTTGTGACCGCTGGTCACAATGGCTCGAGAGAGAAGGAAATTTAGAGAAGAAGGTAGAAAGGAAAATAACTTTCAATGCATGAGTTCCATTAGGGGAGGACGACCTCCATTTAAAAGAGAAGATGGCGCTCAGGCTAGGGCCAGCGCCATCTGTCAATCTGATGGGCCACTAATTGGCCACTAACTACGTGCTTACAGCCCATTACAACGTGAGTTGCCCAATTGGGCCTAATTACAATCAAGACTCTTATTCATCAAAGCAAATCTACTCCTAATAGATAACCCAGTTGCCACTGCTGCTGACGTATGGGTTGTGACGTCCTGGGCTGGCGTCACAACAACATCCCACTGTAAATTAGCATTCAACAAATCTCTAGATGGTATTACTTTATGTACTAATGTGTGTGAGTGAGTTTTCTTAGCTCAAGCACTTGTTCCAAGAGGACTGTAACAGAAAGATATGCTCAGTTAAGTGTATCTATCCTCTAATATACTTACTCACACTTCCAATGCAAATTAATCTCCTAAGAATTATAACATGCATCATTACGGGATAAACTATCAAAACCTATAAAAAATACTAACAAACAACTTAAAACTACTCAAACAATTTTTTTCCCTTTTCTGATTTTACAATGAAGCACATCCTTTCCCCAAAACCTAATATAAGCATTGTCCTCAATGCACAACAAAAAGAGAAAAATACGATAATCTTATAAAAGTAAAGGAGAAAGAGGAAGGAAAATACCAGAAGAAGTGGACTAGAAATCCCGATCATCACCATCAGCATTGTGTTATGACTCCTTAGTAATAGGCTAATTGCTTGTTATTTGATTATTATCATAAGGCCATGTGGGCCGCTGCAGTAGGAATAGGCTATTTACTTATTCGTGTATTATGGCCCATCAGGCCCATCAACTCTAGGCTCAGCTCCTATATGTAGGGGACGATCTGTCCTGTTTTAGGTATTGATGAATGAATTCCTAGTTTCTCACCTCCTTCTTCTCTACTCTCATCCCCTTCCCTACCCCTTTGCCGTCGGCTTTTGTGCATCCTCCTAGAGTGCACAACATTGGTATCACTATGGACAATCCAGAAGGTTCATCGATCCAGTCTGACGAGGAGGCGCCCACTGGCCAGGCCCAGGCCGCACCTTTTGTAGTCATGGATCCGGCCTTCCTTAAGACCTTGACAGACATGATGGCAATGATGCAATCCATGCAGACCTCGTAGCAGGTGATGTTGGAGCAGTTATTAGCGCCGCCACCCCCGCCCACATCTAGGCTGGAGCATCAACAGACCGCCGGCCTGCAAGGGTCTTCCTCCACTGCAGCTCAAGGGCCTCCTCTGCAGACCCCGTCTTTCTCTGGTCATTCGTCTCCTCCGCCGCATGGGTTCTCTCAACAAGAAGCTATGCCACAAGGCCAGGCCACTGGTGCAGCCCAGGGCTCTTCCCTGCCCCACAACCACGCCGCCGGTGCTGCACAGGGATCCCCCTTTCCCCAAGGCCACGCCTTTTAGTCTTCAACCATGTTTGGCCCCTTTGATCCGACTAATAGCTTGCCACCAAGGACAGCTGGCACTCATCTGCGTGCCTTTCCTCCTCATACTGGCCGACCCCATCAGCAGCCACAGGGAGATGTGCCGCCCTATGGGCCATTACTTGGAGGACCAACTCTTACTAGCTTCTCCAACTTCACGCCAAGTATGTCTCAGGCCCTGTCTCAGGACCCATTCGGACGGGCCTCGGCTGATCCTCGATTGGCCCGACTTCAATTTCCTAAGTATAGTGGGGAAGATAGCCCTATTGATTGGATATATCAGGCAAATAAATTCTTTGAGTATCATGGCACTCAGTCGGAAGTTGATAAATTGCGCATCGCAGCCTTCCATCTGACGGGCGATGCCTGTCTGGTTCCAATATTTTGAGAGGGATATGCTTCATCCGACATGGGCTGATTTTGTGAACGAGTTATGCATACAATTCGGGCCAAACGATTATGCTGATTTTAATGAATTGCTAGCATCCCTCTGTCAAACATCCACGGTGCGCGCTTACTATCAGGAATTTATGCGCATAGCTAATCGACTACCTAATTTACGAGTTGGATCCGACATTCATGCATGGCTTGTGGGCTGACATTGCAGATGAAATTCTGCAGTTACGGCCTAAACCTATGAAGGATATTATTGGGCATGCTCGAGTTGCGGAAGAACGGTTGAACAGGCAACGGCATGTGGTCCGGCCCGACTTTTGGTCTCCTCCTGGACTACCGGCCCCCTAGGCCATTTCCTCCTGTTGGGGCCGTCGCCAGTACTAGGCCTAGACCACCAGCAAGAGCCACCCTGCCTTCTCCTATTCGCCGGTTATCCGAGGACCAAATGGACGAAAAAAGGGCCAAAGGCCTCTATTTCAACTGTGATGAGCGGTACGTTCCCGGACATCGCTGTCGCACGCCCCCTACTGCTTTCATCCTGGAGGAGTCCTGTCCTGAGGGGGATGATCTTCTTGACCAACCGGTCGAGGATGCTTATGTCGATTCGACGGCTGAGATCTCATTTCATGCTTTCTTGGGAACATACACGCCTCATACTATGCGCGCACAAGGTTAGTTAAAGCACCAACCAATTGCTATTTTGATTGATAGTGGGAGTACCCACAATTTTATTAATGATAGGGTGGCACAGCGTATGGGTTGTCATATTGCTCAGGCATGTGCTTTTGACGTTCTTATTGGTGACGGCACACACATGCGCAGTAAGGGCCTATGTCCCTGCGTATCTTTTCATATTCAAGGGTATGACTTCGTGGTGGATCTCCATCTTCTACCCACAAAAGGAGCTGATATTGTATTGGGGGTCCAATGGCTCCAAGAGCTTGGGGACGTGGTTTGGAATTTTAAAGATTTAGTCATGTCCATTGGGGTGGCTGATCAGCAGGTCCGTTTACAAAGGTCCATTCCAGGAACTCTTCAGTCGGCCTAGGCTGTGGGGTCTTTCTTTCGGCACTCGGCCAATGGGTTTTTGCTGCAACTTATGACTATATCTGACTTGACCCTGCCAAACCTTCCGGCCGACTTGATTGCTCTCTTGACTGACAATGGGTCCCTCTTTGGAGAGCCATATGGACTACCTCCTACGAGTGGGCACGACCATCAGATTCCCATACTTCCAGGGTCGAGCCCAGCTAATGTGCGGCCCTACCGTTACCCCTATGTGCAAAAGGCTGAGATCGAGCGTTTGGTGGCTGACATGCTGGCAACCGGTATTATTCGTCCCAACTCCAACTCGTATTCTTCTCCCGTTTTGTTGGTTCAGAAGAAGGATGGGACATGGCAGTTCTGTGTCGATTATCGTGCCTTAAATGCTATTACATTGAAGGACAAGTATCCTATTCCCGTTATTGAGGAGCTTCTCGGCGAGTTATCAGGTGCAAAATATTTCTCTAAACTTGATTTACGTTTTGGCTATCATCAGATAAGGATGCACCTAGCGGATATTCATAAGACTGCTTTTCGTACACATGACGTTTTGGCTATCATTATGAGTTTCTTGTGATGCCCTTCAGGTTGACTAATGCGCCAGCCACCTTCCAAAGTCTAATGAACGATATTTTTTGGCCTTTCTTGCTCAAGTTCATTCTAGTCTTCTTCGATGACATATTAGTCTATAGCGCTACCTGGGAGGATCACATTGGCCATCTGCGGACCGTCTTTGATCTCTTGGTCGGGCACTCTCTTTTGTTGAAGTGGTCCAAATGTTCTTTTGGCCAACCTCAGATTGATTATTTGGGCCATATTATTGCGGAACATGGAGTCTCTATAGATCCGGCCAAAGTGGCCGCTATGCTCGACTGGACCACTCCTACCTCACCGAAGCCCTTACGAGGTTTTCTTGGGCTGACGGGCTATTACAGGCGCTTCATTGCCCATTATGGTACTCTGGCTGCCCCTCTTACTGCCTTGTTAAAAACCGATGCCTTCGTCTGGAGTCCTGACGCCCAGGGGGCCTTCGACTCTCTAAAGCAGGCTATGTCATCTGCCCCAGTCTTAGCCTTGCCGGATTTTTCTCAGCCATTTGTGGTAGAAACTGATGCTTCCAATAGTGGGTTGGGTGTTGTCCTTTTGCAGGCTGACCGGCCCATTGCCTTCTTTAGTAAAGCCTTATCGGGGCGCTCTCTTCGTTTGTCGGCCTATGAATAGGAAATGCTCGCTATTGTGCATGCAGTCACGAAATGGCGCCCCTATCTATTGGGCCGACACTTCACTATTTGGACGGACCACCAGCCCCTAAAGTATTTTCATGACCAGCGGATCTCCACTCCAGCCCAGCAACGTTGGGTCACGAAGCTCATGGGCTACGATTATGATCTGGTTTATAAACAGGGGTGCGACAATACCGTGGCCGACGCTCTATCTCGGCGCGATGCGGAGGTGTCTCTTTTGACCCTCTCTGTCCCTACCCTTCCCTTCATGACTGACTTGTTGCAGACTTATCAGGACGTACCTGAGGCCACGGACATCTTACAGCGCCTCCAAGCTGACCCGTTGTGCTTACCTTCTTTTGTTTTGCAGGGTAGTTATATCTTCTGGAAGCAGCACCTCTGGGTTCCCCCGAGTCCGATACTACGGCGGAATATTATTTCCTTCTTCCATGACACCCCTAGTGCTGGTCATGAAGGGTCCTTTCGCACCTACAAGTGTGTGAGTCAGAATTTTCTTTGGCGGGGAATCAAAAAGGAAGTCCATTCTTATGTGGCTGCTTGTGATGTGTGCCAGTGCGCGAAGGCCTCCACTACTACTCCTGCGGGCCTTCTGCAACCCCTCTCTATTCCTGATCGCGTATGGGAGAATGTCTCCATGGACTTTATTGAGGCTCTACCTGTGGTCCAAGGTAAATCAATTATTCTTGTGGTAGTGGATCGTCTCTCTAAATATGCTCATTTTTGCGCCCTTGGTCACCCTTATACGGCGAAGGCTGTTGCTGAAATTTATGTGCACGAAGTGGCCAAGTTGCACGGCATGCCTCGGACGAATGTCTCCGATAGGGATAAAATATTTATTTCTATTTTCTGGCGGGATTTCTTTGCATTACAGGATACTAAATTGCACATGAGTACCGCCTATCATCCCCAAAGTGATGGACAAACAGAGGTGGTCAACCGTTGTTTGGAACAGTACCTGTGCTATTTTGTTGGTGAGGAGCCTCGCCGGTGGCTCCAACTTCTTCCTTGGGCTGAATGGTCATATAATACTGCTTATCACACCTCTACCGGATTCACCCCCTTCAAAGTGGTTTATGGCCGGCCTCCGCCTACAGTGATCCATTAGTTACCTTTCAGCTCTTCGGTGGGTGAGGTAGACTATGCACTTCAGACACGCGATGAGGTCTTGCGTCACCTCAAGGCTAACCTCGCGACTGCTCAGAATCGGATGAAGCAGGTGTATGATCGCTCTCATATGGATCGGGAGTATACAGTTGGGGATTTGGTTTATGTTAACCTCTTGCCTCATCGACAGCATTCCTTGGCGGCTGTTGCTTCTACCAAATTGGCACACCGGTTCCATGGGCCTTATCCGATATTGGAGCGTATCGGGCCGGTTGCTTATCGTCTGCAGTTGCCACCCACTTCACAGGTTCATCCGGTTTTTCATGTGTCCCGTCTATGGCGCTTTGTGGGAGATCCTTATCACCTTACTAGTGGGGTGCCTGCACCGTTGCTCTTGCCGAAGGATCCTCTTGTCCTTCATGCGTATATCTTGGATTGCCGCCGGGTTCGTCGTTTTGGACGCTTGGTGAATGAGGTGCTTGTTGCATGGCAAGATCATTCTCTGGATGATGCCACCTGGGAGTTGGAAGACGATTTCTTTACTCGTTTTCCTACATTTTCGCCTTGAGGTCAAGGCTGTAGCGGAGCGTGGTGGAATGTTACGACTCCTTAGTATAAGGCTAATTGCTTGTTATTTGATTATTATCATAAGGCCATGTGGGCCGCTGCAGTAGGAACATGCTATTTACTTATTCGCGTATTATGGCCCATCAGGGCCATCAGCTCTAGGCTCAATGCCTATATGTAGGGGACGACCTGTCCTGTTTTAGGTATTGATGAATGAATTCCTAGTTTCTCACCTCCTTCTTCTCTACTCTCATCCCCTTCCCTACCCCTTTGCCGCCGGCTTTTGTGCATCCTCCTAGGGCGCACAACACATTGCCTGGAGGAAAACGCCATGCATGAAGAAAATCGACTATGGAGTCGAGGCATTCTGTAATAGCATGCTGAGAATCCATAATCACTTGCTATGACTGGCGAATCTCCTGCACATGGCCAGTGAGATCGGTGATCTGCTGCTGCATCGTCGTCCAGGGTGGTTGTTGAACAGGCTCACCCTCAGGTATCTCGGTGTGCTCCTCAAGACGGGGAGCCCGTGGCCACCCGTGTCATGTATGGCCCATCATACGGTTGTACGCATCCACTCCAATGGGCCCCAGTCCATGAGATACTCTAGAATGCTCAGGAAAATGCACCCCATGGGTCAGAAATACCCGCTCTAAAATGTAGGGATACGGTAACCTCTCATCGTTACGGCCCACCATCATTTGCTTCATCCGGCCAAAGATGAATGAAGGCAAATCAAGATCATGGCGTCGAGTATCGTCGCTGAATACAAATAGCAAATTAGCCATGGTTCGGTCGACTTTCTCTTTCCAAGCCGACCATACATCATGCTGTAGAATTAAGAAGGCAAAGGGGAACTCAGATCGCATGCTGATGGCGGCCAAGTAGGTAGAGGTCCTAGGTCCTACTGAAGATCCCGTCAACCGCCCTCTAACATTGCGGTAGGGAGGAAACTGATATCCATCAAAATCAGGGTGATGAATCGTACCTCTATCACACCCCATGGCGCTAGCAATATCGGCGATCCGGACCCGGATAGGAGTACCACATACGACGCTCTGAATGGTCACCCGCTCTAGATTATCATTGTCTTCAATGGTGCCATTTGCATAGAATTCCCGAATCGGATCCTCGTAGACCATTGCAAATGCATTCTGCCTCTTTGCAGCGATATGGGTGAAATAGTTCACCCAACCGGCCGTTCCTCGATCCATCTCTGAGTCGGAAGATCGGGAATAGACGGGTTCAGGACCACCTGCCTCATATATTGTATGGGTCGTGGCTGGGCAGCAAGTTCAGGTGGAGGGGTGGAAGGAACAGGGCGTGACATAGAAGCTTCACCCCTTGAGCGTTTGTGAGCGACTGATTTCTGAGGCATTGTACCTGAAAACAAAAGATAATAGTGAAAATCAAATCAAGGTACAAAAATATGCTACATGTAATTTCAAACTTAAACATCACAGTAAGCATGTAACAGCAGATCCACTTCACAATTTTTGAAATTTTTTTTTTTAAAAATAATAATAAAAATTTGATGAAAACATAGTAAATCAAAAGGGATTACCATGCATAAAAATTGCAATCATTACTCTGGAAGTATGCATGAGAAGGGTGTATATCCCAGAAATCTGATTTCGAATTTTTTTTATATATAGCAAATTATTGTTCATCGCATGAACACAAATCCTAAAAAATTAAATAAAACACCTAAAATCGAAGAATCAGAAGCAGAAATGCATGCACAATCATCGCAATAGTCATTATAAGAGAATGCATGAGAGTAATCGCAACAATATTTACCAAAAACCAAGAAAAATTGAATTTTTTAAGTTTTGGCTTACCGGAGGAAAAAGGAGTGATTGCGATGAAAGGAGTGGAAAATTGCGAAAAAGACACCGGATCTGGATTCTACGTGCAAAAATCCTTCGGGGGCCGGAGTTTCAGCTTAAACAAGGGTCGGAAACGGCGGCGGCGAGCGAAAATAGATTTCTCTCGCCTCGGCCGTTCAGATTTTAAACGCGAGGAAGGCGACCCGCGATCGATCGCATTTTTAGCCGATTGATCGTTTTATAAAACGAGAAACAGCACCCGTTGGATTGAAGATGAACGGTGTCGGTGTATCTCCTAGCGATCGATCGTATCTACTGTTCTTTGATTTTTTTTTAGCATATCCTCTCCCCCAAACCTAATTTGCACATTGTTCCCAATGTACAACAAATAAAAATGGCAGTTAAAATAAGACAAAAAGGCACCTCAATATGTGGGTTGCCTCCCACCAAGCGCTAATTTTAACGTCTTCAACCAGACAGAGCTATTTATTCAACTTATCCGGGATCTTTTAATCCAACGTTCAGTCCATCTGTGGTCCTACGGTGCACATTAGGGTTAATGAAAGACATCGCAAGTGGATCATCAAAACAAATCCATGGAGGTGCACCATCCACCAGAGTATCAATCATATGAACTGCATAATAATCATCTTGCGGTGGATCTTGTTTTTGGGCATTAAAAAGATTCTGTTTGACATTTAAATTTCCAAAAGACAATTCCAGCACCCCATCCCGACAGTTTATAATAGCATTGGATGTCCCCAGGAATGGACGTCCCAAAATTACTGGAATCTGACTACCAATGTTCGGTACAGGTTGTGTATCTAAGACAATGAAGTCCACAGGGAAGAAAAATTTATCAACCTGCACCAAAACATCTTCAATAACACCATGTGGAACTTTAATGGATCGATCTACAAGTTGTAGTGTTATGGCAGTCGGTTTCAATTCCCCCAACCCAAGTTGCTCATACACAGAGTAAGGCAATAAATTTACACTTGCCCCCAAATCTAATAATGCCTTGTCAACAGTATGGTTCCCTATCACACATGAAATTGTTGGACATCCTGGGTCCTTATACTTCGGTGGAAGATTACGTGCCAATAGGGAACTCATCTGCTCTGTAAGGAAAACCTTTTTAGTCACATTGGATTTAGCTTTGCGCTTTTGAGTACAAAGGTCTTTCAGGAATTTGGCATGGGCAGGGACTTGTTTAATGGCATCTAACAATGGGAGATTGATCTTAACCAGTTTAAACACCTCGAACATCTCCTCTGTCTTTTGATGAGATTTACTAAACGGGGAGGGTTTGTCCAAGCATTGTGGATATGGTACCCTGGGAATATAAGATCTCTCTTTCTGGACCTCGGGTTGGTTATCCGGCTGGGTTTTAGAACTAACAGGTATGGCTTTGATGGAATTGGGTTCTTTTTCTTCCTCATGGAAAAATGTCTCACTCGAAGGGCTAACAAATGGATCCCGAACCCTGTTGTCAACTTGTTTACTGCTCCTCAAGGTAGTTATGGCTTGCACTTGTTCAGTAGGGTAATGGGAGGCCTCAGCTACAAACTGGCCTTGAGGGTTTTGCTGGGGTTGACTAGGCAAGGTTCCTGCTTCTCTTCTCTATGGATTGCGTATGAGAATGGACTAGCTGGGCCTGGGATTTTTGTTCAGTTGTTAGTTCAGTCAAAACCATAAGCATGGTGGATTGGGTGGCCATTATTTGGCTCAGCTGGTCTTCGATGGTTGGTTTCTTATTGGATTGCCCAAATTGCAGGACTGAGGATGGTTGGTAAGGTTGAGGTTGGTTTTGGAATTTCTGTCTTCAGGCCTGATTAAAAGTAGACCCTAGATTAGATTGCCTCCAAGAAAAATTAGGGTGATCATGCCACCCGGGATTGTAAGTGTTGGAGTATGGATTGTTGGCTCTGGGAAAAGTTTGTGCACTGTTGACATGCTCTTGTACTAGGTCTTTATACTGGAAGGCAGAAGGGCAGTCAACGATGGTGTACATAGGGCTGGCACAGATGGTGCAGGCATCATGAGAGGATGGGGTATAAGGTGAAGTCTGAGAGAAAAATCGGTCAAACCTCTCTGTCAGGGATGCCACTTGGTGTTCTAGGCTCGTGGTGGCTTTGACATCGTACATGCCTCCCTTTGGGGCACTCCTGCCAGGCATATGGCCTTCAAATCTATAGAGGGTGGCACTGTGTAAAGAGTTTTTGCTCAGGTCCTCTAGTAGATCCCAAGCATCATCCGGGGTTTTCTTCATGAATATGCCTCCACAAGAGGCATCAATTAGGGTCTTGTGCTGATCGCACACACCCTCAAGAAATCGTTGAACTAATTGCCACTTGGACACATCAAGATGTGGGCAGGACCGCAGTAGGGCTTTCATTCTTTCCCAACTTTCATGGAATTGTTCATTGGGTAGTTGGGTAAAGGTGATAATTTTATTGCGGATCTTATTGGTCCGCCCCACATGAAAGTATTTTTTTAGGAATTCAGCCTGAAGTTCCTCCCAAGTGGAAATGGAGTTGTGTGCAAGGGAGTATAGCCATTCCTTAGCCCTATCTTTCAAAGTTAATGGGAACAACTTAAGGCACACCTGGTCATCAGACAATGTGAGTTTGAAGGTTGTGTTAACCTCCAGGAAATTTTGGAGATGCCTATAGGGGTTCTCATTTAGTTGGCCATTGTAAGTGGGCAGCATCTGGATGATGTTGGGCTTAATTTCAAAATTAGCCACAGTTGCAGGCAGTAGGATACAGGAGGGGGAGGTGTAGGCAGTGGGACGGTAGTAGTCTTGCAGGGTACGGGCATGGGGCATTAGTGGATTCTGGTTTAGGCCATTCCCACCCCCAAGGTTCATGTTGTCCGCCATTGGATGGGTTTCAGGGATTGGTTTGCTAGGAGTTCTACAGATTCTAAATAGGCGCTCAGGATTAGGATCAAAGGCAAGGTCGGGGTTCAGGGAGCGGCGACCATGCATGCACAATAAAAATCAAACAAAACCTGTAATAGTCCTAATAGCGACAACTAGCAAGCATCAATCCTAGATAGCAACAACTAACAATCCTAATAGCGACAACTAGCACATCATGCAATCCCACAAAGAAAATAGAAAACACCAAGCACCCAAATTATTCTAAAAGAAGGTTAAGAGAGTGCAAACAGTGGGAAGGGATGGCCCTTCCAACGATGACAAAAATCAGCATCCTCTCTTAATCCTGCAGAAGAAGAAGGCAATTAAGCCACTGAAAAGAAATCTAAATTAAACTAAACTACTCTAAAAATAACTATGCAAAGAATTTAGTAAACTATTGTGCCGTTCCCAGCAACGGCGCCAAAAACTTGATCGTTTAAATATAAACCCTTGCAAGTGCACATGGCAATTGTATTACAGTAAGTATTAAAGGGTTGTCGAACCTTAGGGACAGTGAATACTTTACCAAACTCAAGAGAAGAAAAAGATGTAGTTTAATTAATTCTAAAGAAAGCAATGAACTTTAGCTAATCTAACTAAGATTTAATCAATATGGAGAAGTATCAAGGCAATGAATCCACCACTAGACATGCAATTACTACTCTCAATTATTATTAAGCATATATTGACATGATATGGTAATTCATGTTCTTGATCGGACACACGAATTACTAATGAATTCACTAACGTTTTTTATTGGACACGAAAGTTCATCCACTATTTTTGTAATCAATCATATCCTTGATGGGGCATAGAATCAACACAAATATATTATAATGTAATTAATCTTATCCTTGATCGGGCTTAAAATCATTCACAATATCAAATTCAATTCATAATCAATCAAGTCTATGATCAAGCACTCAACGAATACTCATGAAATTGC
Source organism: Houttuynia cordata (assembly GCA_039654745.1). Taxonomy (NCBI): domain Eukaryota; kingdom Viridiplantae; phylum Streptophyta; class Magnoliopsida; order Piperales; family Saururaceae; genus Houttuynia; species Houttuynia cordata. The sequence goes on along the minus strand of CM077505.1, from coordinate 42,356,714 downwards.
ATTAAGCATGAATCATAATCAACTTTATAAAATTAAACTATCAAACGTAGCAATACACATCTAGGGCTTCATCTAGCCTTGAATAAATTTTTAGTTATACATATAAAGAAAAAAAAGAGAAGCCTGTTTATATAGATCCATCGTCATGAATCTTTCTTCCTCTTTACTCCAAAAGACTCCTTCTCTTGCTCCTTTCTAGCCTCCAATAAAGCTCAAAAGTCTATTCTCTGGTGCTCAAAACGTTCTCCCATAAGGCCTATTTATAAGAGTGAAGGAAAACCACGAAGTTCCCTTCCAAATCCGAGTCGAAATAGGTCTTATTTCAGTTTTCCGCACACGGCGATCGATCGCTCCGTATTGCCAATCATTCGCCTACCGATCGATCGTAATTCCTTCGTTATTTTCTTCCGATCAATCGCTTTGGCGATCGACGCCGTATGATACCAAATGATCGTAGTTACTGTCTTACGCTGATCAAAAATTCCTGTAGTACGATCGATCGTTTCCTTCAATAATACTGTTTTGCGGCTCATGTGATCTGTTTTGCGGCTCATGTGATCGATCGCATTGACTGGCCGATCGATCGTGGTTACTGTTCATGAATTTTAAATGGCTATAACTTTTCGCCCCGAACTCCGAATTATGCGCGGTTGGTGGCGTTGGAAAGCTGACTTCTTGAAATTTAACATGAAGCTGAATCAGTTACAGCAGAGATGTTCAGACGAAGTTATGATAATTTAACCATTGAAGTCTATTTTCACCTCATTTCTGTGTACTACTCTTGTTTCCTACAAAAAACCAAAAACTATATTAAAGTAGTAGAAATTCTAATCTAACACTAGCAGAAACATAAGTTTATGAGATAATAAAATGCATATTTCATGTGTAGATCACACCCCCAAACCTAGATTTTGCTAGTCCCTAGTAAAACAAAACAAAACAAAATCAAACAAACAAACTAAAGGAACTAATGCATAAAAGTAAACACCACTTTCGTAGGGAACACGATTACATTGAGCGTATGCAACAAGCCGTTAAACCTCTGGGTGTCCCCAGTAGGACGAGTTGTGTCTCGTGAGGGTTTACAGCCATACTACCCACAAACATGTATTTATAAACCTAATTAACCTAAGTGCAAAAAAACAAACAAAAAATAAAACATTACAGTAGTAGAAATTCTAATCAAACACTAGCATAAACATAAGTTTAGGAGATAATAAAATGCATATTTCATGTGTAGATCACTTATCGTATGCAGTTGCCGCCTCATTCCTAGGTCCATCCGGTTTTTCATGTGTCCCACCTTCGGCAATTTGTGGGGAATCCTTCTCGCCTTTCCAGTGAGGTGCCTGCGCCGTTGCTATTGTCGGCAAATCCTCCTAACCTTCCTTCGTCTATATTAGATCGCCGCCGGGTACATCGTTCTGGACGCTTGGTGACTGAGGTACTGGGTGCGTGGCACGATCATTCCTTGGATGATGCGACATGGGAATTGGAGGATGTTTTCTATGCTCGTTTCTCTACATTTACGCCATGAGGACAAGGCTATTAGCGGAGCGTGGTGGAATGTTACGTCTCCTTAGATATTAGGATATCTCTTTATTTAATAAGACCATGTGGGCCGTTGCTTCTAGGGATAGGTTATTTTGGTATTTATGTGTAAGGCCCATCAGATACAAGCTCAGCGCCTATATGTAGGGGACGTCCTGTCCTATTTGCATTATGAATGAATTAAACCCATTTCCCTGCACTTAGCCACCGGCTATTGTGCATCCATCTAGGGTGCACAACATTAGGTAAGCCGGAGCGGCGTCTCTGCGTTGACTCGTTAGTAGTAAGATTGCCTTGTTGCGGTAGTCTTTAATTGCTGCACTTCCTTGATTCTTTCGCAACAGTTGGGTTAGTACACCTTTTATGGTTGTGACCAACTTGTCGACAATTGCCACATTTCAACCTTGACCTTTCTGGCGGGTTGGGTTGTGACTCAATTCTCTTTGTCTGTCTCCTCCCCTTCTTTGGAGCTTCAAGCCTGGGTGGTTCACATTTGAATAAAACCCTGTAATCCCCCCACTGATTCCTGTCTAAAGTAGGGAAAACTATTTCTTCGTACGTGGTGCGGTACAGACTTGCGTAGTACCACTTCTCACAATATTCGACCGGGTCGAAACTCCTCTCATCTATACATGCAATGGCGTGCTTGCTCAGAAGTCCCATGCTCTGGAAGAAGCCACATGTACAGGTTCTCTTCGTCAAGTCAACAACATCTTGAGGAAAAAAGATCACAACAGCACACAAGGACTGTATCAGTAGTCGTGTCTTTGGCAAGACAACTGTATGAATAGTCGTGTTGTGCAATAGTCGATTATTTGAATAGTCGTGTCGTCGAGAGACACGACTATATCCGTAGTCGTGTCTCTCACTGACACGACTATTCCAGGAGGATGGTTTATTCGAGATAATTGCGGAATGAATTCTTACCACATGGTATAAAGATGTCATTTCAAATTGCCGTAATGATTGCGGTTGCACTTTGATTGTTCCACCACTCTTATTCCTCATTTTGTTGATATGATTTTGTGAATACTTTGTTAACGGTGTCGTTAGCCCTTCTGCTTCCATGCGGCGTCTCTCGAAATGGGAGGTTGTGGTCGCACGGGTTTGCTCGATCAAATGAGTTATTGGCCAAAACCTATCCTTCCAAAGCATATTATTTACACTTTTGGATCTGCTTAAAGTGATAGTGCCATATCTTTTACTTGGATATTCCACGTTAGCCCAATTTCTTTTATCTATCTTCTGAACATATTTCCAGGCCTCCTCATTGTGTTCCTTCATATTCTGTATGATTTCATCGAATTCTGGTCTCCTGAAGCATTTTGCAGCTCAGAATAGCAGGTCATTCAGGTACTTATCATTCCAATGATGAAGCATATTAACGGCCATATGCCTAAGGCAAAACCCATGGTGAGCCTCAGGAAAGACATCAGTAACCGCTCTCAGAAGTCCCTTCTGTCTTTCTGGGACAATTGTATCCATAGAGGCCGGGGGGTCCGTAAACAGGGTGGCTTTCAGTAGACCGAGGAACCACTTCCTGCAAGTCAGAAATCAGAGTGAAAGCATATTAAAGAAAGAAGAGATAGGTTGTAGACAGTCGTATATGAAACAACACGACTGTATGATTAGTCATGTGCTTGAAGACACGACTACTCATACAGTCTTCTTTGCATACGTGCCACGTATTTATGGTCTCTTTCTTCACAACTGCATATGCAAGGCACATTAATTGTTGGTTCCCTTCGAGTGCTGTTGCAACCAATAAAACTCTAGGGTACTTTCCTTTTAGGAATTTTCCATCAACAGTGAGCAGCGGCCTCAGTGATCTTCGGAATGCTCTTACGACCAGGCTGAACATCCAAAAGACACGTCTGAAGTCATATCCGGCTACCTCAATTTCAATTTCAGGTATATCAGAAGATCTTTCTATCACTACATGTGTACCCGGATTAGACCGTTGTAATTTCTTTCCGTAATGTAACAAAATCCAATATGCGTCTTCCGGGTTGCCATCGATCAATCGAATCAATTCCTCTTTCGCCCTCCATGCCCTTTTATAGTTGACTTTTACTCCCCAATGTTTCTCAATGTACTGTTGCATATTAGCCATTTTTATGGAGTTTGAATCCTTGTGGAGGCCATGACACTTTCGTGCAATCCATAGGTGTGAGGCCAATGGATGATCTTTAGAACTTATCAAAGTGGCGTATGTATGCCTTCCTTCCCTCCTCGTCACGGTGACTCCGTCAAGTAGATTCGAAGACCGTATGTACCACGTGCACCCTCTAATCTTGCACTTTGCAGCAAATGTGTCCTTGTTCTTGTCCACCGCTTTGAACATGAATTTCCTCTTGATTGCGAAATCAGTAAGAATCATCTTGAATGCTTCACGCTTTCGAATCTAGCCCCTAAGGAAAGTTGTGCCTCATAGTCGTCTGCTTGCAAACTGCTAGTAAACATCGTCTCCTCCTCATAATTTTTTGCAGAACCGGCCTGTGGTGAATAGGTACCCCAATCCCAACCACCGTCACCATCGTCCTCTAAATCTTGCGGCTTCGACACGACAGATTTCCCTTTAGATATGTCTCCTGCCGTGGGAACTCTAGAAGTCGATGCTATTGCTACATGTTGGAGTTCTATATCGGGCACAGAGTGGTCTCTTCCCGTCGGATCTGCCTGGCAAAAATTTGGTAGTGGAAGAGGCTCATCCCACTCATCTGTAGACCACGATAATTCTTCTTCATCGAAGAATTCTTCCTCACCTGCATCTTCATCTTCATCTTCATCTTGGCCTTCATCTTCACCTTCTTCCCCATCTCCCAATCTGCATGAAAAAATTTGTATGAATGAACTTGAGAACACAACCGGAAGTAGTCAAGTCGTGTCTTATGCAACACAACTTCATATATAGTCGTGTACTAAATTACACCACCATGTATATAGCCGTGTTGCATAAGACACGACTAAATTTCTAGTTGTGTACTATTATAGTCGACTATAATAGTACACGACTTGCCTGTATCCGCACCTTAGAAGTCTTACCTCGCAGCTTCAAATGAATAATCTCCATCTCTTCCTCCTTCAACTGCTGATGCGGGTGTCTTATTGCCCAGGCTGGACGGCCTCTCTGGTGGTGTCTTACTGGCCTGGCCGGCCTTACTTCTGCCTCTGGTATCCTCTCCTCCTTATTTGGACTGGAATTCATTTCCTTATTGAGAGTGGAAGTCTCCATGTTATTGCCAGTAGAAGTCCACTCCACGTACAGGTGGAGTAGTCCATTTGTGCCTTGGTTACTCTTGTGAAGGAAAAATATTGACTCCAGGTCTTTATCATCTTCAAGGAGGTATGGGGATTCAGAATTAACACGATATGACACAGATAATGTACCAGCTACAGACTTCAACGGTAATCTTTCTTCCACTTGTAGCAACAGTTCCAGGTATTTTACTTGTGTATCTAGAGGCATGAGCTTTCGTTTCCCGCCCACATACGCATCAGAATTTGTAAAAACTCCATCGTAGTGTAAGCACACAAGTATCTTCTCCATCAGTACCTGCCATTAAAATACCGAAATAAGTCAAAAAATAGTAAGATACGATATATTAAAAACCGTATATGAGTGAAAAGCATCGTCTATGAGTCGTGTTGCATAAAACACGACTATTGTTATAGACATGTTGTCGAAGACACGATATTGTAAATAGTTGAAAACTTGGCAAGTTTTCAACTTTCTTCTATGGAATCAACTTTCATTATAAAAATTGTAGTATTTGAACTTGACGTACCATTTTTTGATGTACGATATCTCTGTTGAAGTTGTTTTTGTGTACCCGGTCTTTTCTGCTCATTTTCCCGCTTATTGGCGCGAAGATGACCTTTCCCGAGTTCGACGGCGCCTGCGCCAGCAATGATATGGCTAGAGATGCCGGACGGAACTTCTCCGAAAGGCTCCGCCTTCTTCTCCGACTGAATGCTCCTCAGATTTTAGGTAATATGGAAAAACGCAGAGTGATGGCTTATACCTCTTCTTGGGGATATTTTGGGTACTTTGGAAACTAAGAGATTTTGGGTCATATGGAAGAAACTAAGAGATTCCGGGTCATATGCCAAAACATAGTTGGTGCCAGGTAATATGGAAAGAACTCTTTTGTTTTTCTTGTGGGAGTGTCAACTGATGATGCTTTTACCTTGGTCTGCTTGTTGACTTTATAGGATGCAGTTGATTGCCTGGAATGGATTGTACCCTTTCACATTTTCAAGTCTTTAGCGGAAGAGGTTTGTATTACACTTCAATAATATTTCAGCATTCGAGAAGAATGTTAAGAACAGTACATATTCAATTATGATTTAGTATCTGATTCAACCAGCTCAGCAAGGTAGGCTCTGGCTTGGTAGACAAGAATCGAATTAGTATTATGTGATTCTCTGAGCAGATCGATTATATAATACTTCTGAATAGATTAAATATGCCATTCTATCAGTGTATATATTCAGCATTTTTCCATAAGAAAACAATTTTCATACCTGCGGCATGCATGCATGCAGTGAAACAAGCATTGAATTTTTTTGGTACAAGATGAATGAGTTCGATATAAGACCAAGCATTCATGGCCAACTAAACCAACAAAAACCAACTTTTTGGTTGACAAGTATATCATCTAAAGCTCCAAATTCCAAATTACATAAATAGACAAGGAACACAACACTCAGTTGTCTGAGACTCCAATACACGAAAACAATTTTCTCTGTTCCACAATAAATAAGAGAATATCTTAAGAAGCGTTGCTACGAAAGAACAGTGGTAAATCACATGTCAGTTGCAGTGTCTAGGTTGTTCTGCTGCTCCTTCCATATCCGACCTGTGACTCGCAGCTTCAGTTCTTTCCTGTCACCACCAGAAAAGAAAAGTGCCATGTTTCTCTGAATTATTAGATCGTCGTGGTTGTCTCAAACCTTCCTATGGCTGTCACGGATGCGTCGAGGGGTTCCTTCCATATAAGCTTCCTTCCATTTGCACCCACTTCAAGACTATAGCTATAGTTTCTAGCCTCAGATTCATCACCCATGAATATGAGGAATGCCATATAGACAGGTGTCATCCCTAGCTGAAAAGCCTCAAAATGTAAACAAAAATATTGTCCAAAACAGTTGAATATATGAAAAAAGAAACAACAAAAGTGAGTACAACTAATTATAATTTTAAATACAAAACAGAAATTAACAAATTCATTCCACTTTTTTTTTACTTCTCTTACTTATGCATAAGATGTGACAAGATAACTCTCCTGAAACAGTATTTAACTCGAACAACAATGATTGAGATAAGTTTGTCCCCCTACCGAGACCGTATAGAGAGATGGCATAGAGCAATGAAAAAAAATTGATCCAATCCCACATACCCTCAATAAAAAAATAATTTTTAGATTAATTATCACCAGCAATTTACAACAGCAGTGCAGACAACCCAAAACTTTGCCAAAGTGAGCAGTCTCTTGCAGATGTATGGACATTCATGTCTTGCCATTTTACGACAAGAAGTACCCACAAGTATGGTCCTAAAACCATCATTGTTGGACGAACTCACTTAATGGAGTTTGTGCACTCACAAATCCATTAAAAATGAGTTAATGCTTTCACTTCTTTGACTTGAAGACATCCCAGCAAAGAAATAGTCCTTAAGGTAGGCTTGAATCCAATGATGACGATCATTGTACATGGTTTGCAACCAACTGTCATTTGGAATTTTATATTTTTCTTTCAAGGTTGCCCATTGAGCTTCACATTTGTTAGGGTTATCACTGTATACCAATTTGTCATAATCATCATTGAACTCCATATTTTTGGATTTCAATTGATTTAGATGTATAAGTGCATCCCTTCCAATGTGCCATTAACAAAATTGATGCAGACAACCAAGGAAGACTGTTGCGATTGCCTTTCTCATTGCCACATCTTGGTCTGTGATGATCCCTAGTGGCATCTTATCCCACATACATTTTAACAATATTTTAAACACCCACGTGAATGTCTCATCTGTTTCATCTGCAAGTAAGGCACACACAAACAAAGTAGATTATCGATGATGATTAATCCTAACTATTGGTGCAAATGGCATATTGAAAGAGTTTGTCCTATATGTCCCATACTAATTTCATTACTCTCATGAAATGCATTTTCTTCATTGCTATCTAAACCCATTATAGATTCTTCACATCTATTTGCAGCTTCCATTTAATACCCGAGCAATCAAACCTTCACCATAAGGACAAATTTTAATGAGCATAATTGACATCATTAAGCAGAGTCATGAAAGATACATTACACTAAATCAGACTATTAATGTGGGACAGAATCAGACACTAAATCACAATCACATCCAGCATAGCATTTGATAAGTTTTTGCCCTACTTTAGTGTTCGATTTGGTTTATCAAAATTAAAGTTATTCGAGTTCTTTTCATAAACTAAAGCAGACTTACAAAAAAGCGAATACTCTTAAAAAAGGAAATGTTCTTCAATGCCTATGATAAGTTTTTGCATTTTGAAGCAATTATGTAAATCTATATGTGCAGATATATACTCTATTGATACTTATAGCTCAAGGCTAGCCAAATGTGCCGGCTTTCTTCTTCTTGATCGTCTAGCAAATGCCAAAATTACTATGGGCATGCCTTATACACGATTTAACTTAGAAAAGGAAATTTTTGCGAAAGTGTACATCACTAGCAAGTTTTGTTATGCAATTTATAAGATAAAAACTATCGGGGTAAAATTCACCTGGAGAGATGAAGTTGCATGAGAGAGCAATTTCAATAGCTGTATTTGGCTTATCCCCAGTCAACATCCAGAAATTAATTCATGCTTTCCAGAGCTTCTCAATTGTTTCAGGAACCCCATCCTATTAATAACATAAATAAGAATCAAAACAAACAACAAATACCAGCAGCTCAAGGCTAGCCAAACGTGCTTGCTTTCTTCTTCTTGATCGTCTAGCAAATTCCCGATTGGACACCTTCCTACTGCCATGGCCAAAGATGATACAAAAATATGCTTTTTATGTTCTTCAAAAAATTACAGCTTTGAACTAGAGGATTAAAAATCATACTTTTGGACGACGATGAGGGTGGAGGAGGTTGCACGGAGGGCCGACTCGGCGGGTGATGGGGACGACAACCAGGGAGGAGTGAGGGAAAACTAGTTTTTATCATATATTTTCACAATCTAACTTCTAAAATGAGTTATACTAATTTAGACAAAGCATAGATTTCAAAATATGCATATTAGGATGGGAAACAAACTTTTTTTTCCCTTTTTTTCAAAAAAAAAATTCAAATTTTCTTTTTTTTGAAAATTTTTTTAAAATATTTTTTTAAAAAAAATGCTGATATATCGGGCGATTATTTGGAAAAAATTTGAAAATCGACATTATGTGGTATCGATGTATCGAGTGGGGCCTGCGAGCTGACATTCCATGCTCTGGGCTACTGAATTGAACATTTCAGACTCTGTTGAAAGGACTTTCTGCATTTACAACTCCGGCTTGTAAGTAACTGCCCCAAGTTCCTTGCATAAATACAAGTTAGGAAAATCTATCAAAGCTAAATTGCTTGTACAACTTCAACACATCCCCACATAGGTGTCGAGTCTAGAGCACACATCTGACCAACGTCATTTCGCAACCAATATTTTATCTGATTTCAGATCCCTCCCCAAAAAGTACACCAGCCGCAGAAACATACTCCCTCTGTCTGGAATTATTATAACTATAAGGATTTTCAGAATGAACTAAAATTAGTTCATTTTGCAAAACCTTATAGTCAATAATTCCGAACGGAGGAAGTATAGCTTTTCAAAGGGCAAGTCCATAACTGAGTTTCCCTTCATTCAACATGTCGATGTTTGTCCATTACCAAGATTCTGTTGTCGTTGCAACCATCCATGCCGTAAGTCAGATGTACCCAACTCCACGAATGTCTCTCTGTAATCCTTCCTTAAAAATAAGTCAACCGCGAAAAAGTAAAGGTCGCTTCCTCGACCTATCTCTGGTATTGTGTTCAGTAGATCAATGCATTCCTTGATACTATAGGGTTCCCTCCTAGCACAGGCTGCAACATTCCTTGGGTCATAAACTAAAGTTTTTGGCTCATTTACTTCACCATTGGCCTTTTCATACTCAATTGCCCTCCTACGCTGAGCAATAGAAGTAGCACCTTCATTTCTCCTTTTATGCCCATCAGTTACGACATTCATACCGTCAACCTTCACCTGGGAGGAGCATGCAGATTCTTGATTCTGTACTTGTATGGAATCAGCATCTTCTGCTTCAAATAAAAGTGCCAGTGACTCTGCTAAAGGTATACCTTGGTAACGGAAATGACCAGCCAATCGGTTATCCTGCAAAAGGCATATGTATAAATCATTTACATCAGAAGAAAACCAAGATAACATCAAATTTTGTTTACCATATACCCGCAAGTAAGTATCCCAGAATTCAGCACTTGCATTAACCCGTTGGTTCAGTGGATCATATTCCACATCAGTATGGCTTATAACTTTGCACCAAATTTTCCACTGCAATCTTGTATTGTCCCAATGGTTCTTGAATTGTTTTCTATCATATCGAACACCAGTTCTCTTGAAGAATTCGTCCATCACATAATTCCAGGCATCCTTAGTTAGGGATGAACCAGGCTTATTTCCAACTACAGCCTGATCCACACATAGATCTATGAAAATCTTGTGGAACTCGGGAGTCCAGTTGGCTTTCATTTTGGCATTAGATACCAGATTTTTGTTGCTGGACTGCCATCAATAATTTAACTTCTAAAAATCACAGTAAATAATAGTGAGTTTTAATGGTTTATGCGTGAACAGCAGAACCCACAAAGGCATATCAAGAATAGATAATATAATTACAGTGGAAGACTAAACTACATCGCCTACTTGGTAATTTATGTGTAATAGGCCAGTATAACACATATGAACATTTAAAAGGTGCCTTAACAACACCCAACTCATACAGTTCCTAAATCTGATATAGAAGTTAGACAAGACTAATAATTGAGGCCCAAACTCTTGATTTACACATAATTGCCAACTAGCAATGTAGGAAAATGAGGTCAATCACTTGTTCTAACCGTTAGCTCAAACTAGACAACTTATTCATCTCTCTAAGAAATGAGTTCATGGAAACTAAAAGTCGACTACAGCCATTGAACTAGAATGAGCTAAACACCAACGATTATTCATAGATATTAGAGGGACAATCATATATCCATCTAATAATATAAGAGCCATGTAAGGCATTATGTCACCAAACAATTAAATCCCAATACCACAAATTACACCAGAAAGTAAATCAAGTATATGACCATCTTTCCTTGAAATGCAGACTAATCAAGGATATAGATGTCTGACAAGAATAAAAAAACAACAAAAGAGATAGTTACATTCATTCTAATTTTGCCAAGAAATAGTAATTCTAAAGAAAATGATTATCTAAAGAGAAAATAAATGAGAGAAGAAACTATCACATTGCCATTGCACCTACAATGACAGACTAATATAAGCTTACAGAAGCTGATTCATCCTTAGTTGCAAGAATTAGATGTCTCCTGCTGTGGAAGAGGTCCTTGGGTGGAACCCCATTGGTATATTGCAAGTGAGGGTGTGCGAGTGGCACCTATTAATTAAAAAAGCTTAACCCTTCGAATTTTAGAACAAAAAGGTACATACAGACACATAAGATTACATAGCAATTATATTAGGCAATGCAGACTACTATAAGCCTAGTTAATCCAGGGAAAAAAGTACAACAAAATACATATCCATCAAAACTTATAATGCATACCACCATACACTTACAGATTCAGACCATTCTGAACAAGGTACATTTCAGAAGTCATAAAAACCCCAAGATGAGGTCCTATATCTATGAGCTTATAAGGAGTTAATCAAAGGGAATAGAGAAGATTCAAATAGCCATCAAACCTTACAAATGCACAATGTTACCGGCCTCAAATATACATTGATCAATAGGGGAGTCAATACAATGAAACAACAAATAAAAAGCCATTACGGCCCAATAATGCAGACTAAAACATACCAAGAAATTCACAACAAAATAATTTAAATAACACCAAATATTGTTATCCATGCTAGACATACAATTCCTAGGAAGAATTTGTGTTCTAAGTACAATAAAATTTCCTAGTCAAGAAAGCCCAAAAACCATACATACACGGCAATAAGCACCAGTATCAAGGATTAAATAAATCAAGCAAAAGCAAAAGCACACATAACATAAAAAAAGCCACGAGGCATGGGATGGAGAAGCTGAGAAGAACAAAAAACCAGAAACCTGCAACATCATTTCATTGATTACCCATTTGAGAGCTTTGTTGGCCTTACCTCCAAGGATCAAAATTTGGGCGGAATCCGATCGGATGAGGGTGTGTTCTCCGGGCTGTTGAGTCGGCGTCTCGGAAAAGCGCTTTTTGCAGCTCAAATATGCTTCTTTCGTTGGTTGGCTTATGGCTTAAATCTGAGCCGAACCGGACAAGAATTGCTTTGAGTAAACAGCCCGGTTCTTTGTTTTTTTTAGAAATTTATTAAATAATACTAAAAAAAAATAATTACCGATCGGGAACATTACAAAAATATTTTCCGATCTGGTTATGTAACCAGTCATGTAGGCATCATCGTAACTTTTTTTTAAAAGCTAACCCGAAAGCCGTCGGTTAAATCGACGCCTTTCATGTTAATTGAGCGGGCTCAACCGCACCGAGCCTTAGCCTTCGTTCCCCTCTCTTCTCCGATGGTGATCCACGTTCAGCCAGCCCCTCCTCTCCCCGCGCTCGCCCCGGCCACCTCATTGCGTCATCTAGCTCCGCCTCCTCGTCGCTCACCCAACCACCTCATCGCCTCAACCGGCTCTTCTTCCCCCTCCGTCGCTCGCCTCGGCAAGCTCCTTCTCCGGCCACCTCCTCACCCCGGCCAGTTCATCCAAAAACCTCATCGCCTCTCTCTGATCCAGCCAGCTCCTCGCCTCTCTTCTCCGACGTCGCTCTCTTCTCCTATCCCCAGCTGCTGGATTCTCCGGATAGCCAGTACGCGACTGCGCCTCTGCGTGTGTGTCTACAGATAATATACTTTTAATTTCTCAATCGAAGTTACAAATACATATTGATTTAGCTTTACCATTGTATGAAATAGATTATATAATATTTGAGTAGTATTTTCTTAGTGTTTGTTAAAGGTTTTTGGAGTAGAAATGGTGGGAGAAATGGTTAAGGCATGGTAACAGAATTGATAGAGTTGAATATAAAGGTGATGAAATCGTAGGATTATTTATTAATAAGCCAAGTACTTACGAGGAACTAGAGATGCAAGTGGCCAATAAAATGGGATGGGACTAAAGATTTTGGAAATTTTGTATTAAGTACAAGATGCCTCTTTTTGGAATAGTATTACCAATTGATGATGATAATTCTATGCAACAAATGCTCTATCTTGCGCCTCGTATGTTTACCTTCGAGCTATTTGTAGAAAAAGAGGCGTGCATGCTTAGGTTTGCAAATGATGGCGAAGGCGGAAGTAGAAGTTTTCGTAGGAATAGGTCGAGTGGAAAGTTGAAGGGAAGGCGTGTGGAAGATAATGAAGAAGATGATTTGTCTATATCATTAGCGTGCAATGAATCCCAACTTTCGCCTAGTTGGAGGTAAGTTTATTTAAAAAATGTAGTTTACACATTCAATTTACGGTTAATTGAATTGTTTATTCATAATGCTAGTTTTGTTTTTAATAATTTAAGCACACATCTCATGCTTATGAAGCGATGAATCTTGTGATGGCACGAGGTGGTGAATGGTTTGGCACACAAACATCATTTCATAACCCTTATACTTACATTGGTTCAAGTAGTTGGCAAGAGGGAAATGTGAATGATGAGGAAGACGAATGGGAGAATGAAGAAGAGGATGGGGTTAATGATGAGCAGGTGCCTAATTCGCCGGTTAATGATATTGAAGACGTACGAGAGGAGGATAGTGTGCAAGAGATGGTTTATAATGAGGGAGATGAATTGGTGGACATCGCAATTTCTAGTAATAACTTGGATGACTTTAAGGAGGAGGTGCCATATGAGAAGGAGCCGCCATGGGAGTGAATAACAGATGATGAAATAGATGGGGCAATTAATCGGGGTTTGCATGAGGAGACACACTATGACGAAGGAATATATACGGCAAATATTCCCTAATAAAGATGAATTTGTACACGCAGTGAGTTTGGTTTCAATAATGCATGATGTTCGCTATTAAGTGTTGCGTACAAGTCCGACACAGTACACAGCAAGATGTCAATACCCTGACTGCCCATGGAGAGGACATGCATCAATGAGGAAGGGGATTAATGATTTTAAAGTGAAGACGTATGGTGGCGAATACACTTGTAGAAATGCTCAGCTAGACACCGGTCATAGACAATGTACTGCGGCATTTATTTGTCGGCACATATTACCCTCTATTAGAGCAGAAGTAGATATCCCACTAGTGGTTATTCAAGAGAGGATTAAGGAGGCTTTTCACGCGGATATTTCATACAAAAAAGTATGGATAGCAAGGAATATGGCCATCAAAGCAGTTTATGGTGATTGGGTTGAGTCTTATCGATTGTTGTCAATGTACTTGGAGGCAATAATTAATGCCAATCAAGAAACTATTTGTAAGTTGGTGACAAACCAAATGGAAGATGCCGGGTGTGGATAGTTTGACAAGGCGTTTTGGGCCTTTGGGCCATGTATTGAAGGGTTTTAAACATTGTCTCCCAATTAAGTGTTGATGCTACTTTCCTAGATGATAAGTATAATGGAGCCCTCATGGCGGCGACTGCTAACGACGGGCGCAAGGGTTTATTTCCTCTTGCATTTGGCTTTATGTTCGGGTGAGGATTACCCTAATTGGAGATGGTTCTTACATATGTTAAAGGAGCATGTTGTTCTTGATAGTATATCTATCACTATCCGTCACGCCCTATGATCTCACACCTCGATCGGAGTGTGGAAGCCTTCAAAGATAGTAACATCTCGAGGTTGAAATCCCGGGCACGCGACCGATCAGTCGAAAACAAACCAATTATGCCATCACAAAAAGATGTGTAGCCGATCATATCAAAATTCAGTGTAATACAGTATTCAACATCGTTAACAATTATGAAATGAACCAACTTAATCTTTATTATGACAAATAAGTTTAACAAAGTCATTAAAATCCAATCTTAGGTTTTTGGCACACAACGGCCAATAATCTCATAAAGTATCAAATCAAGCAACTGAATAAAAGAAAATAATCTATAATCTCTTCACGACGTCATCAACCACCTTCCTGCTACTGCAAACGTCTTATATCAGTTCTCTTTCGCGCCTACATGAGAGGATGCATGACTATTTCATAGAAACACTCAGTAGGATGTAAAACCCCACTGAAAAGAATCAAGCAGTATGAAGAGAAGTATAACAAAAGAATACTGATATTCAATGACATCTGGACTGAACCTAAGGTCTATTTACCTGAAAAGAAAGGTCAGTCAACAATGGTTCCCAACTCGCAAGTATAGGGAAAAATGATAAATAACATGACTCCAAACATCACACGTGTAAGGAGAAGATAAACAATCATAGAGATTCAATTTCTGCTCGCTTAATATGCCAACCATGTGACTACTTACCAGAACCAGACAAGACTCACATTCAAGTGCTGTCTTCGACGACACGATTTTACTACAATTTTGAAAATGTTATAACTCGCTCATTTTTATCCGTTTTTGCCCACTTTTTGTTCTTTCTAATTTTTCCTCCTTTTCCACCTCATGAAGATATATTATGACGAGAAAGTAATAAAAAATAAGAAGAAAGTGGAAGCTTTCTGACGAAGCTCCACTTTCTTCTTTTTTCCTCTGTTTTCTTACTTTCTTGTCCTAATATATTTTAATGAGGTGGAAGAGGTTGAAAAATGAGGAAGAACAAAAAAAGAACAAAAACGGATAAAAAATGAGCGAGTTATGACATTTTGAAAATTGTAGTAAAATTGTGTTGTCGAAGACACGACTAAAATTCAAATCGTGTCTTCGACAACACGATTTTACTGCATTCTTCAAAATGTCATAACTCGTTCATTTTTTATCCGCTTTTGCCCTTTTTTTTTGCGTTCTTCCTTATTTTTCCTCCTCTTCCATTTCATTAGGATTGCAGAAAGATATATAAAATCATGTTGTTGAAGATACGACTCAAATTCAAGTCGTGTCTTCGACGACATGATTTTACTAAAATCTTCAAAATATCATAACTTGCTCATTTTTTATCCGTTTTTGCTCATTTTGTTTTGAGTTATTCCTTGTTTTTCCTCTTATTCCACCTCATGAAGATATATTAGGCTAAGAAAATAAGAAAAAATAAGAAAAAAGAGGAAAGTGGATGCTTTCCGACGTCCGGAGCTTCGGCAAAAAACTTCCACTTTCTTCTTTCTTCTTATTTTTTCTTATTTTCTTGTCTTAATATATCTTAATGAGGTGAAAGAGGATGAAAAATAAGAAGAACAAAAAAAGGGCAAAAACGGATAAAAAATAAGCGAGTTATGACATTTTCAAAATTACAGTAAAATCGTATTGTCGAATACACGACTCAAATTCAAGTCCTGTCTTCGACGACACGATTTTACTGCATTCTTCAAAATTTAATAACTTATGCATTTTTTATCCATTTTTGCACTTTTTTTTACTATCTTTCTTATTTTTCCTCCTCTTCCATTTCATCAGGATCAGAGAAAGATATATAAAATCGTGTTGTCAAAGACACGACTCAAATTCAAGTCATGTCTTCGACAATACGATTTATTGCATTCTTCAAAATGTCATAACTCGCTCATTTTTTATCCGTTTTTGCCCTTTTTTTTGCGTTCTTCCTTATTTTTCCTCCTCTTCCTTTTCATTAGGATCACACAAATATATATAAAATCGTGTTGTCGAAGACACGACTCAAATTCAAGTCCTATCTTTGACGACACAATTTTACTGTATTCTTCAAAATGTCATAACTCGCTCATTTTTTATCCATTTTTTCACATTTTTTTTGCGATCTTCCTTATTTTTCCTCCTCTTCTATTTCATTAGGATCACAAAAAGATATATAAAATCGTGTTGTCAAAGACACGACTCAAATTCAAGTCGTGTCTTCGACAACACGATTTTACTGCATTCTTCAAAATGTCATAACTCACTCATTTTTTATCCGTTTTTGCCCTTTTTTTTAGTTCTTCCTTATTTTCTTCCTCTTTCATTTCATTAGGATTATATAAATTGAACTTGTCGCTCGCTGATGATTATTTCACGCTTTTGCCCATTTTTATCATCTTATTTGATGTCCATAAGTGGTTGAGCACTAATAGGTGACCTTTATATGTGTTTCTTTACATGTAGATCTTAATTTTTGTAGTTGGGAGGGCTTCTCCATTGCTCTTACATCAAAATCCCTTCATCATAGATTTTTTCTCGTCTTTTCTGCTGATTTTGTAATTTTTCGGCATGAAATTTTATTTTTTCCAGGTTGGACGGCGCCGGCGGTGATTTGAACCGCGATGATGGACAGCCCTTCGCCAGAATGTCTTCTTCCCCAACTGGATGCTCCCATAAATCGCTAATTTTAGGAAGAATGAAGCATTATAGGTTACATTTTGGGAAGAATGGTATTTTCGGTAGTTTTCAGGTCATATGGAAGAAAGAAAACGATTCCAGGTAATATGGAAAAACTAAAGTTGGCGCCAGGTAATATGTAAAAAGCTCCGGCGAGCCAGCATTCTATGGTGTGGACTGATTATTCGTCATTGCTTTCTTATAGGTAGTAGATACTTGGTTCTTGTAAAAGTATTTTGCTTAAAGTAGTACTCTTCGAGTCAGCCTAGCCTGCACTACAGCACTAGTGCGTTGTAGGGCCCTGGCCTTCATATCATGGCCGAGCTGTAATCTGACGGTTAAGGGATATGTTGCGTAGGCTAGATTTTCGCATACTCTTTTGTGAATAAAAAAACAAAAAAAAAATACTCCTCCCGTTCCAAAATACTATGTACATTTAGAAATATTCATTGTTCCAAAACATTATGTACATTTTGCCAAATCAAGTGACTTCCTCCTTCCAAAATTGGAGAAAACTTGGAAGGATTGACTTAAACTTGGTTCGTGAACGGGCATAGGAGTTGGACGGGATATTAGGGAGAAGTAGTCATATGACTTTCTTATAAGCTTCATGGTCCAATAAAAATGAGAATTTTCTCAAATGTACATAGTATTTTGGGACGGAGGGAGTCATACTTTTTTGCTTTGTAGCCACAACCCGCATGCTGGTGGAAATAAACTCGACAGTAGTTGATTACTCCCTCTATCCGACTTCAATAGATATATTTCCTTTTTCGAATTAGTTTTAGAAAATTTTGGAAAACCAAAAGTATTTATCAGATGGTGAGAGTACGTTATAAAGAAGTAAACTGTAGTTTTCGTATCATGTTTTTCTGAGGGATTGAACTTATTGACCTTCTCTCTTCGCTATATGGAATGATTGTACGCATGGTTGGACCAAAACCCACCAAATGGCTCCAAACCATTCCACAGAACTCTAGGGGATACTTTAGAAAGGTGAGTGAAGGCCATGGCATGTCCGCATCATCGACCATGGCATATGTCCTAGCGCAGCCCCTGACAGCCCCTCTTTGTGCCCAAAGCGTGTACTCTCCCTAGTAACCCTACAAACAATTAGCTATCTTTCCTGTAACCTTCATGCAATGCGTTCTTTGTTAAGCATTATTCTACCATTAAATATAGTTAGACATATTGTGAAGACCCTTATTTACTGGCTTGGATCAAAATTGTTCAATTGAACTTTATATTGACTCCATAAGTTAATCATTGTAGTACACTTATTTTTGGGATAAGCCAATGTTATTAGCAGGGACAGAGTAATGGGGAAGTTCTGTACTTTACAGGAATAAGGTTTCTACTCACCTCTCAGATTAATGTCATCTGAAGATTCGTCACTGAAGTGGTAGGACACTTGGTATGATGACCACCATTTTCATTGGTTTCCCTTGTAATAACCTAGGACTCTGTAGACTATGAGCACCAGCAGGATAGTTGCCGCAACGAGGGAAACTATTTTCCATGGGTTGTCCAAATAGATTTGCTTGAGCATCGTCCATGCCTGTAAAAATAGTGTTTCCGTTGCAGAAGAAATAGCGTCCATGCCTTCTTTGGGCAGCAAGTAATCAAAGAGTCACGAACTTTGCATAAATCACTATGTGGATCAAAGCATACACCTTCAGAAATAGTGCTCATTAGTTTAGCAACCACCTCATCCCCTCCAATTTTACTGTCAATCAAGTCATGTGACCTGAGCAACTTAACATCTTCAGCTGAGCGGATGAGACCGGACATGAATGCGACATAGGAACTCACACGATGGCCAGCAGTGGGATGAAGCTGCTCGAACACGATGCTATTGAGGAGCAGTGGCTCGGTGACAGTATCAATGCATAATTGGGGCAGATATAGACTGAGATCCTTCAATCGGATTCCTTCGCTCAATATAATTGAGTGTGTAGCAACACTCTCCATAGTACGTCTAAACACAAGTCCGGCATCAGAAAGGTCTGAAGCAGATGGAACCTGTGTTTCGCGGTTCCTTTCATCTTGATGTTCAGGCCGAATGTCTCTGGTGATTGACTTCCTTGAAATATCCAACATGTGCAAACCTCCTTTCATCGCCGGTGAACCAAACTTCCAGCGGTTCAGCAACTGGAAAGCAAGCCTACACACGACTTGGTCATGCTGTAAAACATTTTTGTTTTACGATTAATGGATGTACGAATTTTTTAACTCATCAATTAAGAACAACAAGATAAGAAATGTAAAATACCCTTTCCTCTATTTGATCAGTCTCAACAGCAATCAGTCTCTCAAGTACTTGTAGTGGCAATTGGTTCTCAATCATTATGAAATCGCGAATGATATAAGGATACAAACTAACATAGCCATAAAAACTGAAAACTGGGTCATCAGGATGATAACCCTTGACGAACAACAGCCTTGAGAAAGAGAAATACCGCATATACTCATAAAGAAAAGCCCCATCACGGATCATTAGCCATAGGAATTTCTCATCGTCGTTACACCAGTTATCTAATTGTTGGTACGACTCCTTTAACACTGGAAGCAGTTTCTTGAGCTCGTCGAGGAAGGCCTCGTAGGACTTTTTGGACCTGCAGAGAAGGTAATTAAGGGCTCGCTCCTTGTGCTCTTCCATGTTGGTGAGGTGGGGCTGGCCATGGTGGTAGGGGCCGATGGATACAACATTGGGAGTGTAGGCATTGGGGTTGCGCTCTCTAATGTAGGCAGGCACCCTAAAGATAGAATGCTTCGTCCTATGGGGCACCACCATGGTTGAATTACTTGCAGCCCCCCCATTTAGTGTCTTTCCATCATGTTGGTCCTCATTGAGAGCAACGATTACTTTGGTCATCGTTCTACTTCAGGAAAGAGGATAATTGAAAAAGTAAAGAGGGATGCAATCTCAAATCCTCAAATCAGTCCTTAACCTATACGCACTTATCCTGTTTGCCAACATTATTCATAGTCGTGTAATCGAAGGGAAGTGAACTAATAAGCAAACGTTAGCAAGAACAGATTTTGAACAATAGTAGTTGAAGTGTGATAAAATGAACCAGATATGGCATATTCTGCCTAAGCTCAACTAGGCTGTTCACTCCATTATTTAGAAGCTTTATATAACCTTAGAAAATGGAGCTGTGGATATCTACCAGCCTCTCTTCTTGAGCAATTCAGCTCCCTAGTTTCTGTCGCTATAAACTAAGCAGAGATATTTGGCATAACTTTTTTGTTTTGTTTCAAGAAATCAATTGGTGGTGCTTGCTTTCTAATCTCTTTCCTGTTTCCTGGAAACCGCAGTTTTCTAATTCAAAATTTTGCACACATTCTGGGTTTCTTCGCCTGCAACGTCTTTGTAGAACTATGGACGTTGTCATCGAGATGGCTGGGGTATTGCTCCAGTCCACTGCATGGGATACATTCACGCCAGTTCTGCTCAATACTATATATTGAATCTAGCACTTCACTTCTACCACTCTTGCTTTGCCTCACAATCTTTTGAGTTGAAGATTTACGTTTATTATTAACCATCTAAACTCAAATGGGTCTTGGGATGATATAAGCATATATAACCTTTCCGTTTTTCGAGGCTGTATATTAATTTTTTGATAAAAAACTTATGTCAAGTATCTCCTTTAATGTTTTCATAGCAATGCAAAAGTCAATCAAAATCTTAAATTAGAGCCATTTTCTAGCAATTAACATATCTGTCATAGTTTTTTTTAATCCTGCGCAAAGTTAAACTCCTACTCCCCCAAAGAATGACAATTTCAACATCATATTTGAAAGTATGAACAGGCAAATTTGGAGCCAGATCCAAATTGGTATAGTCTTAATAATGCCATTGAGGGAGGATAAGAGGCCCACCTCGCACCAAAGGGCTAAATTCAGAACTCTATCAAATGTTTTAGCCGACAAGAATCTATAGTACTCTTAAGAGGGTGGAGTGGACAATTTCATATGCGTTCTATACAATACCCTTTATGCCTCTACTTGATTAGTAATCCTAATCAAATCATATTTAAGAGTAATTCAATGTCTGGTAGCAGTTGCATACTAGGAGGCTTAAGTATAATGTTAAATAATTACTCTTCTAAACAATTGGCTACATTAATAGAATTGTGATCAATGACGAGAACCCTATGGAAACCACGTCTGTAGGGTTTTAAAAGTCCAACACAACTTGCACTACAAAATTTTGGCCTCAAAGTACAAAATTGTTGCTGCTGGTCATTTGCAGCATTGCTTAAGTTTTTAGTTGCTCCCAAATAATATCATCCTACATTCTTCCATTGGTACATCCACTACTTGGACGTAGTAAAATATGTTTAGTGTTCTAAAAGACATTTCTTTGACACTCATTTCAAGGTACACCTTAGAGGGAGGCAGTGCTAAATCACCTCATAAGTGACATAATGATGGTTAGGCATGCTTCCTGAAGTAGAGGTCCAGAGTTCTAACCTTTACTTTGTTAGCCACCCACCCCGGATGTAATCCCAATCTACCAGGTGCGTATGATGGGTGGGCCTTGTATGAACCCAAGGGATTGGCCGTGGGATACTAATCATTATTTAATTAACTTTCGCAAGTGTATAAGACTATTGTAGCAGAGCGAGTACAAGGGTTGTCGAATCTACAGGGATGGACTAAGATGTTCCACCAAATTCAGAGAAAGAGTGTTGATCTTGTCATTTAATCTAATAATTAAATCTAAAGCCATAAGTAAAACGAGAGAAAATTATTGATGAGAATTGGCTGGGTGAAGCCATCCATAGACTTGTATTGCAAGTATTAATCCTAGCAAAAACCTAATTAGCAAGTATGGATTAAACATTCAAGCTGCAAACTAAAATTGTCCCACAAAAATAATTTACGAATTGCAAAGGTATGGACTATCAAAATTTCTATAACCCTTTCTACACTACTCAATTAAATTGCCGTTATTCTTAAATTCGGGTTATAGAATTGGTATGATCCATCACAAACTCATCATAAATCTCAATTAAAATTATTGTGCAAAACCACAACCCCTATGCTACAAGCACTAGTGTGTAGTGTATATCAAATCCCATTGGTCAATTAACACAAGAGATAAAACATGGATATTTTATTGACAATAAAAAGCTCCACTTTAATTAAAGTGCTCAAGTGCATATTAATCCATACAAGAACTAAGTCTTTACAAATGAATTAAACTATAGATACTTATCTATGGGCTTCATCCTAACCCTATGACGAAAGATTATCCGGTCATGGCCGAAGAAACTTGCAAGTTATTGTTGATGATCTCCATTGAATTGTCCTTTTTTTCCTTGACTTTTGACCTTTAGAATTAAGGATTGAGAACCCTTACTTAGTGCTTAAGGGTTTGCTCAAATAGGTCCCCAAATTAGGGTTCGAATCAGCCTTCAAATAAGAATCCAAACTATCTCGGATTCACTTATGCGTAAACTCTGGTAGACCGCTGGCTTCCTCCAGTCTACCGCAAGGCATATTCCTTCATGTGACGTCCGGCTTGGGTAGACTGCTCTTTTCCTTCAGTCTACTGGAATGGCTTCTGTAAGTATACATCATGAAACTCTCCTCTAGTGATAGAGAGCTATGTGGTCCGATTTACAAGAATACTTTATCATGTGCTTCTGGTTTACCACAAATCTGATCTAGTTTACTGGAATTGCCTCTATCTCCTGCTGAAATTTGTGCCTTCTAGTGGTAGACCGCTCCAAATGCCGGTCTACCAAACGGTGCAAATTCTTGCATTAAAAATATCAAAAATTTAGGCAATTTACTTCCAAACTCATTTAAGCTATAGAATAAAGCCTTATAATTTATTCCTAACTATCTAAACTATATTAGTACCTAAACAAAATTAGAAAACCAAGTTTAAAGGTATAAATCATCACATAAATATCACTCATCAAATACGATGCTCTAAGAGCTCGATTTTCCTGCAAGGCTTTTACCGTATTGAGCCTCGAGTAGATCGTATACACAAAAATGACCATCCATAATATGTATTAGCAGTATTTACCCTCGACAAATGTGATAGGCCACACATGTGGCAACAAAAGACCTTACTACTCTCCTCCTTCTCTCCCAGTGGCTCTCCCCTCCCACATCTCTAGGTTTGCTCCTCCACTTGCTTCAGGTTCCGTTCCTTCCCCGGTGTCACCGCCTCCTCCATTGTCTCCTCCTTCCGGACTCCACCACCTCCTCCTCTTCATGGTTCACCATTGCCACCATTACCGCTGCCACCAACACTGTCGCTGCCATAGCCAACACCACCACCACTATCGTCGTTGTCGCTGTCACTATGTTAGCCTCACTAAAAGGCTCTTTTTTCGTGGAGTACTTTTCCTTAGGAGCAGGGTATTGCCTTGAGCGACGAAAACTGAAAATTCACCATTCTTTTTTTTTGTAATAGTTTTTAGCATAATTTTTGGCATGGGGGGCTGCAAAGGAGAGGCCAAGGCACAACCTTGTTGCAAATAAATAGTGCAGATATTTTAGGGATGTTGTTCTTCATGTTGCAGTTCAAGCACCAGCTCGAAAAGATTGTTCTTGATCTCGGAATGGATAAAATATTTTGCTCCACATAGTATCCATAGAGAGGGTGCGTTAAAAGATTGGCTATATCATACTATCCATAGTTTTTTTTGCTTAAAATACTATCCATAGTTGAGTGTAAATAGTAAAGAAACTCATGAGTCTTCCAAGAATCTTGCCAAACAGCCTCCATTGGTGATCTATTGGCACTAACGTTGTCCAGCCAAATTTCTACTACATGCTCTTACGACCTCCTATTACATGGCAAATGGTAATTTTCCTTCTTATGTACTCAATTTACTTCTGGTTTTGACGTATTTTATTTGTCAAGTTTGTTTAGAGTACCCATGTTTTGTAAAACCATCATGTGAGGTCTATTTGAATATTATTTGTACAATGGGGACCAGTTTCATGTACGGTTTGTTTGAATAATATTTGTACAATGGGGACCAGAGAATCCTACTACGTTGAACCTTTCCGATGAGATGATTCATATGGATGTAATTTGCTACCCCATGGTTTAGCGAGCCCAGCCCGTTACAGGGTCGTTCGATGTCCACCCTATCCGTGTATTTTCAAGCAATGGAGATCCACCATGTATAGGGGCTGTGGGGTGGCTAAACCGTGGGGTAGTGAACTCCTAATTTTACATCCTACCAGTTATATCCTCCCTAATATACTCCACCTATGTGAAGCCTCGCTTCCCTTTCCATGTGGGTGACATGGAGGCTTCTCATAGGTTGAGTATATGAGGGAGGATATAACTGGGAGGATGTAAAATTCTTCCCCGGTTTATATTGGATTTCATTATCTATCAATGTGCTACTTGTATCTGTATTCAATAAGTTTGTGTCTGTATTGTAATTTGTTTAGTGTTTAATCCCTTTTCATGTAGCCTACATGATTCTTTGCCAGCAGCTTAAAACTTAAGCAATGCTGCAAGTGTTCACAACATGTCCATTAGGTGATATGAATGCATCTCCAATACCAAAACAAGAAATCAAAAATTCAAGAATATTAGCAACTGTTGGAGGAAATATAACACATTGAACAATGTTCGAAAGATTGTATCAGACATGTTTAGATAAATCTTCTTTCTTCCGTAAAAGCGTCCATTGAGATGAGATTATTTATGAGGTCTTATTGATTTATTGCTTTACCTGTGAATCCTTATAAATAGCACATTTATTTTCAACCGATAAAACTTATAGGGCGAAGATTATTACAGAGAGAACGCCGTAATCAGAATATTGACCTGCTATGAAATTATGATAAACTTTCGATTAAGAGTATTAACCTGCCCCAGCACAATATAGCCCACTGCTTATAAGAGGTCTAATTTAAGGAAAACCTATCAGTGTGCCCAGTGTGTCACAATCTATCGGCAATGACGCTGGTTATCTCTTCGAAATTCAATTCGTATAACAATTGTTTTCCAAATCTCAACCAAACTAAAAGGGTTCATCTCCAAATCTTCATTTTTCCCACTGCTCGTGAGTTTTCTAAGCATTTCTAAAAAGAATTCAGAACAAAAAAGAATTAAATGTAGAAAGATTAACACAAACCACCTAGAGAAAGAAAGAGTTCATTTAGACTTTGAAACAATATAGTCTGCAGAAAAGAAACTAATTACTGCACCAGAGAAGCTTTCCAACATCGAGCCATCATATAATGCACTTCCAGACACTTGGACAATTAACGAGAAATCTTCTTATGAAGAATATTCTGTGTGTTGTCACAACAGCAAGTTTTAAGTGCAAGACCCAGAGATGCATACTCAAAGGTAAGGGGAAAGCCATTAACATTTAACAATTCTGAAAAAATAACCTGCAGGCTACAAAACATTTGTACTCCCTGCAAGGTGAAAACATGACTAGAATTATCTCGCTTGCTATATCGACAATAAGTTCTGTGAGAACTCTATGAACAAAACTATATTTCTGAATTGAAAGTCTGATTACATAAGAAGAGCATTGATCCTTATATAGAGATCAGAGTCCTACTGCAAGCAAGCCTAAAACAGAAAATTACTTGAAATATAATTAACCCAAAATATGACTGTACCCTCTATACTAATAAGAACTAACGCTAAGGACTTGACCAAATTACGAGCAACTATACTCTAACAAGTTCAATGAAACTCAAGATAATAAAACATTGGGCAGAAATGCAAGCACTAGCTTAAAATTTTTTTTGGAACCAACATACACAAGGACCACATACGCTGCAGTCAATTGTTTCCTCTGATAGTTTCTACAAAATTAAATAACAGGACAACCATTACAATCCAGATCTAGGTCGTCTCCAAAATTAAAGACTGTCTATTTATCGAAAAAATAATTCACAACTTCAACTAGAGAACCACATCAGTTGATAACGACTACTATCAATAGTTCAACACCAAGAGCTTCAAAAGAGGTGTGGTGTAGCTCAGAATAATCCACCTGTCATCTAGATCATTATCTTGATGGATTTGAGAAATAAAAATACAAGCAAAATTGACATGTCTATCTAGAGGACTTGATTACTACGCAGATAATTATACCTCTCATTGCTTGTATGTTCCTTCAAATTAAAATGTGCCAATACTCTCTCGGTGCTGCTCAAAGCGTCTGCATCCTCAGTAAGAAAAGTAGAAAGCAGTTCGAAAAGTTCTTGGTATAGTTTTATTCATTGCATAGTCAAGTACTAAAGAAAGAATTGAAACATTTGGTGAAATCTTCCTCTTCTGCATTTCATTAATGAATCCAATTACTACTGCTGCATCATCTTTCTGGATAAATGCATGCAACAGTGTAGCAAAGGTTATAACATTTGGCTCACACCCTTTCACTTGAATCTCCCCAAACAAGTCATATGCCTGCCCAGACATTCCTTCTATGCACAATCCACTTATCAACACATTATAAGCTACAACATTAGGTGACAATCCTCTTCTTGAAATTTCATCAAACATCTCCTTAGCCATTTTAATCTTTCCATTATTGCAGAAACCATTTATAATCGATGTAAAACATGCAATATCCAATTCAACACCATAATCACTGGCCGTATGAAACAACTCCAATGCCTCATCCATGCATCCGGCCTTGCATAAGCCATCCAACAGTGTACCATATGTAATTGCAGCAGGATTTTATCCATGCTCCTGTATCTTGTTGAATTATTCCATTGCACCCTTCATCAGCTTTTCCTTACAATGTCCATCCAGTAAAGTATTATATGTGATGATCGTAGGCCTAATTCCTTTATGTAACATTTTCTTGAACAACATCATTGCCTTGTCCACCCTCCGACGCTTGCAATACCCATTATTCAGCACACAATAGCTAACAACATCGGGACTTAGCCCACTATCAACAAATGACTTGAAGAGAATTTTAGCTTTATCAATCTTGTTCAGTAAAATATATCCATCCATCCCACTATTATATGTATAGACATCAGGTGCATGACCTCTCTGTCATTATATCCAACAAAGCACATGCATCTTGCACCTTCCCTTCTTTCCATAAAGCATCAATTAACGCAGTATATGTAACAACATTTGATCGGATACCTCCCTCCATTTCATCAAATAATTGCAGTGCGCTGTCAACTGACCCCACTTTACATAGACCATCAATAAGTGTAGTGTAAGTAACAATATCCGGCTTACAATTGTCACCATATTCCAAAATGCTCCGATGTAATTGCAATGCTCTTTGCGCTTAACCAGTTCGACATAGCCCATTAATGAGTGTACCAGAAGTAACAATATCAAGCCTTTGACCTCTTTTAAACATTACTTACAACAAATGACATGCCTCTATCAGCTTTCTTTCCTTGCATAAAGTATCTACTAAAGTATTAAATGTTACAGCATTTGGTTTAATTCCCTTCTGTTCCATTTCGTTGAATAACCGCAGGGCATCCTCCCATCTCCTATGAAGGCAATGACCCCAAATTAGTGAACTATATGTAACCACATTAGGCATCACGTTCCAATCAGTCATTTCTGAAAGCAGCTGAAGAGCTTCATCCATGGAACCATCCTTGCATAGACCATGGATGACTGTACAACATTGGGCTGACAACTTCCATCGCAAGAATCACCCATTTCACGAAGCAACGCAACCGCAGCACCTGCTCGGCATAGACCTTTCATGAGTGTATTGAAGTAACCACATTTCGTGAGCAATCATTTTGTTCAAGTCGTCTAAAAAGCTTGACAGCCACATCAATGGTTTCGTCCTTGCAACAAAAAATCCAGCAACAATGCGGTAAAAGTGACCACGTTCGGAGACACGCCCAGCTTAAGCATTTTACCAAACACCGAGAAGGCATGCGAAGGAGCGCAACCCAAATGGACAAAAGCGTAGAGCAACATGGTGAAGGCCCCTACATCAAGAGGGACCCCGCAGTCTCCCATTTCGTTGCAGAGGGAGACGAGGTGAGATGGTTCTTTTGTGCTCCAAACGACAGATTTAGGGCGATACTTTTCATTTTCAGCGCCATAAAAATTTTCAGTAAGACGCCGTTTTGGGCGTGAAAAAATCAAATGTAGCATTTCCGTTTATCCACAGCGGATGCTTTACTTTTAATCAGGCCCCTATCACTAAATTTTAGGGCTGCTCACGAGCCAAGTCGAGTCGAGTTTTGGCTCAGCTCGACTCGAGCTCGAGGTTTAGAAACTGGGCTCGAGTTCGACTCGGCTCGAGTCGAGCCCAAGATTTATCAACTCGAGCTCGGCTCGTTGTAAAGCTTGACAACTCGAGCTCGGGCTCGGCTCGGGCTCGCGAGCTGAGCTCGATCCATAATTCGAGCTCGGCTCGAGCTCGAGCCGGCTCAATGCAAAAACTCATATTTCGGTTTTGGTGGGATTCGAACCCAAACACAAAGGAGCATTCTCAAGGCTTTAACCAGTTGACCTACAAATATTTTTATACTCTTTATGTACAAAAAAAATATTTATTACATATTTGAAGTGGGCTTCACTGATAATTTTTTTTTATAACGAAGGGTGTCGAAGTCCTTAGAACCCAACTAGAAGGGGCAAGAAAACTAATCCCTTAGAGCACTGCATCCCGCCGCCAATCCCCTTGGGTGCATAATAAGGCCCACCCATCATACATATTTGAGGTGGACTTCACCCCGCCATTGCTTATCACCCATCGCCTCCCACAACCGGTCCACCACCCAACACCCCCGCTGTCGTCGCTCCCCGCCGCTGTCGCCCCTCGCCGCCCACCACAACCCCCACCACTGCCCAACACCCTCGTTGCCGTCGCTCCCCACCACCCCCTCCGTCGTCACCTCCCACTGTCGCCCATTGCCTTCCTATCGCCGTTTGCCGACACTACCCCCCGCTGACACCGCCCCCCCCCCCCCCCCCGCCACCACCCATCGCCCATTGCCGCCCACCACCCATTGCCCCTTGCCGACCGCCACCCCCGCTGCTATCACCCACCACAGTGGGGGCGGCGGGGGGCGATAGGTGGTGGGCAGCAGCGGTGACGGTGTCGGTCGGCAAGGGGCAATGAGTGGTGGGCGGCAGTGGTGGCGGTAAGGGGCGATAGGTGGTGGGCGACAACGGTGGCGATGGGTGGTGGGCGGGGAGCGGTGTCAGCCGGGGGCAGTGTCGGCATTCGGCAAGCGGCGGTGTTGGTAGGCGGCGATGGAGAGGCAATGGGCGACAGTGGGAGGTGACGACGGAGGGGGTGGTGGGCAATGGCAGTGGTGGGCGGCAAGGGGCGGTGGCTAAAGGTAGGAGGCGGGGGGCGGCAACGATGGCGGGCTATGGGGGCAGCAGCAGTGGGCGATAGGGGTCATGAATTAATATGAGAGTTTCATATCGTCTAACAGTATGAATCTAAGGCTATACATGCTCTATAAAAAGGAAAGAAATGGTAGTCCTTTAATTTAATTAAAAGGAAACCAAAATGAGTTAAGCATATGGGCCTTCTTTAGAAAAGAAAGTCGAGTCGAGCTCGAGCTGATTTTCGAGTTGAGCTTTTTCGAGTCGAGCCGAGTCGAGCTGTAGGTTGGCTCGAGCTCGAGCTCGAAGAAATCGAGCTCGAGTCGAGTTGGACTCGAGTCGAGCTGAAAATCGAGCCGAGTCGAGCCGAGCCAAAAAAACTCACGAGCTGGCTCGGCTCGTGAGCACCCTTACCTATGTCCCACTTCTATAAATCGGGTTAAAAAAGGTCATGTTTTTTAGCATGGTGGTAACACCCAACGTTATATATTAGAGAGGGTTTACATGAGATCGTTCTCATATAAGGAGCATGAGGCCAATTCTTATAGCCATTGGATTCCAATCGGATGATGGATATTAAATCAGTAGGTAAGTGAGTGTGTCACATCAGGGAGTGGGTGAGATCATTATGGCTATATGTAGCCGTTAGATCAAGATCGAAGGGCTACGATTCAAAGTGGCCTCATATAAGCTATATGAGAGCGATCTCATTTAAACTTTTCCCTATATATTAACGATGAGAAAAATCTCACTATTGAAAACCCACAGAAATTACAATTAATGTCAATCGCTTCATTGAGTCCAATCTGGCAATAAGGCACCACCGTTAGATATTTGACGGTAGGGTTCGATGGTCAACCGCTTTAGTATCACAGTGGAATGAGAATAGTCCAATGTTCCTCAACCAATTAAAAAAAAACTTTGGGTTCTACTGACCATATCTGCTGAAAGGTCTCAGCCGAGATTTAAATGTTCTGCAGCCTTTGCTCATTCTTGTGTACAATCGAGAGATTTATTGGGTGGTCGTGCACGTTTTGTGCCTGCACTCGGCTTTTATGCGTGCACCGCAGCCGTTTGATCCCTCAAACAGCTGGAGCCCATACATAAAGTGTGTGCCGTCGATCCTAGTACCTAGGCAGCTCTAGGTGAGAGGGTGGACCCACGGCTTTTTTATGTGTAATGGACCCATGGTTTGGACCAATCAGATTGGTAAGGATTAGTGGGGCCTTACCATCCAGCATGTTAAGTTGCCTATTTGAGGAGAAGTTATTTGATGGACACAAAATCAAATTTTTAGGCTCTCAAGTTAACCAGGGAGGTTGTGTCAATCACCCTTTGGTAGTGAGCATGATTTTCGACGTGTACCTAATAATTTTTCCTATTTGAGAAGTAAGTGCATACATTTTTTTATGCGCATTAATGAAAATATATATGTGGTGGGCCCCCATAATCAGCTCCTTGGCAGGCCTTAAATGTGGGGCCTGGAGCCTGCATTGCCAATATGTCTAGGTTGGTTATTAATATTAAAAAAAAACTATATTTTTTCTCAGCTTCTTGTCACTCTAAGGATACCAATTATTTTCAATTTTCAAATGGGATATTTCCTTAGAAGGTATTTGGGTCTTCTCTTGTCTTCAAATAAATTTTCTTATGCTCTTTGTGCTCCTCTCTTCGAAAAAGTGGCAAGCCAGTGGAAAACAAACTTATTGTCCTATGCGGGAAGGCTAGAGTTAATTAAAAAAAAATTTAAGAACTTGAACTTTTTTGGACATTTTGTATCAAACTGCCAAAATAAAATATCATTGGCTTGATACTATGTTGTCCTCTTTTCGGTGGAAGGGTAAAATCAACCTCTTTGCATAACATTTCTTGGAAAAAAAAATTCTGCAAACCCTTTAAAAGAAGGGGGTTTGGGGATAATGAGTGTTAAAAACTTGAATAACACACACTTGGTGAAATTATTTTGGCATGTTATTTGTTGAAAGGAGTCCTTTTGGTGTAAATGAGTTCATGGATATTATCTCCATAACACCTTTATTTGGGTGATCAATCCATTCTAACTCTTCTTATTCCTCGAAAACAATTGTTGATGTGGGAAATCTCATGGCTAGTGCTTATGCGATCAACATTGGAGATGGCCATCATACTATACTTCGTTGGACCCTTGATCTAATCCAAAACCCTCCTTCAAATAAATATATGGTGCAAGAACAATTTATCAATTAGGTGGTAACATTCTTGATCTTTTTTTCTGCCTCTTTTTCACAAGGGGGAATAGAATTATTCTTAAAGCTTCTAATTGTTCGGAATGGTTGCATGTACATATTCCTCAAATTCTATGGTAGAAGTAATTCTTATGGATGGTTAAAAAAATTCTTAGGGTGGTTAAATGAACCGGACATGTTTCTTTTAAATCAGCCTGAAATTTTATTAGATGTCTCTCCAGTAAAGTTATATGGTATGATCTTATTTGGTACAAACATAGAGTTAAATAGGCATTCCTTTATTTCTTGGATGGCACTAAACAATGGTCTCTCACTCTAGACAACTTATGCAATAGGGCCTTTCATATTGCAAATAGGTGTGCTCTTTGTTGTATCAATGAGGAGAACATCATATTTTCTTTGAATGTCCTTTCTCCAAATAAATTTGATTGTTCTTGTGAAACTTTCTATAAGAAGAAGGATTGAAATTTTCAAGGGTGAAATAAAATGGATTCCTCAATTTCTTGGCTAAAAATATGATGGCGGGAAAGGTATTGAAAAGGGCCTTCAATCTTTATATCGCAACAATTGGGAAGGAGTGACCGTATTTTCAGAGATGAGATGAACTGGACATTTACAATTTGTCAATGGATTATTTTTCAAATATGGGAGATCCTAGATGCTTTCCATCTTAAAAGAACTTATGCGTACATGCAACTTCGTCGAGGGATTGTTGAATGATTAGTTTTGACGTCTTTATTTTGTTTGAATTTTTGGCCTTTAGCTCAGGACTCATTCTTCTATCTGTATTCCAGCCTTACTGCCTTCATTGATTTGGAATATAATCACTCAATTATTCAAAAAAAATCTAAGAAAAGAAAGATCTTATATACTAGCATAGACAAACTACTGAAGAGAGAAATCATGGAACTACTTTATACCTGATTTCAAATTTTAAGTTCCAAGCATTAATATTGATGACTTCATGGGAAATCCAAGCAAGATGCTAACATTAACGGAATAGCACGGAAAGCAGTCATCTTCGATTGCTGAGATGATAATATTCATGATTATCAATATACACACCCCCAAAAAAACCTACCATTTCAACAAGAAGACGTGAGATAGCTCTCATATAAGGAGCATGAGGTCAATCTTTTGGGCCATTGAATTCTAATCCAATGATAAATATCTAATCAGTGGATAAGTAAGTGTATAAAATAAAAAAATAAAAAAATTCCATGTAGTTATTTATAACCATTAGATCAAGATCAAACGGCTACTAATGAAATTGGCAGCATATAAACCATATAAGAACGATCTCATTTAAACTTTTCCCTTTATATAAACAATGAGTTTCATGCGGTTACATGTGTCCTGCACTACGTGGCCATGGGGCTTTTGACTACCTAATAATTTCTCCTTGCTGTCGAATAATTAACTGAAGACCCACCTACTCAACAAAAAATGAACTAGGTAACATTTCCATCCAGTATGCTGATCCCATCTAGAATATCTGACAGAAACAACACCAGTCAAGAGGCAAAAGAACAGAGTTCTACTACTCCACAGGCTTTATAAAAACCAAATCCAGTTGAAGGTGTTCATTTATAGCTTGAAAAAGTATTTTAGACACTCTATATTAGATAACAAATACAACTAGACTATCAAAGCACTCTTATATGCCCCTCCTCCTTTCTTGGTCAGCCTCATTTTGGTGGTTTCACAATCAGCGTAGGACAGTCGGCATGATGAGCACAGTAATCACTGACACTCCCTAGAAATGCCCTGTTACAAACAAAATCCACATAAATCATTTTCTGCAGTGATATACCAAAAAATCTATCTCTATTTTGCTGATCAAATGCCTTCGAAAATGTCCACCTAAATGGCCACACACTAAAACCGGGTATCGGTGTGATGGCCAATTTCTAAAGCAGAGACCTCTTGAGTTTGAACGACCACTCCATTAGTCACCCAATCAATATTGCATCCCTATTTACCTACTGTGTACGATAGAAATTTAATTTTAAAAAAAGTAAAACTATAGATAGAACCTTAGTTGAAATAGATGGGCAAGAAGGGCTAAAATGTGATCAATTCCGTTACTCAGGATCCAATATCAATAAAAAAAGGGGCATTGATATGGTTGTGGTGCATATGATAAATTCGTGTGTTCCAAAAAAGCTTACAAACAAGTTCTATAGGACCGCTATTAGGCCTGCAATGCTCTATGAAGGGGAGTGTTGGACACCAAAGAGAAGTCATAGATAAGTTGAATATAATCGAAATGAGAATGCTAAAGTGGATAAGAGAGATAACTAGGAGAGATACAATTAGAAATAAATATATTCGTAAGAGTTTAGTGATAGCTCCTTAGGGGATGAACTGATGGAATGTAGGTTGTGTTAGTATGGGCATACGCAAAGAAGACCAATAAATACCCTCGTGAGAAAATTAGAAGGGACGCATGTAAATGATGCTAAAAAAATAAAAGGAGACCTAAGAGAACTTGGATAAATTAAATAAAAAATGATGTCTTTACTATCTCTTACAAAAGAGTTGGCACAAAACATGATTAAATGGAAGCATAATCCATGTCGCCGACCCCAAATAGTTAAAAAAATGCGCTATTTAATTATAATTATGTATGATAGGTGGGCACGTGCAACGGGATTGGCAATAGGATATAGTGCTCTAATAGGCTGGTTCACCGAAACCTTGCAATGGGGTACTAAGGACTCGGTATGCCCCTCGTTATAAAAAAAGGCCACATGCTCGCTTCATTAACACCAACACGTGTGAATTGACTAAACAAGAAGTTTCTTGTAATACTCTGTATATTGTATATTGCTAGGTTCTACAAAGAATGATTGGAAGAAATTAAGGGAGTAAGACGATGGAGAAGGTTAGACGAAGGGGGGGGAAGGATTCAGGAATGAGAAGGCACCTTGGATGAAAGGGGAGAAATCATGAGTGACAAATTAGGCCGAATTCAAGGTATAGATTAGGAGTGAACACTCACAAAAGGGGAAACCATATGAAAGAGAAGGAGTACTAGACGAAGTGAAGAAAGATGGATAGCCAAATTAATTCTTCATTGACTGACTGAAATTAGGGCAGGCCTAAACAACTAACTTAAAAGCGCATTAAATAAACCACTAAATAAAATTACACATATCATGAATAAGTAAATGATTAATTAAGAAAATCTAACTCTATAACGGGCCATAAGATTACCATGCATGGAAAAAAGAAATGTCCATACGACAATTTGGTTCTCAAGAAGATTTTGAAGGGAAAATTATTATGCTACAACAGAAATGTACACCAAACACAACACCTGTCTCTCTTTTTAAACGGTGAAGAAGTGGACAATGTGGAGCCCACATTTTACAAGGAAACGTATGTCTATGGGTCAAAACAGTAAATATCAGGGCCAATCTCCCCATATACGCCAACCCTTTATACACGGCCCATACGTCATACGCAGACTTAAGTCAGGGTATAGACCCTATAGGTGGCTATGGAGTGGTAGTTCAAAACCAAGGTGTGGTCCTGGACATCTCTAATTTGAACTTTTTTACATAATGTTGAGCTTAAAATCAATAAATTACCTCTTTATCTTGCTAAGATTTCGGCTCCCGAGGATAAGAAGATCATAGTGAATTTTATCAACGGCTTCGCAAATCATATTCTTTGGATCCCCTTCCATTATTACAGTCTGAACATTCACCTAAAATAACATGCATAATATATATGGTTAACATTCACCTAAAGACATTATTTGGTTAAGCATCATCCAGAACTACTTAAAATTGGGATACTTAGGGGCCGTTTGGGGCGTGATTAAAAGCAAAACATCCAGATGGGATGTTTTGCTACACTGTAGCATCTGGATATATTATATATCCAGCTGGATGTAACAATCCACATGGATGCTACAGTAAATATCCAATATCCAGTCTGGATATTTTGCAATAATCACGCCCCAAACGACCCTTTAGTACTCACCGGCCTACTCCTGCAGACTTCCAAGGCACGAGCAAGAAGGCTTGCTGCATTCTCTTGCTGAGCCTTCCTTACCGTCTCAAAGATAGGAGTTGAGGCAAAAATGGCTACAACATTAAAAAAAATGTCACCAGAAGCCATCATTAATCAATGAAACAAACAATGCCAAATTCTATCAAAATTACTCCCTCCGTCCAGAATTATTATTAACAATACGTTTTTCAAAATGAACTAAGTGTTTATGTTAATTTGAACATTGTGTTTTTCTTGCCATCTAAACATGATCATCCCTCGAACCCTTCCAAATATATATATCATAAACCTTTATGCTCATAACTATTCTAGATCCTTAGTTTGCATGACATGAAATTGAATTTTCTTCTACTGCTGGGGAAGCGGGGATTAGCATAATATGAAATTGAATTGAATTCGTTTAATTCGGATATGAATAAGTCATCTAAAATACTATGACCCTTAAACTATATGTCCTAACGTGCAAGCCCCAGCGTAAAATTGAAGTACAATTGCAAACTAATTTGCAACAAAATTACTGGGACTAATGATACCTGGTCCGGCCGGGTAGACATAATGCTGAAACGGCTGCAGCACATGAAGGATGGTGATGGACGGTCTGGTCGCACCAACAGCAACCGAGAAGAGGTTATCGAGGCCCATCTCAGCGCATAGAGGCTCACCTCACTCTCATCTATTGCCACCAAAACCTTCATCGTCTTCATCCCCATCGCCTCCGGTGGCGCCGTCGCCGGACTCATGGTACTGGTAGCAGGAGTAAAAACACTAGTAGTGGTAGTAGTAGCTGCGGCTGCAGTAGTGCCATGCACCCCAGCTTGGTCAGTAGGACTATACTCCATGACTGATCACCTTCTGGTCTACTTCAAAGTGTTGTGCAAGGTGAACGAAAGCTTTCCTTGGAAAAGGAAGGCAAAGAGGGTGGTGGCTTTATGAACCACTTGGGTAGTCGATTCTCGAGAGTGATCAAGTAAAAAGCACCACGCACTGACCTTCTAGAAGCTTCGCCGGAAGCGACTACACGCTTCCCGAATGCCACGTAAAGGGCAGAGTTCGCCACGTAAAGGGCATGCAGGAAGTAAGAGCAAAGTTAAGGTCTGTTTGTATGTTTTTTATATCAAACTGTTTAGACGTTTTTTAGTTCAGAAATGAAAAATATTTTTCCTCTATTTTCTTTTATTAGAAAAGAAGAAAAATGGTATGTTGTTTAGAAACACCACCACTTTAAAGGAAAGTCTATTTTTTTCTTTTTTCTTTTATTAAAAAAAAGAAATTAAAAGTTTATCTTTGGTAAGTCATTTTTTACTTTTTTTCTTTTTCTTAAAGGGTCTCCTTTAGAAATATCTATCTTACTCTCACCTATCTCAACTTCATCTCTACGTATTTCTTATAGAGCTTTTTGAGATATTTTTGAAAATAGGTATTTTGAGAAAGTAAAGTCCATTTTTCTTGTAGAAATGAAAAAGACCCTTTAAACGGCAGAAATGCCCTATCTTCTATCATTCTATATGAAAAAAAAATTATGAAAAAAATACAAACAAACAGATTTTTTTGCAGAAAGGGTCTTTCTGCCTCTTAAAAGTGCCTTTGTGAGTGTGGGTGTGCATCCAAACAGCACTTGTATCAAAAAAGAGTGGAGGCATTTTTTTTGTTATTATTAAGGGGCCGTTTGGAGCGTGATTAAAAGCAAAACATCCAGATGGGATGTTTTGCTACACTGTAGCATCTGAATATTTTATATATCCAGCTGAAACACCTCAGGACGTGTTTCAGCTGGATGTAAAAATCCACATGGATGCTACAGTAGATATTCAAAATCCAGTCTGGATATTTTTGCAATAATCACGCCCCAAACGGCCCCTAAGTCAGTCATGGTCACTCGAGTGGTTGGGCAGGATAATGGAGGGCAAGATGGTAAGAAGAGGAGGGTTGGACTTTAAAGGAAAAAAGGATCCTTTAAGGGCTTTTATCTAACAAAAATTTTCTCCATCAAAAACCCATTCCAAACACGGTTCTTTTCCGCCCCTCTGCCAAAAATTTGTCAGCATTAGAAGCCCCTTCCAAACACAGTTCTAATGGAGAGAACCCTTTCTATTCCTTTCCACATCCAAACAACCTTTCCGCATCCAAACAGCACAAAAGCCTGGTTTTGTTTTGCCCAACTAACAAGCTCGAAGCATCTACACATAAAAAAAAAGCTGAGAGTAGCTAATGCTCGGCTCGTAAAAAAAGAAAATAATGATTATTAGTTTTTTGTCATCAAACAAAAGCATTATAATGTGTTTTTATTTTTTCTATTTTTTTATTTTCAGGGTCTCTAAGCTAGCTAATAATTTTGCTTGTTTGAATGGTTTCTGGTATCCACCATTTTTTTTGCAACATGCATGGCATTTACATAAATTAAAAACATTTTTTTGGTAAGAATTTTCTTGGTAAGTCAAAAGTATAAAAGAGTGTACATTTTTGGATAATTTCATGTCGGATTTATACGACTACTAAAAGTAAAAAAGGTGGAACAAATAATTAAGAGTGTAATACTTAAAATTCCTTAAGACTATACATATATATAGGAGATATCGGTTTTGAGAAAGAGTATAAACGAGTTGCTTGAAAGACGGACATGGTTGGAGAAGGAATTTGGTGGGCATAGGAAATTGAAAATAAAAATGGAATTTAATTGGCATTTTTCATTGAAAAATTTGCCTCTGCGACACATAAATTTTTGCTAATAGAGAATAAGACAAAAAAGATTTATGTAGTTGTGACGACTAGGAATTTTGTAAAACAAATATAAAATAAAATAATAATAAATAAAAATAATATACATATTTTTATTTGGTTGACCTAAAATCTGGAAAGTGATTTTAGTTATTTAGATTCAATATCTTTGATTCAATGTGAGAGTATTTTCTTATTTTTGGTAGGAGTGTATTGTTGCAAGTTTCCTGTTTCTGTCACGCGGCCCTCTGGCAATGAGATTGTGTCTGGCGCTAGAGTTTGTAGTGCGCCTGGCACCAGGGTCAGGCTTGACGACAGGGCTAAGTCCGTGTGGTGCGCGCCATCTTTATAATCATTGTTACGATTGTTTGAATTAAGATTGTGTGGGGGAGATTAGACGAATGGTGAAGATGTGGTCACAGGTTTGGATGTTGGGGATTGATTGGGAAATTTTTGATTGATTTGTCTTGATTGATCCTCTGCGCAAAATAAGGAAAATTGGCTCTTTTGCCATTCAATCAGGTCGCCAATATGGCTAACGTCTAGTATTTTCGGAATGTATCTTTTTTGGGATGCTAATCTAATTGACTTTTGAAATCAATGGCGCCATGATTTATATAAGGTAAGTTTAAATTGATTTGATTGAGTCTGAATTAGTACTAAAGGAGGAAGGTGAGTCAACTTGCTATTAAATTAGGACGCCAGAAAAAGAAGGGGTGCCAAGAATTTGAAATGCCCTTAAGCAGTTACCAAGATTATGGTGAAACGGTTTAGGTAAAATTACAGTTGATTACAAAAGTTATTGGGTGCCTAACCTATCTAGGCACCAAGTAGTTGTAGATATTATTCCTCCTATGGTTAGGTTACCTTTTGATTTGAAATTCAAACTAAAGGAACCAACCATTTGATTTGAAATTTGAACTAAAGGAAGTTCCTCTTTTGGAATGAGCATAGTATCCCATAATTGGGAAGTTGAAGATTTATGTGATTGAATATCATTGATTGTAATTGCACTCAAGAAGGAAAGGAGATAAGTTGCAATTATGGAGGGACGTCAACATGGGAAGGGCGCTAGGAATTTTGGATGTCAATGGGCAGTTACCTAGTTTAGTGGAAGGATAAGGATGAAAAGTGACTTGAAGATAGGATTCAATTAGGAATCCTACTTGAACTGGACATCACAGAAGTTGGGCGCCAGATAGAATCTAGGGGGGAAGTTTTCAAGGAATGAATGAAATGTGTTAAGTCAAATCAACGGTGATGATAGAATTCAACTCGAACTAGGAAACCCTAAAATATTTAAGCAAGGAGTAGTGCTGGCCGGCCATTATTGGGCCGACCAGTATGTTTTCTCCCACTTGCTTTTGCTCTCTCTTGCCCATTTTCTCCCACTTGCTTTTGCTCTCTTTTGCCCATCTCAACCAATACTCTATCTCCCTCGTCTCTCCTCTCATTCTCCTTGCTAGTTGATCCAAAAATTGCTTCGAGGAAGAGTGCGAAGCTCCTGGATTACTCGCGAGAAGAAAAACTACAACAAGTATACAAGGTAGGATGATTTTTCACTGATTTGCTTTGAATTTCCTATTCCATATAGATGATCTAAGTTGTGATATTATGATGTTATGTACCTTGTCTCTTCATTGGAATTAAGGTGTTACAATTTCATATCCTTGATTCAATTGCTTTTGTGATCAGTGTGTGATGATTCGTTGATATTGTAAATCGTATGGAAGTCTTATGCTCTTATTATCTTCCGTTACACATACTAGTCTTGAATGAGAACTCTAATCATTGTGATATTTCCTTGCTACGATCTCGGTTTGGTTGTTTGCTGTCCAGAACAAGTCGTCTTATTTCGTTGATGTCTCATGTTATATGTATGGCTACAAGGCTTTAATTAATGACTATAGTTATTACACCCAGTCAAAGTGCACAATTATTAATGAACACCTCTTAGAATGTGTCATAACTTTGCTGGCCAGTTGAAGTAGGCCATGCATCAGATGCAGTTCACTGATCATGAGTCTAGAGCTATGCCATATTGATTGTCTAGTTCTAGAGCTTTGTGAAAAATGATATTAGCAAGCTTTTTTTTTTACAATTCAACCAAAGTTGATGATCCTTTGTTTTACTCAGTACCTTACTCGTCATATGTGTTGTTAGTACACTGTAGATGAGTCAAGAGTGTACAATAGTAGCTGCCCAGTTTTTCTATTTAGTTCATTATAAGTGATATGATTGTACATTCAGATATAGATAATGAAATAAACTAAGTTCATTCTAAATTACTAAAACTCTATTGACTCAAACTATTGACTCACAGGATGATCTGTTAAACTGAAAAAAAG
Source organism: Houttuynia cordata (assembly GCA_039654745.1). Classification (NCBI taxonomy): domain Eukaryota; kingdom Viridiplantae; phylum Streptophyta; class Magnoliopsida; order Piperales; family Saururaceae; genus Houttuynia; species Houttuynia cordata. Next base: position 42,315,862 of record CM077505.1, on the reverse strand, counting down.
GCGTGGCAACCAGTACATGAGGTCATTAGTAGGTGTCAAACCCTACCACACTGGAGGATTTCTTCCATGTTAGAATGACGGGAAAAGTGGCTCTACACTATATTCTATGAATATAACGCACATGCTTTACGTGTGCGCTCCAGTTGTGTGGCGCCGAAACAGCTTAGTGCACGTGTAAGCGTGTGAACCGTCAATTTTAGAGATCGACGATTCCCTGGCACCCTAGAGTATTGTGCCAGGGACACCCAATTGGAAGGGAAGAACCTTAAGGACGAGGAGACCCCGCAGCCATCCCCTCCCTGGTCTCATCCCATTCTCCGCCGACTCCCTGGCCTCTCCCACCGCCGCATTGGCCTCTGAGCATTGCGAATAGTCGCTACCACCAGGTACCATTTCCCCTTATCTTCCTAACATTGAAAACGTGCACCCGCTCCCAAAAACAGTATAGCTGACTGCTCCTGATTCTTGAACTGAATGAAAATGTTGTCACTCGTGCATTTTTGACACGTGATTGGTGTGATGAATGGATCAATGTAAAATGGGTGGCTTTACTTTTGTAGAAAAACTATGTCTTGTCTTTATGCCCACCACCTGTTTGTTTAAATGAGTTCTTAAGTTTGGCATATTTGATAAGCGTTTGAATGGTAATGATGATTTCTGGGTATGTACTGTGCGTGCCAAAAGGGTGTTTGGAGAAACTAGTATACATTGTAGCAGTTTCTGCCAAGTTGACTAGAAGTACGAAAGTGGGAGAGCAGGAGACGTGGGGAAGATGGCTTTGTATTTCACAATGGTGGTCCTAACCCAACTTGTTTCGTTTCAGACAATGTAGTTATTCTTTGCAACGAGAAGGAACGAATGTAGTTAGAATCAATGTCAGAAATGGCTCTTATTTGCTGACCTTTTTTGTTAGCTTAAAAGTGTATATATCTTTTCTTTATGTTATTTTCTTTTCTTTGCTTTTTGGTAATATTTCCTATATTCTTCCACTGACATGTCGTCCACATTGGCAGCGTAATGTTGTACGTAGTCGGTCTTGGGTTGGGGGATGAAAAAGACATAACTTTGAGAGGCCTTGAAGCTGTTAAAAAATGCGAGAAAGTGTATATTGAGGCTTACACTTCTCTCCTCTCCTTTGGTATTTCTACTGATGGTCTTTCTAAACTGGTAAGTTCAGCTTTTCCATACTGATTTGGATGCTAAAACCTACCATCTCCGTTCAGAATAGAGGGAGTATATTTTTTAGTAGCTAACTTGGGTTTATAGCATATTTAGTCTGAGTTGATATGTGGTAGTTGTATAAAAAATTATGTGATTATTACCCCTTTTTTCCAGGAAAAGTTGTATGGGAGGCCAGTTATACTTGCAGATAGAGAAAAAGTTGAGGAAGGAGTGGATGACATTCTATCAGGAGCTTGCAGATCTGATGTCGCTTTTCTAGTTGTCGGGGACCCTTTTGGGTATGCTTTTTCCCTTTTTGTTCTACACAGAGTAGCAAAGTAGTCTTGGACTAATCTGGTCTATCATTTCTCAAAGATTAAGAAAGCATCAAAAGAGATTTAATGCATCAGTACCTTTTTATCGCAGTAAAACTAACTAATATTTGATGCATATAAGAATACCATATTTGAGTCATGTAATACATAAGTAGAAGAAAATATTTAAATTGCCCTTGTTTTTTACTTTTCTTGCCAGTTTTTGTTGCCTGAAAGTTTTAACATCTCTTCTTGCACCAAATGGGGAAATGGTATTTTAATCTTATAACTCAGTCTCCTCTTTTGCCCTGAAGTGTTGGTTTTAAGCATCCTGCTGTAAAATGAGGCTGAAGGAAAACAAATAGAAGTAGATATTTAAGATTTTGAACTTCCTTACCAATATGCAAGGTTCCTTGAGTCTATCAATATCGGGAATTTGATGGAAGATCTGATTTTGCCTGGAATCTGAGTCCGTCCTTTCACGTGTAATCTTTTTAAAGTTGTTGCATTTAGTGAGTAGACCCTCTCTGCCTTATAAGAGAAGGATTAAAGCTGAAGTATTATTGTTGATGTTTACATTGATTTTTATGGAGAACTGATATTCTTTCCTGTTAAATGTCTATTCTTTATCTAGAGCAACAACACACACCGACCTTGTTGTTCGGGCAAAAAAACTTGGTGTGGATGTGAAGGTAATACACAATGCATCTGTCATGAATGCAATTGGGGTTTGTGGCCTGCAACTTTATCGGTATGGCGAAACCATTTCAGTACCCTTTTTTACGGAGACATGGAAACCTGACAGTTTTTATGAAAAGATTCAGATAAATCGCCAATTTGGACTGCATACACTCTGCTTATTAGGTAATGTTTTTTTTCCATTACTCTAATTCACTAATAGAACTTTCTTGTTCTATTATCCTTTTCTTATGCTCATAAAAGTCTCAACTCACATGTTATATATTGCAGACATACGAGTGAAGGAACCTTCTTTGGAGTATTTAGCCAGGTAGTTTTAAACATAATTCATCCATTTTACATAACACCAAATCTTAATTTCTTTTAATGATAGCCTACATTTAACAATTTTCAGAACCTAACTCTATGAAACACGTTGTCATCTTTGCATACATGTGTTTAATGGGACCAACTCGTTATCTTATGAACATTTATCATACTAGAGGAAGAAAAGTGTATGAACCACCAAAGTATATGACAATTAGAACTGCCATTGAACAGCTGTTGGAGGTGGAAAAAGTGAGAGGGCAGTCTGGTATGTTTCTGAAAACTGTTTTTCATGTTTAAGCTGTTGATTTTGCAGCTAGTACTTTTACTTGGAAGTGTATGGCCGTATTAGCATCTAAGGATAGTGGTAATTGCAAGTTGTGACCTGGCGGTAGGAGTTATAGGCATCTTTTAAGAGAGAACACTTCTCTAGGTTTTTCTCTACCGTCCATTGTGCTAAGAGGGTCACTTTTTAGATTTATCTACTTTTTAATCAAGTATTGGAACACTTCCTTTATTACCATGGACGTTGTTTGGACTGTTTATAAAGCCTTCTGGCTGATGCAACTTAGTCCAGTTGCCATTATTTCTAAGGAAAAAGTTAGGCGTGGACTAATTTTTCTGCGCACAGCACGCCGCACACCATTAGATATCTGTCCCCCTGCCCCCAAATTAAATGCTTCTTTGTGCGGCTCTCAGTGTGTAGGCACAGATGCATTAGCTTGTTTTGTAGCAATACGTGTTCCGTGAATCTATAATTGTTTTATGTGCCACTGCGGTAGATTTAACCAAAACCAAAGAAGATGCAGCCACTATTTAATGTTCTCTCCATCCCATAGAATTAGTCCCAAAATTAAATGGCTTCTTCTTGCGGCTCTCAGGGTGTAGGCGCAGATGCATTAGCTTGTTTTGTAGCAATACGTGTTCGGCGAAGCTATGATTGTTTTATATTATGCTATTGCGGTAGATTTAACCAAAAACAAAGAAGATGCAGCCACTATTTAATGTTCCCTCCATTCCATAGTATTAGTCCCACTTGGTTTTTCTAAATGAATGAAAATTCAGAAAATCGAATGGGATTATTAATTTGTGACGGAAGGAGTACATAGTCTCTTTTAGTTTACACTGTATAGATTAGGCAGTTCGGTGAAGATACTCTTTTTTAACTATAGCATGTGCTTTGTGGTTATACAGCTTACAGTGAGGAGAGAGCACAGAGTATCTTTTAGTTTTCACTTTTCACTGTATAGATAAGGCAGTTTGATGAAGATACTCTTGTTTAACTTTAGCATGTTCTTTGTGGTTGTACAGCTTACAGTGAGGACACTCTCTGTGTTGGTATTGCCCGTTTGGGAAGTGATGATCAAAAGGTGATTGCTGGTTCAATGAAAGTACTTCTGGGAGTTGATTTTGGAGCACCTCTCCATTGCCTTGTTATAGTTGGTAAAACTCACCCACTGGAAGAGGAGATGTTAGAATTCTACAGCACCATTTTGGAAACTCCTACTCCAAAAGAGAACACAAGTATTTGATTTTGGCCTTGTCGGAGCTAAAGGATTACGAGCCCACTTGTCTAGTCAACATTCACCTGCTTATCTTGATTCTTCCACACTCCTTCAAGCATAATGAATGATTACCCCAAACTCGGGCATTAGCTTGTTCAGAAAAGAAGCTGAGGGATTTTTTTAGCAATCAGCGGAGGATTAGTTCTGCACAAGTGTAACCGAATGGAATTGTAGTCCAGAAATTTTTACCAACTATCATGTAATTTATCATAAAATTTATGTCGAAGTGCAAATCGATCTTACGACACTGAGTAGTAATTATCTTTTTAATAAGAAATATTAACATGTGTTGGTATCTCCTTTTGAGTTGTACAAGGCCTATATATTTCTTCCATCTCACAATGAGTCGTTTCATTAGGCCACTTGCTCTAAGATTGAGTTTTTTGCTCTCCGAGAGTTCGAGTATCTGTAAAATACTTGCAAAAGTCATATACGGATGTGGACACACAAAAGAAAATGAGTAGTTCACCACCCCACAATTGAGCCAGCCGACCTCATAGCATTTTGAGATTAGTGTTTAAAAAAAGGAAACTAATATTATGGTCCTCATAATTTTTTTATCTGGATTTTTGCCTTTGCAATTGAAACGTTCATCTAATTAATCCGGGCCTGATTAAGGGCCTTTATAAATTCATAATAATTTGAGAATTGATGTACATTAACTAGATGCTAAATTCCACATTTCCACTGTAACTTCAGTCATTATTTGAAATTGATTATGAATGTATAAGTTATTTAATGTTGTGGCCACCAAAGCATATCTAAAACTTATAAACTCATAGGTTGAATTTATTTTAGTTGATTCCTCCTCTTTTATTCTTCATCTAATTGAAGGCTAGACGGCACATATTTTGGCAGCTGTTTTCTCAAAATCCTTATTGGGTTTTGTAATGCAGATGGCAATTCTCAAAACCACAAGTTTAATATGCTGCCAAGAAAAACACAAGTTTAATCAATTAAGCTCTTCTTCACTTTAGCCAATAATTATTACTTCCAATTCTTCAGCATTTATATCATAAATTTGATCATATTTGCGTTCTCACATGCAATGCCAACAGACTTGAGAAATGCCCATACTCAACTAATTCATAGAAAATTCTTTTAGAAAATTTTTGCTCAAGTTCAATTTGAATCCAGGATTCTCCTCGCGAAGAGATTCTTGGAATCAAGCATTTTTAACTACGGTTTTTATTACCTTGAAACGCGTTGGCCGTTGGTCTTCACTCTTCTCGTGTAGTTGAGAAAACCCCATTTTCGAGTCTCGACTGAGGAAAAAAAGGGAGTTGTCTGCAGTTGTAGCGAAAAAAACTATGATAGCCAAATTTTGTTTACTAAACAACAAATCCAATTTTGTATCTTTTTATTTATCAATTCATAAGAAATAACTGAGCATTACAAGCAAATCGATTCCATTACATTGATTTAGCCCAATCGAATGCGCATACCAATTTTGCAAACGATCTTGGCCCCTCCAAGCCACCGGACTAGTCAATCTCTTGACATGTCTTGAAAGACAATGAATCAGAGCATTGGCCTCCCTACAAACATGAAAACATGGAACTGATTCCAAAAATAATCAATCTTAACACAACAGATTTAACATAGGCCGGAGAGCACAAAAAACATAGAGGCCACGATTGCACACATGTTCCATAGACAGAAATACGTATGGACATGCAGAAAGGGCAGAAAATACAAGAGATATTTATTATTTAGGGCTTAATTTAGGACCGGGCCATGCATGCATGCAGGATTATCATATTGGCCAACGTCGACCTGGCCAGTCACCGGCTCGCCGATCACACAGCTGCCACGGAAGACTGCATGGCAGCCGCCGGCCCGCCTTTCTCAGTCCGTCCGAGGCCAAGGATCGTATTCTCGGCCGAGGCCGACCATTGTGGCCTGTCCAAAGACATTGCAGTTGCACCATACTTGATGGGATTCAGCCATCCGGGGCTTCTCCGATGTATGCGAGGGAAAGGCGGCGCCGGCGGTGGAGAAAGTAGCCGACTGCGGAGGAGAAGGTGGTGGTGGGGAGACAAAACACATTGACAAGCTTAAAGGAACGTCCTTAGAGAGAGACCTGATGAATGAGGAGTCATGTGGTAGTGGGGCCCGGTTACGTTTCAGGCAATTGAACAGGCTCCATTGCATTGCATGTGTCCTCCTCAAACACGAAAGCCCATTTTCCCGCTACCGATTCCAATTCATTACTCTCCTTCTCCTCCTCCTCTCTTTATTTACAACTTGTACTCATTCTTTCTTCTTCTTCTTCTTGTATGTTCATTGCTCAAACATGCAGAGACTCTTGTATCTCTTTTCTTTCTTCCTCCTTGCTTTTCTTCCAGCTCCATCATATTCTTCTTCAGGTACAAATACTTCTCATGCATGCATTACTTGTCTTTCATTTATATGTATATGTATTTATATGTATCTTCTTTCTGCATACAGATATTTACATGTCTTAAACAACTAGTTTCTGTCTGAATTACCATGTGTATTTCTACATGTTCCTTTTTTTTTAAATGAATTTTCTATATTGAATTTCTAAATCTTTTAGTTTCCATGCATCAAAAGAGCTCTGAAACTTTCAAACCCGGGTTTTGTGTTGTTTCAAGTTCCTGGCAACTCACGTTTTCCTAGTACTTGTGGAAACGCCAAAGTCCAACGATGATGTTAATGCAGTTATAAGTAGTTGATTAATTAAATCCATGAATAACGTCCTTGATTAATTAAGGTCCATAAATAATGTCCTTAATCATGGAATTAAACAGTACTAAATTACTGATATAGGAAAATGAAATCAACTTTTTTATATGCATCGGGTGTTTGTCCTATTTTTCTTATGCGTCATTGTTTCACTGATACATGGTAGAGTAGAAAAAATTGGCTTGGTAGCCGAATAAACTTTCACCATTGTGGGTCCCACGAGGACCCACAAATGAATTTATTTTTTTATACAACAAATGAATTTTTGTGAAGAAAATTATGGATGAGCAAAATGGGATCATCCCTTAGCAATTAAAAAATAATAGAGATTATCATACAAGTAAACATGGGGAATAGCGAATTGAAATTTGGGAACTAATAAGGTGTTGTGTGATGGTCAGGACACTGAGGTCCTGAAAACCCACGCTCCGTCCGCCACCCCTAAATTATATCCCAAATTAACTGGTGCATATGTTGTGTGGACTGTATGCCCATCCAAGGGAGTTGTCGTGGGATAAGGTGTTCTAAGAGGGCTGGTTGCCCTGCCCCTTCTAATCTAATCTGTCCTTACTCCTTAGGACATCCCTCATTGTAAAAATAAAATAAAAAATAAAAAAAGGTCTGTGCTGTGGTTTTAAAATTTGGCCTTTCCCTCTCCAAAAAGAAAAAAATTTGGTCTTTCCATTGCAGCTAGTTTAGTAACACGTACAAGAAGCACAAACTTCGGGCATGTTACTTACCAACAGGTAACAGAGTAGTTAATATGCGCCAAGTCACATATTTGAAAATATGCGGCGCATAGCGATCCGTCGGATCTCATTTGTGGGTCGCACGTAGGGGCAGGCAAACACACCTATTCCCTTATGTGGGATACAAATTAAAGCACAGCGACTTGCCTGAATCGTTTCTTTAATATGATTTTGATTATAAGTATGATATGAGATTGACAGCATTTTGCGTTAGTTGTCAAGTAGTAGGCATCGTCTGAGCTTCTTTTCTGGTATGCCTATTATGTTCAAGTAGAATGTTTGAGGATATACACTGATATTTTGTAAGTTTTCCATTAGAACCATGGCAAAGATTATCAGTGAATAGCATAGTAACGGTGGCCAAAGATGGGAGTGGAAATTTCACATCCATAGCAGACGCAGTTTCATATGCACCCACTGATTTGGATATCAAGGATGGATATTACGTCATAAATGTCAAAAAAGGTTTATACGAAGAGAATGTTGTGATCAGGCCAAATACGAAGAACCTGATGTTAATTGGAGAAGGGATTGGTCAAACAGTGGTTGCCGCCAATCGCAGCGAGCAAGATGGCTGGTCACTAATGGATACTGCTACTTTCAGTGAGTACCTTGCTAATCTCATGAACAAGAATGTGTTGGTGTTAGGCTGCATTTAATTCATTATTCATTTGAGCAGCTTTTCCAATTTTTTTATTCAAAAGCCTTTTTGTCTAGAGAGAATGTGTTTGTTGTGCAGCCATTCCAATTTATACTGAAATCAAAGTTAAGTGGAGAAGGTTAAAAAACTCTTTAAGATAGCTTATCTGCTTTAAAGTTTTTGAAAATGTCAACAATATCCTTACTCTATAATTTAGTATTTTCTGAAGACATTTGCTACTAGTTAGATGATTAGATAATGCATCCAAACATCCAAAAAAGATTTTTGCCTAGAAAACCCCCACAAAAGTCTATAAGCTCCTTATAGCTCACTGGACCTGCTTCAAAGTATGAGCAATGCCAAATGCAACTCAATTCCCCCATTCTTCATCAATAAGAAGTAAAGAAACTGAATTGTCTATGGTACCACTAATACTAATTTCACTTTCTGATCATGCAGTTGTTCTTGGAGATCGGTTTGTTGCCATGAACATGACCTTCAAAAACACGGCGGGGCCTGAAAGGAATCAGGCAATCGCCTTGTCAAACAGCGCCGATCGTTCCACCTTTTATCATTGTAGCTTTGAAGGTTACCAGGATACCCTCTATGTGCATTCTTCCACTCAGTTCTACAGGGACTGTGACATCTATGGCAATATGGATTTCATTTTCGGAAATGCAGCTGCAGTTTTTCAAAACTGCAACATATATGTGAGAAGACCTCCGGATTGGCAACACACAACAGTGATTACAGCACAAGGCAGAGACGACCCCAATCAGAATACAGGGATAATTCTACATGGGTGCTCCATCAGGAATGCAAGAGATTTTCAAAACTATAATTTAACTGAAAACTTTCTTGGAAGACCATGGAGACAGTACTCTAGAACGGTGTACATGCAGTCTTACATTGGCGATCTAATAGCCCCTGTGGGTTGGAAGGCATGGAATGACACCTCCCCTTTGGACAAGCTTTTCTATGCAGAGTTCAATAACCATGGACCTGGGGCTGATACTAGTAAAAGGGTAACGTGGCCTGGCTATCACCATATGAATGCTTCAGAGGCTCTAGATTTTACTGCTGATCGTTTTATCAATGCAAATGATTGGGTGCCTACGACAATTGTGCCGTTAAGTACTGGCTTATTATAAATGATTGTAGTGTTAACATTCAAAATTTTGTTTCAATGTATGGATGAATTTTTGCAGTACTTGGATGCCAGAACTCTTGGCAATAAAGATTAAATGTTCAAAATTTCTGGTTTAAGGCCATATTCAATGTTAATAGATGTCTACACTAAGCCCCAGGGTAACTGAAGTTCAGCAACTTCCTCTAGGTATTGCTAAGTTCAGAGACTAATGGAAGAAAACAATTGCACTTATTACTGAAGTATAAAATGCACTGCTCTATAAATACTTTCCCTGATAGCAAATGTACATGCATTATAACTTATAACATACCACTAATGTTAAAACCTTTAAAAATAACTCAACGTGAAGAGGACACTTCAGCTATTTGTGTTGCAAAAATGATCTCAGCTTTAAAAACCTTTAAAAAAATGTTGGAAGAATGATCTCAACTAAAGGACTCACCTAATAAAGTCATAATAATGCAAAGCCAGATCTACTATCATCATGAAGTTATTATCAGAAATTACTTCCCAATGCTGCTTTTTAATCTTCCCCAGAAATTTTACTTAAGACCAACTGCACTGCCTAATTTTCATATGTTCATTAAGCAGAAATCGCTGTTTATTACCAAAAAGTACTAACAGGAGTCAACACTCCGTAAAGGAGTGCCAAATGAATTACCTTTGCACATTTGCAGAAAATACTGTTAACTGGGAGCCTCCTCCCTAGAAGTTCGTGGAACACGATCAACAATTATTGTTGAATTGTCTTGTTCTTATATACATGCACATGAAAGAAAAACAAACACAATAAAAAGTAACCATCTATAATTGTCTCTGTTTCGAAAGTAGAAACTGAAAAAAGTTAAGAATTGCTTAAGCATGTAGTAGTTGCCTTCGGGACAACGAATCCCATCTTCTTTCCTCAAACGAGTACTCAATCTCCTGTGAGACCTCACTTTCTAGACCTCCAAATTGTAAAACTGAGACAGGAGGTGCTGGGGTCATGGCTGTCTGCATCGGAACAGACACTGTTGAGGGCGTCTTTGGTGTCAATATCCCCATGATCTTTGGTGTTCTATTCTCTTCATCCGCAACAGTTACAGTCCTACCAGGGGTAGTTGGCCGCATAACTGGAGGAGCACTTAGTTTTATGAATGATGAATCTCGTCCATTATTATTTGAATCATCAAGCAAAGTTGTCGCACTAGTGTTTAAAGAAACTGGAGAGAATGGTTTCCGCTCGGCTTCATAACCATTTAAAGAGTTGGAGTTCTTTTTAACTGGAAGCCCATCAACATCCAACCCTCTTCGACCTACTCCAAGTAATTATTATACTTAAAGCACAATCAATAGAGTATGCAAGGAGGGGAAAGGAGAGTTTGTGAAGAAAAAGATGCAAATTCATACCAGCAGATAATGCTGACAGACCTGCATCCTGCAGTATATTCCTCCCTTTCCTGAGTGATATTTGTTTAGTTTTTGCAGAATGGAGGTCCACTTTTGGAGTTTGCAATACGGTTCCCCCATGAGAAAGTCTTTTGTTTGCACTTCTGGTGGAAGCTCCAGAAGTTTTCTTCACATTTGGTGTTTTCGAAGGGCTTGGCTTTGACCCATATATTGCCTCTTGCTCGGCTATGAGCTGGCCCTGAAGCCGCTTTTCCTCCTGTGCTTAGATGGTACAGTAAGATGAATGAAATATACAAGCTGCAGAGTTAGATAAATAAGGGTTGTTCATTAAGAATCATTATATCCTCCTCAATTAAAAAAGTAGATCAAGATATACCCGCTTCCTTATCCGTTCCTCCTCCTTCTCCTGTCGCAATATATTGTACTCTTCCAACATAGTAAGAAGATGAATCTGCACAAATGATTTTGTTGAAGAACAAATTTTATCTACAAATGCAAGCAATAATAACTACTTCATATGACATATTAAAAGTACATACCCCATCATATGTAAACTCAAAACCTCTCTCTCTTTCCCAGGCAAGGGTTTTTGACATCAAATTCTCCACCATAGCTGTTCCGTTCATCAATAACACAAAAAACCGATGCATGACAATTTCTTTTCCTTTTTGTAATAATGCATTTAAATAATTTATTGTACTGTCTGTTATATAAGGGTTTACCAAAGTATATGGGAAATCAAAAAACAATCATGACCGAAGCTAACCTGGAAGTTTGCTGACTATTGCACGTGCTTTTTCTGCTCGCTTTAGTGTGAGATGCGCACCTCTTCCTGCATTGTACCTGTTCTCATCCTATATAGCAAATCAGGAAAAATAAAAACACATAAGCAATGACACTTCTTTTACACTAGATTCAGAAGAAACCTTCCAAAATTCAAGAGGATTTAGTGTTACCCTGTTGTACTCCTCAAGCCAAGACTCTTCCTCGCATGCAGTCAACCATTTTTCAACTTTGTCAAGAATTTCCTTCCTGCTAAATGCTTCCTCTTTGACCTTAGCAACTTGCATTTCCATCTGTTCCAAAATGCACGATGGGTCAACAGATCCTGGAATAGGAGAAGTGTCAGTCAAGGAAGTGCAAACAATATGTTTACCAGCAGACAACACCGATTAACAAGTTCAGTATGCTTACCAGTTTCAATTGCTTCAATTGCGTACTTAAGTGAAGTGTCTTCTTCTACGGCCAAATGAGTTTGCCTGCATATATCTTCCAACTCAGACCTTTTTTTTAATACAAGCTCTTGCATTTTACTTGATTTCAACTCTTCCAATCGACCTACTTCAGCTTCCACCTACTCATCAATTCATATCTTGCTCAGTTGGCATATTAAAGACGAAAAGGCACATAAACAACGGAAAAGATTAATCACAATATGAGACTAACATAATCAAGAAACTCCAGGGAAAGAGTTTCTGGTTCCGTAATTTCATCTTCGGAAGCAGCTATTTTGCAGGTCACATTCTGAAAGATCTGCTGCTCTTCAACAGGTGTATCCATCATGTTCCATAGCTCCAACATTGAAGTTGCAAGATCTTGAAGCTGTCACAGCATAAAGATGAGTCTACTAGAAATATAGATATAGTAGTTATGCTCAGATCAAATAACACAACATAGATATGTCATCTGATCTGCAAATCACCTTCTGAATTCTTTGTAACTTTGTTTCACGCAATCTCTTCACAGCATTGGCCAGCCTCTCGATGATACTGTTACTAATGCTCTTTGATCCATCGGTATCATTTAAACTGGGATGAACTTCACTAATAGTATGCTTGAAATTCACACCAAGTACCAAGCACAAAGAGTGCAAAGTATTTATATGATCCAACACCTGCTTCAAACGGTCACTCTGCAAAATATAAATAAAGTAAAGTTACGCACAAAAAATTGTGTGACTACACGTATACCAACTAATTATTGTTAATCAGCTTAAACCTTCTCCTTTTGAAGTGACTGTAACTGCTTATGTAACTCCTCAAGTTTCCTAGTGGACAAATCAGATTCATCGACTTTTGTCATTGATGAATGGTATTCAGGAGATACAAATATATCCTCCATGATCTTCCGAATTTGCTCTACAACTTCAATAAACTGAGCCAATCTCTCAAGTTTCCTCTTCTGCATTTCCTCCAGTTGAGGAACAATAGCCTTAAGCTCCACCTTTAGACTTCCAAAGTTTTGATCAGACTGAAAAATAGTTATCAAACTGTAAGATCATGATTATTGAGTAGCACACACAGATGCTCAAGTAGAAGTAGTTCTATTACATCAGTAGTTCTGTAAAGTTAAAACAGAAGATGCAAACAGATTCAACTATAACCCCTAATATAACATATAATCACGTAGTGAAATCCCCTCAATTCAATATTCAACCACTTGATCAACATGTTCGACTTGCAAATTAACAAAGGCAACAAAAATATTCCCTACATCTTAAAGCACAGTATATGTCGATGTGTATTCCCCTTTGCGAGCATGGAGAGGAAAAACCGACAATAAAGAGAGTCAAAGAAAGTAATGTAACTCATGTTGCAGACAAAAGATGGATTGAGTGGGGTATTTTAAACAGAAGATATATTACAGGGCCAATCAAGCCACCTTATCCAAACTTCTAGATAAATTTAATTCTTAGGATACAAAGTCTAGCCAGATCAATACAGTCATAGGAAACTAGACAGGCTCCAATTCTACATGTAAACAGGAAATGATCATACAACCACAATTAATAAAAATGTTCGGGGATACATACCTGTCTAAGATGCAAAGGCCTCTCGCCCATTGCAGAACAAATTGCTGCAAGCTCTGCCTCATGGTCAGCAATTGCTCTGCGAAGCTGGGCCCTAGACTTATTTGCCTGATCTACCTTCCTTCTGTAGACCTCCAGACATTCTTGCTCCAACTCGAGTAACATTTTGTCCCTCTCAGCATCAGTCTCTCCCACTTCATCCCATATCATCTACATCACCAATATTAATATGCCAAAACAATCTCAGTTACAAAGAATCAGTGTCACCATGCTTCTCATATAAGATAACTATATATCATGTGATATAACCAAAAAAACCATAATCAAGTTAAAAAAGTTTTTTCTCAATATATAAGCTCAAGAATGCATATCTAGACCTGAAGTTCATAAAGAAGAGATCCACAAGTTGTTTCCATTTGTAAAAGCTGATCACTTGGAAGAACGGACATGTTGAAGAACTCTGCAAAAGAAAAAGATTGTTAAAAGTCCTCCTATAGTGTGAAATTTTAGTTCTTGCTCATCACATACTTATTTTATAATATTGAAATGGTTTACACACCACAAAAATTACCAGTAAACCATATTTCAGGTATTTGATTTTAAAAGAATACGACAACAAATTTACGAACGTGTTTTAGGGGACAGTAAATTATTACCATGATCCATCTGAATTTCACAAATTAATCAAAGATCCAATCTACCTATCATAATTAAGCAAGAACAGCAAGAAGAGAGCAATATGTCTAATTAAGCTCAATTTTTTCACCATACCCTTTCAGTTAATCTCCCCATATCACTTGTCTGCTTATTTAACGCAATTTACCTAGACAAACATCTTACTCCCTCCGTCTAATGAAGCTGGTCTGTGTTTAAAAAAGCACAGGTCCATCATTACATGACTGACACTTCACGACCAAAAACAAGGAAGAGGGGGGAAAACCCTGTCTTTTCACTCATTTTCAAACGCAGACAGGCTTCGTTGGACATGGGCACATATTATCAATTCAACTTGATTCCACAAACCTTGCAATCAGGGTTTTCTAATTCCAATCCACCTGACCCACATCGCCCCCACTCCACCTCTTATCAACCCAGCATTCTGGACAAGCGAGCCACGAAGAACAAAGCATAGTGATGCGACTGTACCAATTTGAACGCGGCGAAAAGACAAGAATTGAGGGGGTCTTACCGGGTTGCCGGCGAGTGGGGGTGCCGGAGACGTGAGGAGAAGAAGTCCGGTGGGGGGTAATGGATGGAAGAAGGAGAAGGGGGTGAAATGGAGACGTCGGTTTTGCAACGCTTCTTACGTTACGGGAATTTCAAATTTCAAATTTTGATAACAAGCTTTCTAGCCGGTTCGGTTCAATCAGGTTCAACCTCCCTCCGTTCAACAAAACCTGGCAACATTTTAAAATGAGTTAAATTTATAGGCTTTATGGCCCACGGCATTTCAAGCCTCTACTTACCCTTCAATACGCAGGCTCACAAAGATCTATTTGCCAGTAGGTAAATCCAGTCATTTAATTCTGGATATGTAACTTTTCAAATGGCTAAGTTTTTTTGGGCAAAGGGAGTATTAAAAATGCTAGGCCGAGTCACCACCGCTAGGTTGAGACTTGGCCGGGCCTAGGCCCAAGCTCTACAGCTAGCCTATTTTTCACGCCATGGCCATGGACGGGCTTCCAAAAGTTGATATTTTTACCTAAAAATTCAATTCTTCCCCGCTTTCACCTAAATCGCCAAATTCTTCCTCACTTTCATGTCAAATGAATTCAACCACAATCGTTGATATTGTTTGTTGCTCAATCATCTCACATTCATATTCACATTCTCACCTTTCTCTATGTTAATCTAATTTCTCATTGTTCTTAAATTCAAATGAATCTTACTTCAATTTCTTTGCAGTTTCACTAGCCAAACAACCTTTTTAAATGGGAAAATTTACTAATAATATATATTAAAATAAATAATAACTAATTGAGAAAGAGGTAACTTATTTTCAAATCCGGTTATCTAACATGCCATGCAGGCGCCAATGTAGCACTAGCCTTTGCACGATATTTTTTTACCCTAACCCGAAAGGTATCACTAGAAGCGACGCTTTCCTCTTGTAATGAGGAAATGAGTCGTTTTAACTAATGCCTTACATTTTGGTAAATTTCTCTATTTCCTAATGTAACACCCGAAAAATCGGATAAAGAAATGTGGGTTTGTGAACCATGAGGAGACGGGAGTTGATATTAAAGTTCATAAAGAAAGCTTTCCAATGCCACTGACCTTTCACAATTCGGAGTTCGGAGTAAAAAGTTATGGTCGTCTAAAATGGTGCACACGATCGATTAATAGATGATACGCGATCGATCGGGCCAGATTCAAAACCGAGAGCAAGACAGACGTGATTGATCGTCTTTGAAAATGATCGATAGTAAGTACTGGAAAGTACAAAATCGGGGCAGCAATCGAACGCCCATGTGAGGGATCAATCGTATGTACTAGAATGTTGCGAAAGTGAGTAGTGATCGATCGCCCTTGAAAACGATCGATCGAAAGTACTCTGATATTACGGAAGGGTGTGTTATTACGGAAGGGTGTGGCGATCGATCACCTATCTGTTGCGATCGATCGCACCGGCAGAAGTCGAATCCGGAAGTTGCTAATTTGGTATAAACTCAAATAAGGAATCCTAACTAAATGGGGAAGTTAATGTGTTGGACGTCCCTAGCCAAATAAAAAAAGAGATTTCCTATTGGAGGATTAGGATTGTGATTAAAGAAGGGATTTTGTATTTAAGCCACAAGAGAGGGAGGGCCGACCCATGCTTGGACGCCCAAACCCTAGTGCGACCTTTGTATTTTTCTTCTCCTTTTTTCCTTCACCCCTCCAACAAGCTCTCAAGCCTCTTCCTCGATTCAAGTTAGTGCCATTGCGTTGGTCGGAGGTGACATTGCGACGAGAAGAAGAGGAGCTACGTGAGGACATACGAAACGTGTGTATTCGTAATCGGTAGGATGGTTTTTCCCTACCCTTCTTCTTTCGATTATTCATTCGAGTAGGAATTCAATCTTATGGTTATTTATGCATGCTATAATGCTCCAGTTCAATGTCATTGATATGTATATATATATATATATATATATATATATATATATATATATATATATATATATATATATATATATATATATTGCTTTGATCAACTAAGAATTTTATAATACATGATTATGAGATTGCTCATGTTGTCAATGTTGTTGCTATGTCACCTAATATTTGCATGCTAGTCCTTAGATGGGAACGTCATTCAATCCTAATACTTTATTGATTGCTTTGACACCAAAAAGCCCCAACCTTGTGCTGTAATTTTCTAATTTCGTTGGTCCAAGGGCTTATACATTGAGGTCTTAGTGTTAAGGTCTTGGTTATCAATTGGGTAGTTGCCTAAAACTGTTACCTGTGTTAAAAGACATAGTAAAAGTTTATAATTATGGAATTCCATAACATTCTAGGATCTGTAATGAACCTAAGAGGGGAGTAATTAAGTCTGATAAGACTCTTAACTTTAATAAGGGTTAATTACATGAGATATATAAGTATGGTTAATAATTGTAATCTCAGCCAGTAAAGTTTCTGCGCCGATAGTCGATATTGTAAAAATCATAACTAGTTACAAAAAAATCATAAAAATAAACCATCAGTGGGGTTAGAAACTAGACTCATGGGCTAACTCCAGTAAAATTTTAGAGTCTAAGTCCTAATGATTGTGGGGATAGTCGAAAGTGGACTGTTATACATACAACAATGTGTTGTAATTAGGGTTAAGACACTAATACGTGATATTACTACATGATATTGTATAATAAGAATTAAAGTGTCAATTATAGTCAGTATACTACTGATTAAGAAATGCCAGAGTAAGATTAGATGAGTGGATAGACCTATGGTATGGGGTGGACCTAAGCGATCTAGCGTATTCATTATTCCTGATTTCAGAACATAGTTTGGGTCGGTTTAAAATTCCATTTGGAAATCAAACTATTAGAAATCTATTCTCATTCTTGACTTTGGATTCATAAATTATAAACCCAGGTATTTTCTAGAATGTCCTATCTAGGGCATGAAGTATGTGTTAAAAGTATTGGAAATTGTTCTATACTCCTTTGGTGAGTTTTTTGTTGTTTGAGATAGGTGAATCTCTATAGTACTCCTCTGATGAAAGACATTGATGTCCAATCCGTACTCTTAGAGTGAGTCAACTAGTGGTAAAAGATACCCTGATTCTCAGAGAGTTGCGACCTATGCAGTTGTTAAAATATTGCTCAGATTTACTTTGAATTATTTCTCCACTAGAGACCTTGCGATGATCTCTCCGAGGTGGAATCATAGTATGCTCACGAGCCATTGCTAGATCTTACGAGATCTCTGATTATTTATGGCCTAGTTCTTGCCCGAAGGGAGGCATTATACGTACGTTTAGGCTATATGATTTACGGAAGGTCTATAGTCTCCGCCCATTGTGTCCGTAAGTACTGATGGGGCCAACATCCTAGACGCATTGCCAGGTTCCAATTTGGCTACTTACCAGAATCACCTTAGAGGTTCCGAAAGGAGAACCTCTAAGGTGATTCTGGTAAGTAGCCACTGTCAAGTGGTCAGATTAGCGAGCAGAAATTGAATCTCTTTGCACAATAAATGCATGGAGGCATTATGATTTGATTATCTTCTCCTTACATTGATTGTTCAGAGTCTTATTGATTGGTATTCTTTCCCTATAGTTGCAAGTTGGGAATTGTCTTTGACTGACCTTCTCTCTCAGGTAAAGTAAACCTTAGGTCCAGTCCAGATGTTACTGAATATTTCTTTGTTCATTTGATATACCTTTCTTTATGCTGTTTGTCATTTCTTCGATGGGTTTTTACATCTTACAGAGTATTTCTATGTAGTACTCATGCATCCTTTAATGCAAGCGTAAAAAAGGAATAATTCAGGATGATTGCGGTTGTAGCAGGTGGTGCAGACTGCGTGGAAATGAATAAGAGAATTGCTTTATTTAATTCTTATAATTTTATGAATTTGATGGCCCGTGTGTGCCAAAGATTTGATATTTGATATTTTTGATTATTTGAATTATCAGCTGTAATAAGATTAAATATGATCGTTTCATTTATATTAATAATGTTTTCTCTAAGATTGTATAACTGAATTGGGTATGGTTGATTACACATTCTGTTGAGATGGCGTAATTGACGGTTGGTTCAATTGTTTGGTCACGCGCCCAGGGTTTTGGCCTCAAGAACTTTGGCATTAAGGCTGGCTTCCGCACTTTGGTCGAAGTTGAAATTCCGGGACGTGACACCCGATCAGTTATTATTTATTTTATTATATATTATTTGGTAAATTTTCTTTTTAAATGATTTAGGTGTTATCAAGGTTAAAAGTTTAGATGTCACCTATATGACATTTATATATTATCTTATGTGGGGACGTGAAATTATTTTAATCTTGGATGCTAGTTCTTTTCCATTTTTATAATTTTTTTTGCGAATAGGGCAGATAGATGCGGACAATGTGTATGTGTAAACATTCCTACCCATGGGGCATTTATACGCTACTTCACAACGACGACACAGGCTCAATATCAATAGCATTAGTGGATGCTTGAAGTTAACGTGAAGGAAGGCTTCCCATTGTATTGTGTGTAATAAAGTGTCTTTACCTTTTACCTTCCAGTCAAGTTCAAACTTGTAATGTTATGGCCTATGGGTCCCATGGCTGTTAATATTCAATTTCAATGTATGTTGTTCTAAGCTAAACAATAGCCAATCATTTAAAACAATTTGTTTTACAACTTGCTGACAGATGATTTAGGGGCCGTTTGGGGCGTGATTAAAAGCAAAACATCCAGATGGGATGTTTTGCTACACTGTAGCATCTGGATATTTTATATATCCAGCTGATACACCTCAGGAGGTGTTTCAGCTGGATGTAAAAATCCACATGGATGCTACAGTATATATCCAATATCCAGTCTGGATATTTTGCAATAATCACGCCCCAAACGGCCCCTTACTGATCAAAATTTTTTTTTTTTAAAATCATGGGTTGTGTCACCTTCCCTGAAGTTGGTCGTGGGCCACACACCAAACACATCCAAATCCCAAAACTGCCCCTATCATGAATGCAATTATGCAACCGCCTCCCCTCCCCTCCGCTCACAAACCCAAAAAACCATATTCCCAAGTAATTGATTATTAAATTAAAGCCCTTCTAATTTCTTCTATATACAACTAAACCCCTTGCTATTTGGGAATTTTCGATAAGCTCATCTTATGCTCAAATATTACATTTTACTCCTCATAAAATTACAACAGACCTTTGGTTATTTTAAAATGTTTATAGAGGTTATTTTGGGAACACAATTAATATTGTCCATTACAGCCCTTTCATTCAGCAGATATTTTTTTGGGAACACAATCATAATTATCCGTCCATAGCCTGTCACATTTGATAGTAGTATTAAATATAGGGTGCGTTTGGAAGCTGATAGGTGAAAGGTGAAAATTTATGTCAGCCTGAAAATTATCACACTGATATTTTCTGATTGGTGACAACCCGTTTGGAACCTGAAAGTAAACAAGCGTCAGGGTGAAAAATTTCAGGCCTGATTTTTGAAAGGTGAAATATGTTTGGGAACTGAAAATAAATCACGGTGATGTCGCCCTCTTTCTCCCCGGTGGTGATGGTGGCGGCGGCCTTGTTGAGCCCCCCTCCCCCGGTCGCCGCCGTCGCTGCCTCGTTAAGCCCTCCACCTTGACGCTACCGCCGCACTCACCCCGGTGTGTACATGCACGACTACCCCTCCGCCGCCGCACCATTGAGCCGAGGGAGCCCCTTCTCCGTCATATCTCCCTCATTTTTAGTCCATTTTTGGAATTTTTTTCATCATTATAAGAAAGAACACTAAAAATGAGGAAGAATGAAAAAAAAATGGGCCAAAACGGATCAGAAATGAGTAAGATACGCATCGTTGAAGTTTGTCCCATTAAAAAAATTATCGCGTAATCGATTACTCGATATGCAGTATTATAGTGTATCCAATTACTCGATATGCAGTCCTATAGTGTATCCAATTACTCGATATGCAGTATTATAGTGTATCCAATTACTCGATATGCAGTCTTATAGTGTATCCAATTACTCGATATGCAGTATTATAGTGTATCCAATTACTCGATATGCAGTATTATAGTGTATCCAATTACTCGATATGCAGTCCTATAGTGTATCCAATTACTCGATAACTGCATTATCGAGTAATTGGATACACTATAGGACTGCATATCGAGTAATTGGATACACTATAATACTGCATATCGAGTAATTGGATACACTATAGGACTGCATATCGAGTAATTGGATACACTATAATACTGCATATCGAGTAATCGGATACACTATAATACTGCATATCGAGTAATTGGATACACTATAATACTGCATATCGAGTAATCGATTACGCGATAATTTTTTTAATGGGACAAACTTCAACGATGCGTATCTTACTCATTTCTGATCCGTTTTGGCCCATTTTTCTTTCATTCTTCCTCATTTTTAGTGTTCTTTCTTATAATGATGAAAAAAATTCCAAAAATGGACTAAAAATGAGGGAGATATGACGGGGAAGGGGGGTCCCTCGGCTTAACGGTGCGGCAGCATAGATAGTGGAACAAGTTACTCGATATCCACTATTATAGTGTATCAAATTACTTGATATGCAGTCCTATAGTGTAATCAATTACTCGATATGACCGGGGGGCTCCCTCGGCTCAACGGTGCGGCGGCGGAGGGGTAGCCGTGCACGCACACACCGGGGTGAGGGCGGCGGTAGCGTCGAGGTGGGGGGCTCAACGAGGCAGCGACAGCGGCGACCGGGGGAGGTGGGGGGCTTAACGCTGCGACGGTAGAGGCGGGGACGGGGGGCACAAACTCTCTCATCTCTACTGTGTAATTGATTACTTGAGCAATGAAAGGAAAAAAACCTAAAAAAACGAGAGGGAGGGGCAAGCCGTGATTTTTCGTCAGGCTGATTCTCACTCGAGGGAGAATCAGCCTTTCAGGGCCTTTCAGGGGTGAAAGGTGAAAATTTGTCACCTTTCACCATCAGCACCTACTATTCACCCTTTCAGCTAAACAAACACAAATCAGCTGAAAGGTGAAAATTTTCACTATCACCGTCACCGACCATATTTCACCCTTTCAGCAAACAAACACTTTTCACCCTGAAAGGTGAAAATTTTCACCTTTCAGGGCTGAAACATTTATCTTTCAGCTTTCCAAACGCACCTCATATGAATAGGGAAAAGTTTAAATGAGATCGCTCTCATATTGCTTATATGAGGCCACTTTGAATTGTAGCCGTTGGATCTTGATCTGACGGCTATAAATATCCATAATGGTCTCACCCACTCCTTGATGTGACATACTCACCTACCCATTGATTTGATATCCACCATCCGATCGGAATCTAACGGCAATAAATATTGGCCTCATGCTCCTTATATGAGAACGATCTCATATAAACTTATCTCATATGAATATACATGTATAGATAATAAATTTACCATGCAATTGCTTACAAAATATAGAAGAATTGCTACACGACTAGCCATAATGAGGCATAAGATGCATAACGCCCATCCAATTTATTAGAAAAAAATATCTTTTAATGTGATCATGAAAAATTTTAAAAGATCAAGATGTCAATAATAAAAAATAATAATAAAAGTTATACCCCCTTTTGTCTAAAAAAACTTGACAGCATTTGAAAGCCCACTGATCCAATACTTACTGACTAGATTTTGACTACAGGGCAATAGATCCAAATGCACGCAAGGTAAGCGAGAAATTATTAAGTATGCGTCGGGTACGAGGAAGTCTTACTCACCATCAACAAAGTGATTGACACGACTGATAGTTTAAAATTAAAACTCTTGCAAGTGCACAAGGCAATTGTACTACAGCGAGTATAAAAAGGGTTGTCGAACCTCAGGGACGGATGAATAATCTTACCAAATTCAAGGAGCTTTTTACATATGACCTGACGCCAACTTTGGGTTTCTCATATTACCCGGAATCTCTTTCTTTCTTCCATATGACCCAGAAAGTACACAAAATACCCTTAAGTTTAGGTATAAGCACCCACACTCTGCGTTTTTCTATATTACCCGGAATCTGAGGAGAAGAACACACGTTCAGTCGGAGATTAAGGGATTTTGATGTAATAGTAGCGGGAAAGCCCGCCCAACTACAAAAATTAAGATCTACATGTAAAGAAGCACATATAAAGGTCACCCATTGGTGCTCGATCGCTCATGGACATCAAATAAAAAGATAAAAATAGGCAAAAGCGTGAAATACTCGTCGGTGAGCGACAAGTTCAAATGATATATCTTTCTGTGATCCTAATGAGGTGGAAGAGGAGGAAAAATAAGAAAGAACATAAAAAAATGGACAAAAACGGATAAAAAATGAGCAAGTTATGACATTTTTAAGAATGCAGTAAAATCGTGTTGCACACAACACGACTTGAACTTTAGTCATGTATTCGACGACACGACTACAGTTCAAGTCGTGTTGACTGCAACACGATTTTACTGCATTCTTAAAAATGTCATAACTCGCTCATTTTTTATCCATTTTTGCCCATTTTTTTTGCGTTCTTCCTTACTTTTCCTCCTCTTCCACCTCGTGAAGGTATATTATGACGAACAAGTAAGAAAAAATAAGAAGAAACAGGAAAGTGGAAGCTTTTCGACGTTCAGAGCTTTGCCCAAAATCTTTCACTTTCTTCTTTCTTCTTATTTTTTCTTACTTGCGCATCATAATATATCTTCATGAGGTGGAAGAGGAGGAAAAGCAAGGAAGAACGCAAAAAAATGGGCAAAAACGGATAAAAAATGAGCGAGGTCTCCAACACAATTTTACTACATTCTTAAAAATGTCATAACTCGTTCATTTTTTATCAATTTTTTCCCTTTTTTTTGTGTTCTTTCTTGCTTTTCCTCCTCTTCAACCTCATGAAGATATATTATGACAAACAAGTAAGAAAAAATAAGAAGAAAGAAGAGAGTGGAAGATTTTAGACAAAGCTACGAACGTCAGAAAGCTTCCACTTTCCGCTTTTTTCTTATTTTTTCTTACTTGTTCATCATAATATACCTTCACGAGGTGGAAGAGGAGGAAAAGTAAGGAAGAACGCAAAAAAAAGGGCAAAACGGATAAAAAATGAGCGAGTTATGATATTTTAAAAATTCCAGTAAAAACGTGTTTTGAAAGACACGACTTGCAGTATAGTCGTGTCATTGCAGTATAGTCGTGTCGTCGCGTACACGATTATACTGCAAGTCGTGTCTTTCAAAACACGTTTTTACTGGAATTTTCAAAATGTCATAACTCGCTCATTTTTTATCCGTTTTTGCCAATTTTTTTTGCGTTCTTCCTTATTTTTCATCCTCTTCCACCTCATGAAGATATATTAGGATAAAAGAAGAAGAAAAAATAAGAACATAGAATAAAGTGAAAGCTCTTCGCCGGAAAGCTTCCATTTTTTTTCTTTCTTCTTTTTTTTTTCTTCTTCTTTCATCATAATATATCTTCATTAAGTGGAAGAGGAGGAAAAATAAGGAAGAACGAAAAAAAATAGGCAAAAACGGATAAAAAATAAGCGAGTTATGACATTTTGAAAATTCCAGTAAAAACGTGTTTTGAAAGACACGACTTGCAGTATAGTCGTGTCGTCGCGTACATGACTATACTGCAATTCGTGTCTTTCAAAACACGTTTTTACTGAAATTTTTAAAATGTCTTAACTTGCTCATTTTTTATCCGTTTTTGCCCATTTTTTTGCGTTCTTCCTTATTTTTCATCCTCTTCCACCTCATGAAGATATATTAGAATAAAAGAAGACGAAAAAATAAGAAGAAAGAATAAAGTGGAAGCTCTTCACCGGAAAGCTTCTATTTTTTTTTCTTCTTATTTTTTCTTCTTCTTTCATCATAATATATCTTCATTAGGTGGAAGAGGAGGAAAAATAACGAAGAACGCAAAAAAAGGGCAAAAATAGATAAAAAATGAGCGAGTTATGACATTTTAAACATTCCCATTTTATCATGTCGTACAAGACACGACTCAATTTAAGTCGTGTCTTTGGAGACGTGTCTTTGGAGACACGACTTGGATATTTTTCGTGTTTTCGATGACACGATAAAATAGGAATTTTTAAAATTTGATAACTCGCTCATTTTTCATCTGTTTTGCCCATTTTTTTGTGTTCTTCCTTATTTTTCCTCCTCTTCCCCTTTATTAGGATCACAGAAAGATATATAAATTGAACTTGTTACTCACCGAAGAGTATTTCACGTTTTTGCCCATTTTATCCTCTTATTTCATGTCCAGGAGCGGTCCAAAACCAATGGGTGATCTTTATATATGTTTCTTTACATGTAGATCTTAATTTTTGTAGTTGGGAGGGCTTCCCCGCTGCTCTTACATCAAAATCCCTCCATCCCGCTCATTTTCTCGCTTTTTGGCGCGAAGATTACCTTTCCCAATTTGGACGGCGCCGGCGCCGGCGTTGATATGGGCGGAGATGCCGGACGAAACGCCTTCTTCTCCAACTGAACACGAGTTTCTCCGGGTACCTCCTCGGATTCTGGGTAATATGGAAAAACACAGAGTGTGGGTGCTTATACCTAAACTTAAGGGTATTTTGGATACTTTTCATGTCGATTCCGGGTCATATGGGATTTCACTAGAAAAACCAGGTAATATGGGAAAACAAAAGTTGGCGCCATGTAATATGGAAAAAACTCAAATTTAAGATAAGAAAATTGCAATTTTTAATTTAATCTAAGAAAGCAGTAAACTTTAACTATTTAAACGAATATTGAGAAGTGCCAATGCTTCGAATCCACCACATAATAAACCAGCTTATCGTCTCCCTCTCTCTTTTGAATAAATTCCTAATTGGCTAGTATATTCCTCTCGGACATATACTTGTCAATTTAAAATATCGTGCTCTCCTCTCGGACGTAACACATAAGCGATTAAAACATGGAACTGTGATCTATCTCTCTCGAGCATAAACCAATGAAAACTTATTAATATGTAACACCTCAGTCTCCTTACGTTCCTCTCTGACATGCAAGTATTCCTCGGATTAAAACTCACAAGAATTCCCTCTAGCCTCTCTCGAGCACATAGAATAAATCTAAATAAATTAACAGTGATTGTATAATAAGATCCATACACCAACTAGGTAAAAGTTAAGATGAGAGAAAGAAAATGATACAACCAATTTACTCGGGTTTCATCTACGCCTTAGACGCGAATTTAGCCGGCCATCGGACGATGAGTACACTGCTGATTCGTCGGACATTGGAAAGCTGACTTCTTGAAATTTAACATGAACTTAAATCAATCCCATCAGAGATATGCAATCGAAGTAATTAATATTCAATCATTAGAGTCACATTTCATCGCAATTCTACATCTTGCTCTTGTTTCCTACAAAAACCAAAAACTATATTAAAGTAGTAGTAATTCTAATCAAACACTAGCATAAACATAAGTTTAGGAGATAATAAAATGCATATTTCATGTGTAGATCAACGACTCCCTACTTATTATGAGCTAATTAACCAAGTACTGGTACGGTAATTATACGGCTCAGGGTAGTGTACGGTAAGATACGGCAGAAAACGGAATATATAGAAAAAATATGCGAAAAGTACGGAGAATTAATAAAATTGAAATCTAGGCCTCAACCAGGAACATAGATGTAGGAAGTTCATAAGTAATTGTAATTTCTTTGTAGGGTGCGGACATTGTTGAGACAAAATTAAATTTCTTTCAAAACAAGTGCTAGCAACTAGTAAGTAAGCATGCCGGCCAGCAGCCAGCATGTAATTTCACTTCGAGCATGTACCCGATTTTATTTAGTTGGATCTTTTCCACACATTTTTTTAGGCAAGAATGTGCAAAAATGGAGAACCCTTTTATTAGAAATGGTCTTGTTCTCAATGCCAAAGACACAAATCACATGAAACTGGAATTGTATTTTGGCTATTTCATTAGTATAAACCTTTGAAAAATGTCACTAATTTCACAGAGATGGGCCACTGGCAGATTTACTTAGGGGAAAACCTTCCAAAGGAAACTAATATCTCCCTCTACAACACTCCCTATACAATTTAAGAAACAAATCTAAAGAGCAAAATTAAGCTCGTTCCACTCCTTGCCCATGTATATTCACCAAGCCCTTCCTATTCCTGTTGTGATCAGTCTCATTTACTCTCACGAAGGACCTGAAAAGAAGAAGATGAACAATTTTCTCCTCCAAAGAAGATATAACCTAAACAGAGGGCAAACGTTGGGAAGTGTAAATTTTTATACTTTCCTTGCAGTTGCAATGCATGGTATCTCCAGACAGATCGACAACAAAAGAAAATAACAGAAACATTGAGGTGTAAATTTAGCCAGAAACCTGTTTGACAGTCTCATTGTTCTCCCGCTTGTACCTGGGGAAGAACAAATGAATGTGGGTCAACAGTGAGGGGTGAGGTCACCGGTAACGGCGTCTTCGGCGGCGGGGTCGTGGTCGTCGTGGCGGCGGTGGAAGTTGCAATGGCACCCGCAGGGAAGTGAGGACGGACCGACTGGGGGAGCCGTCTGCGGTGGGGAAGCGGAGTTGGAGCTGCGGCGCTTGGGGGGTGAGGTCACCGGTGGCGGCGTCTTTGGCGGCGGAGTCGTGGTCGTCGTGGCGGCGGCACAACGGAGGAGGGAATTGAGGATGGCGGGAGGAATAGTGTGGGTGGGCAAAATTAGGGATTTAACCAGGAAACACGTTTTATGCGTATATACATGTTTTGTGTGTTTAAAACACGTTTTTGGTAAAAAAAATGCGTTTTTTCATAAGTACGCATTTTGAACGCCGTTTTTGATGGCTACGTGCCCAAAACACATTTTAAACAGGTTTTTTGCACGTTTTAAACCCGTTTACAACGCGTTTCTGGTCACATAGATTATGAGGGCCCATGAGGGACTTACAAATTTATAATTAACTTACTTTCAGCCAGGTTTTGTTGGACGAATGATGTACCTCTTTTCTCGTGCTCCCTCCGTGCAAGAGTACCTGTCCGCATTAAAAAACCTTCAGTTTATTTTGGGTTCCGGAGTGTTACATTTGATGCCAATCAAATCACAGCCTGCGCTCGTGATCCGTGCTCCTCGTACACGTCCTCCAATAGCGGAGGCGGGTCCCATACAACACCCCTAAAATCCCCAAACTACCCCTATCCTCAGCCCCACTTCCGCTTACCAACCCCCAAAAGCCCAAAAACCAACACTCCCAAAAGCAGCGGGAGACCAAAGATTTTTCGCGGGCGCCGGCGTTCGGACTCCGATTCCGGCCACCCCTCCGGCCCTCGCCGATCGATCGAAGTTTCCCCAAATCCGTATGACTCTGATGACGCCTCCTCCCACCTTGGAGGTAAAGCGGTTCCGTCTTTCCATCTTCTATGTTGATTTAGTTTGGTTTGCTTGTTTGAGTGGCTCTGGAAACCCTAGGAAATGGACATCTAGAATGTGATTTTTTGCTGTTTTCGCTGTTTTTTTGGGGGCTATTGGGCGTTGTTTCAGGGTTTTGGTGATGGTGGTGTGGTTGCTGGTAGTGGTTTTGGGACGGTTATTTGAGATTAGGGATTCCCTTCTTTTTCGGTTTTTGCGGTTTTTTCGGGTTTTGGCTGTGTTTTCTAGGGTATTAGTGATGTTGGTGTGGTTGATAGTGGTGGTGTTGGGCGGGTGATCTTTTGCTGTTTGTTGGGCAATTTTTGGGTTATCGAGCGTGGTTTTTTAGGGGTTTAGTGATGATGTTGTGGTTGCTGCTGCTGGTGTTGGGGCTGTGATTTGAGTTGTTGGAATGCCCTTTTTTGTTGTTTTTGGTCTTTTTTTTTGGGTTTTAGGCTGTGATTTTTAGGGTTTTAGTGTTGTTGGTGTGGTTGTTTCAGGGGGTGTTGCGTTGGGGCTTGGTGGGGGCGGAGATTTGAGTTGTTAGAATTCAATTTCTAGGGTTTTATATGTTGTTATTGGTTTATTTGCAGCAGGAAGATGATGAAATGCTGGTGCCGCATTCGGAGTTTGCAGAGGGGCCACAGCCTATGGAAGGTAAATTTGCTTTCCCTTTGAAGTGGCACGCGTGGGAGGTTGCAATTTTTGGTTTTTTTAGGGCTTTATTACTCTCGGGTTGGCTTGAAATGGAGTTTATGGGGATTGAAGTGGAGCTGAGCTGATTTGACTTTTGGTATTGAATTGCTTTTCGGTACAGGCCTGATTGGGTTTGTGTTTTGGCCGCTTATCCAATTATGTTTTTTGTGGAATTTGTGGAATACTCAGCATTAAGTGAATCAAGGTGGGCATTTATTAGCCTTGATTTGAAGCTTCTTGGTGTATGCTTTTTGTAGATGATGTTGTTTTAATGAATGAGAGTAATGTAGGTTTGAATGCAAAACTAGAATTATGGTGGGAGTCTCTAGAATCAAAAGGTTTCAAAATAAGTAAGACTATGACAAAGTACAAGAAATTTAATTTTAAGGAAGGTAGAGCTATAGGTAAAACCTTAGTTGAAATAGATGGGCAAGAAGTGTCAAGATGTGATTAATTCTGTTATTTAGGATCCATTATCCAAAGAAGGGGATATTGATAGTGATGTGGTGTATAGGACAAATGTGATGTGGGTAAAATGGAGGGCAGCCTCAGGAGTTTTGTGTGATTGGTGTGTTCCAAAAAGGCTTGAAGGCAAGTTCTTTAAGACAACCATTAGGCCTGCAATATTCTAATGAGCGGAGTATTGGGCACGAAAAAGAAATCATATAGATAAGTTAGATGTAGCCGAAATGAGAATGCTAAGGTGGATGGGTGGGATAACTAGGATAGATATAATTATAAATGAATATATTCGTGAGAGTTTAGGGGTAGCTCATTTAGGGGAGAAGCTGGTTCGTTGGTATGGACATATACAAATATGACAAATAGATGCCTTTGTGAGAAGATTAGAAGGGAAGCATGTAAATGATGCCAAAGGAGGGAGAGGGAGACCTAAGAGAATTTGGATGGACTTAATAAAAAAGGATATGACTTTATTGGCACAAAACAGGCCTGAATAGAGGGGTAAGATCCACGTCGCCGACCCCAAATAGTTAGAAAAATGCGCTACTTGATTATGATTATAATTTGAAGCTTATTGGTGGTTCTAGTTTTTCCCAAGTTCTTCTGACATTGACACTGTATTTAGTTTTCTTCTTATTTCATGGACCTAATTTTGATTCTATCTTCCATGCCTAAGCCACTTATTATGTAGATGGAAAGCTGGACTCCATAGTCATGCCGGGTTTTTTGTCCTCTGAATTGACAAGGAATTTAGCTTCGGATGTCTCCAGTAGGACAGGAGTGTTACGGCCGCTCTTTTTTTGTTCTCTAAGGTTTTCAAGGTTAATTCAAATTAGTGTCTTTGCATCGGATTAATGCGGGGTGGGTAAAGTGGAGGGCAGCCTCGGGAGTGTTGTGTGATAGGCGTGTTCCGAAAAGGCTTAAAGGCAAGTTCTATAGGACAGCCATTAAGCCTGCAACACGCAATGGAGGAGAGTGTTGGGCACCAAAGAGGAGTCATATAGATAAATTGAATGTAGCCGAAATGAGAATGTTAAGGTGGATGAGTGTGATAACTAGGAGAGATAAGATTATAAATGAATATATTCGGGAGAGCCTAGGAGTAGTTCCTTTAGGGGAGAAGTTGAGGGAATGTAGGTTGCGTTGGTATGGGCATGTGCAAAGAAGATCATTAGATGCCCCTGTGAGAAGATTAGAAGGGATACATGTAAACGATGCTAAAAGAGGGAGAGGGAGACCTAAGAGTACTTGGATGGAGTTAATAAAAAAGGATTTGACTTTACTATCTCTTACAAAAGAGGTAGCCAAAACAGGCTTGAATGGAGGAGTAAGATCCGTGTCGCCGACCCCAAATAGTTGGGAAAATGCGCTATTTGATTATGATTATGATTATGAGTGTCTTTGCATCTAGCATAGTTGGATCTTTTGGGATTGAGAGTGGACCTTGTGATCATTTTTCTGCTTCTTGTTGTTTCTAGTTTTCCCTTAAGTAGGCCTTGTGATCATGTGTAAGTTTGTTTTTTCTCTTGGCTATAATTCATCCATTATGTTACATTTTGTGTCATTAGTTACACAAACAGAACCTGTGAGCACAGTGGAGAACCAGCCTGTGGAGGACCCTCCCTCCTCAAGATTCACCTGGACGATTGAAAATTTTTCTCGGTTGAATGTCAAAAAGCACTACTCAGAGGTTTTCTCTGTTGGTGGTCATAAATGGTATTCTTTCTGTTTTGGAAGTTTGTTTTTTGGTTTTTCTAAATAAATTTCTCAAACTTGCTCAGAATCTAATTCACCCTGAGTGACTTGAATAGGCGGATTCTTATTTTTCCTAAAGGCAATAATGTGGACCACCTATCAATGTACTTGGATGTTGCGGATTCACCGCAGCTACCATATGGATGGAGTAGGTACGCACAGTTCAGCTTGGCTATCGTGAATCAAGTACACAACAAGTACAGTATAAGGAAAGGTAATTTCGACCCTCCATATCTTTATCTTACTAGAGTTCAAGGTTTCGAAGTCAGACATATTTTTCCAAATCAACTCAAGGCAGTTTATGTCATGATGATTTGTTGCTGTAATAATTTGAAATTTATTTATAATTAAAAATTCTAGCAAATATGACAATATTTTTAGTAATATGATTTTAGTAAACTTAATTAGGTAAAAAGGGAGGTATCTCCTACGACATTATATTATTGCATTGGTACAAATGTCAACGAAAAAAGTTAGATGGTCCAGTTGTTGGAACAAGATATGAAAACTTTAATTTGTTTAAACTTTTTACAATTTCTAAACAAGACAAGAATGACAATATCATTGTCAATATAAATCACAACTTTCAAACTGTAAATGAAAAGATTGAAAAATGAATGCTCCATCGCTTATCTCCCTTCAGCACCACCGACATGATGTCCCTTAAGCACAACAACATGCCAACGAGACCAACTCAATGTTACCGATTGTCATGCAGATACACAACACCAATTCAATGTTCGTGAGAGTGACTGGGGTTTTACGTCGTTTATGCCCCTCAGCGAATTGTATGACCCAACAAGAGGATATCTTGTCAATGACACTGTAGTAGTTGAGGCTGAAGTTGCCGTTCGAAGGGTTGTGGACTACTGGTCACATGATTCAAAAAAGGAGACTGGTTATGTCGGTTTGAAAAACCAAGGGGCAACCTGCTACATGAACTCTCTCTTGCAAACTTTGTATCATATTCCACACTTCAGAAAGGTATGGGGGTCTCTCCTTAGTCTTTCTTATTATTGGTTGCAAAATTGGCAAGCAATGGGCATTTCATCATGAACCTAGTTATTTTGAATCATGGTTGCAGGCTGTGTATCATATGCCTACAACAGAGACTGACATGCCGTCCGGAAGTATTCCTCTAGCTCTTCAAAGCTTGTTTTATAAGCTTCAATATAGTGACAACAGTGTGGCTACAAAAGAACTGACAAAGTCTTTTGGATGGGATACTTATGATTCTTTCATGCAACATGATGTGCAAGAGCTCAATCGGGTGCTCTGTGAAAAACTTGAAGATAAGATGAAGGTAGGTCATACAGATTGCAGATTTGGTGCTTTTGATCTTGTGTGGATTTATACTTTCTGTTTCTGCTTGGCTGGCTTAGGGGACTGTTGTGGAGGGAACAATACAGAAGTTGTTTGAGGGTCACCATATGAATTATATCGAGTGCATGAATGTTGATTACAAGTCCACAAGAAAGGAGTCTTTTTATGGTATCCTTTTTATTATTTATCACTGAGTTTCAATTCTATTTTGTTTGCTTTATTTTGACTAAATGCATATCAGACCTTCAGTTGGATGTCAAAGGCTGTCGAGACGTTTATGCTTCTTTTGACAAGTATGTAGAAGTTGAGCAACTTGAAGGTGAAAACAAATATCAAGCAGAACAACATGGTCTGCAGGTCAGTTTGTTTTCGGGCTAAGTTGTCTGTGTTAACAACATATTTTGTCAAGCATTACCAGTTCAGCAATTTATTGGGTCAGGACTGAAGTAGTGTACTCATTTTTTTAATCTTTTATTATTATGTATATTAATGCAAGACTAAAATCTTCTGAGATAAGGGATAAAAGTTGTCTGATCAAATCGGTATTGAAGCACATAGTAACTCTCCCTTGAGGTCAGTATAATGCAATCCAAACCATAAAAAAACTCCAAAGGGGATGTTGACCGTGTGATTGAAATTTGTGTAAACTATAGGAAGCTATTACTATCTGGGAATGTTTCAGTGAGATATCTGTTTCGTTTAACTGGGATGTTGACCGTGCAACTGAATTGGTGTAAACTATAGGAAGCTATAATTATCTGGGAATATTTCAGTGAGATATCTGTTTGCTTAAGCGGCTTGGCAGCTAGGAAGCATGGATACTCCAAAACGGGAGCCATACGTCGGAGACAGCTGCATTCATGTGCTTCCTTTATACCAGACACCAACCATGAATTAGTTTATCAAATCCTTATTTAAGGCAAACATGCAACATGTTCTATTGTAAATAAGCTTTTAATTCGAGAACTAATTTAAAATATAACTAAATATATGTAAAAAATGATATTCTAATACAACTATCTCTCCTGTGTCGTATCCTGATTTTTTAAATTTGCCATACACGTCCCGTATCCGTATCCATGCTTATGTGGTTGGCAAATTTCCTAGGAGAGGAACTTGGCTGACAATTCAGGTCTCTTCAAATTCTCTTCCATCACATATTAGTTCTTTTAGATCCTTAATGTAGTAGTTTATCTATATTTGATGAGAATGGGACAATTTTACATTGCCTGTTATATAATAACATGTAAGGTGATCTTTATACAACATGAAGTGGTACCTTTTTAGGCTACAGTTTGTGGATGGGGGCCTTACCAATATTAGTAGGAGTGGGACCAAGGGAATTGAGAGAGAACCATAAAAATTGGAGCCAACATATTGGGACCGTTTGGGTGTATTGGCCTCCTTCATCACATCAGTGCACTTTTGAACAGTAGAGGGACCAAACAGGTGTCAAATTGATATGCAATACAGCGACCACCTTTGATGATGGTGGTCCACTAAACTTGGACCTATTTTAATGTGGGAGATGTCTATTTCACTTTGTCAAATTTCAGTTGTTTGATTTGGTTAAACCATGTCAACAAATATTTTATACTGTGTTTTGTACATGCATGTATGCGTAATTTCCTAAATTTTTGAGATCTTGAGCTATTTACTTCATTTTTTTTATTTTCTTTTTCTGTTTTTTTGCTTTAGCTTCAACATATTACTGACATCAGATACGGAAAACCTTACTAAAATATTGGCATGGTAGAATTATTTAAATGGGGCTGAGCCCAATCAACTTGTTAGTTGGCTTAATGAGGAACTTATTATAGTATTGAAATGCTTTTAGAGTCTTAATTTAGTTTGGCAAATCATATTCTTGTTGACAGCTAAAACCTTTTACTTCATGGCTAATTTTTTAACTGCATAAACAGCGTCGTCAAGATTGGGTGATAGGTGAAGCAGCAACTATTCTTTACTAATTGGTGTTGCTACTGCTGCCACAATTTTTCCTATGTAGATTATAGTATATGCAACTGCATGTTAATGTTATGCCATGTGTTTAAAAAGCTTGGTGTCCTTTTTCTTTCTTCTTTCTCTTGTGAGGAATTTTTTAAATGACAAATCTATGATGATGGACATCGCAGGATGCTAAAAAAGGAGTACTCTTCATTGATTTCCCCCCTGTTCTACAACTCCAGCTGAAACGTTTTGAATATGATTTCATGAGGGATACGATGGTTAAGGTTAGTGTCAATTAGGAAGGTTGAGATATTCTTGTAAATTTCTTTAGTTCTTTTTGTGATGTCTGCACTTGGATTTGCTCTTACGCCTGTTTTTAATGCCTTTTCTATAGCAACTATGATACTGTTAGAATGTTAGGAGAGTCGAAGACCTGTTAGAGTGCTCAAATTGTTCAGCTTATACTCCCTCTGTCCTGAAATAGATGCTCCACCCTAAAAAAAGTGGTTAGTGCTATTAACATTAACCACTTTTTTAGGATGAAGCATCTATTTCAAGATGGGAGTATATTTTTAGCTTGAATAAATGTTAACATGCTAGTTTGTAGGTAAATATCTAGATCCTTATCTGGAATAACCTGTTGTTTTTAATATCTGCATCTGTATTTGTATTTTGTTTGAATTTTAACTGTATGAATGTATTTTCTGTTGGGTGGGAGAAAGCGTATCTCCTTGTCTTTTGATGGATGATGGAAACCCCAGCTAATGCGGGTTGAAAGAGGTCCAAACTCCACTTAAAATTGAGCAAATGGAGCATCTAAAAAAGGACTGTCCTTTTCCGCAAATGTAGCATCTAAAACAGGACGGAGGGAGTACAACATTTTGCCATTTCCTTGCCAAGATGACTTATGTACTTTCTGTAATATCACAGATGATCCTTCCTTGCTAGTTTGATTGACCAACCGAAAGCAATATATAATTAAAAACTCCTCGACAGACTTTCGAAAATAAGGACTTGGCTTACAATTTAGAAGGAATCCAAAGTATCATGGCTGCAATTTGAAATGGAATTCAATACCCTTTAATTGGTGATCCATTTTGGAGCTCTAGGGAACTATCTGATGTATTCCATAAAATTATCTTAACACCCGTTATTTTCTGAAATTATGAAAATACCCCTGGCGAGGGAACCCCTTCAGAACATTCTCTAGCATGCTTCCTGCTTATTCATCGTATGGACATGTACTACGTCAATATGGTTAATAAGAAAGGATGTGCGCTTCCACCTCGGTTCTGCAGCTGCTCACAGTAAACCTTATCAAATTAGGCCATAGTCCTCATTGGCGGAAGGGAAAATGGAGGACTAGGTTGGTGGATTGATAGCGTTGCTCTTGTTGTCCTCAAGAGTGGTTTATGATGTTAAAATACAGTTGCAACTTCAGTTTTAAAGCCAAGCAATAAAAAGTAATGAATTATGCGCCAGCATGCAAACTGATGAGACTTGTAAATGATGTGCTTTCAAGAAGTCAATTTATGTTGGGAAAGCATCGATTTGGCCATAGATCTTGGGACTCTTGAAACCCATTCCCAACAATGGAGAAGGGATGTTGATCATCATCATCATCATCATACGCCTTATCCCAACTATCTCGGGTCGGCGGCATAGATTATATACCGCATTTGACTCTTATTAAAATCAGAATGGTACAAAATCCATACAAAGAAACATAGTGGCAAGTTTTTACACCGGATGCCCTTCCTGACGCAACCCTATGAAGAGGGGACGATGATAAGAAGATTCAACGTCATCATATTCATCATACACCTTTCCAAATATGTGGATTGGCTTCATGACATGAGGGTTGCACATGAAATATTAATATAGCCATCTTCCATCACAAAGCTGGTAGCAATGAAAACCAGTCTACTTTTACATGGGAGCATGGCATCCTGTAAATATGAGATGGAGGCATTTATGGAGACATTGATGACACCTAGCTGGTAAAGTGGCTTGACGGAGAAGAGGTCTGAGGAAGATAACCACAGGAAATGTGATCAACAGATCTATGAGAAAGTACGTGATATAGCCTGCAATGGATAACTAGAGCTTTTGTTGGAGTAGAGAAGCTGTGGAAGATCGTGGAGTCCCTGAGGTGATCTGAAGGTGACAAGAAAGATCAAAGCGGAAGCTTATGGGCATTCAAGATGTGGGTCACTAGCTAGCCATCCTCTCCACCCCTTCTACCCTCGTCTTTAGGGTTTAGGGTCTGCTTTTTAAATGCGTTTGGGAGGAGGGGGTTGAGCTTCATCGACTAGCTATCTCCTCGAACGAGTTTGTCTCGTTTTTTAGGTGCGATCCAGTTGGCTGATCTTGCTGTGTTGTGTCCCGCTATGGGACACGAACAGGGCCAGGTATCATGGCCGGAGAAAGGGAAGAAGATGAGAGAAAAATAAAGGAAATAACTGAATTCTTATTGCATAACCCCAGGAGGAGGAAGAAGAATTCCTTATAAAGACAACAGAAGGGAAGGCACGCTCCTAGAGAGGCGCGACATTAATTGGGCCACTAATGGGCAAGATTACATCCATTATTCTACTAATTGAGACGCAAAAGTAAATATAATCCTAATCAAATATAACCCAGCAGATATCCCAGCGTGCTGACGTCCTGAGCCTGACGTTCACAACAATCCACCACGCTCCGCTTTCGCCTTGTCCTCAAGGCGACCAACGGAGTACAGATCTGATGTTTATCATCGGCGTCTGGTTAACACGCTGAAAAGCCAAACTGCATCGGCTTCTGCGGCTTAACATCGACAGAGAATCCACAGCAGCAGGATGCATAGCTGGTTGTCCAATGGAGGTGGTCGTACGGCCATGAGGCCAGCGCTTCATAGTCATCATTGTTGGAAGCAGCGCGGTAGCTATGCCGGCGAATATTGCTGAGCCAAACCTCAAGCCAATGCCAACAAAAACAGCAAGCACTGAGCCCATAACCAAATTAGTGGCAGCACATGAGATGATGTCTTCGTTGCTGTTTCATGATCCTTTGTTGCAAACGCAATGGCAAGTAGTGCCTGCTCAGCTACTGCCAATCCATCAACTGCTCAGCTACTGCCAATCCATCAACTGGAAGTGAAGTCGTCATCCAAACTTGCAAACAGAACTGAGATGCTGTCATTGTAGTAGATCCCAGTCTTGCAAGCCGCAATTTACCACTAATGTACTGGTAATAGTAGTCTACTACCCTCACCTGGTCAAGATCACAAGCCAAGAGATCGAGCACATGGCCTTGATTTACCCCCTGTATTGAGAGCTTGTATGCTTCTGACCGGTCCATAGAGACAACGGAATACTCAGTTACAAGAGACTTGTAATTGTGCTTTAAATTGTCTCCTGAGATTTTCTGGAAGCCATCAATGTTATCCTATGTGAAATTGAAATCAGAAGTCTTACCTTCGGAGGACTCAAAACCAGTTCTATGATCAGCATTCGATTTCCTTATTACAGATACATATGCTGCCTTTCTTGTATCAGCAGGAAGCAGTGGGGTGTTCCTATCATTCAGGAAAATGTGAAAGCGGCACAGGGCCTCATTAAGTGTGGCATTATGGCTAACAACGCCGAGGCTGCAAGAAGCTCTCCCCTCAATAGTTCATTTAGATGGCTCTCACTGGTCACACGATCCCAACCCAGATTATTTGCAGAAAACAGGAGAAGACAAATAATAAAGGCTTTCAACTCGTCTGCAGAAACTGCCCAAATCCCATCTTTCTCACGGATATGGTTAGAACCTGTTCCAAAATTTTCCTTCTGCTATGATGCACTTCATGGAGTTGCTGGAACTTATGCAAATCGTATTTTTGTAGAGGAGCGTGGCGTAGATGAAAGTCAATTATTGAATTGTATACCCAATGAAGACTTTGGTGGAGGCCACCCAGATCCCAATCTGACTTACGCAATGGAGTTGGTGGCACGTATGGGATTGGGCTAAGCAAACTTTGCTGGTGAACCTCTTGAATTTGGTGCTGCAACAGATGGTGATGCTGATCGCAACATGATTCGGATTGTTGTGGACGTCAGGCCCAGGACGTCAGCATGCACGGACATCACTCTAGGATATTTGCTGGGCTATATTTGATTAGGATTAGATTTGCTTTCGTATCAATTAGTGGAATAATGGATGTAATCTCGGCCATTAGTGGCCCAATTAGTGGCGCGCCTCTCTAGGAGCCGCGCCTTCCCTTCTGTTGTCTTTATAAAGAGTTCTTCTTCTTCCTGAAGTTATGCAATAAGAATTCAGTTATTTCCTTTATTTTTCTCTCGTCTTCTTCCCTTTCTCCGGTCAGTCCTATTCGTGTCCCATACTGGGATACAACATTGGTATCAGAGCCGGTTGTTCCTTATCGGCCACGCGGGGACGCAATGGATCCCTACCGGCCGCGCAAGGGCCTCGAGACCGGGGCACCCCGACCCCGGAGTCCCTTCTACCTGCCATCAAGACCCAAGTTGCCACTTTTGGAGACGGTGCTGCCACCCTCGACAAGAAGGAGTCTCCATTAGTCACGACGGACTCCATCCTCGCTGCTGCCATAACTTCGAGAGATTCGGCCACCCACGCCGATTGCCACCCTGGCTCCACCATTGCCCCGGTTGGCATCTCCGACACGCCACCTCGCCGACCACAACCACCTCGCCGGCTTCGACGCTGTCCCTGTGTCCGTCTGCACTACTCAAAGATCGGATTTTTCCGAAGGCTACAGTCGTCACGGCACCGCCCAACTCGACCTAGGCCGAACCGACACAGTTGCCTCCGCCTACCGAAGGATCATCACTCTCTCCAGGCTCTGCCGCAGCCTCAATAGCCTCAACATTTCCATGGCCACCCTTGGCCATTACATGTTCGACGAAATGCCTCAACACTACAGCCATTCGTCGAGAGTGTGTCTGAGTGTCCAAAATATGGCCTTCACATTCCAATTAGATCTCCAGAGAGATTGATGCATAGAATTCCCCAAAGAGTTATAATCCGAGTCTTGGTTAGGTTGTTGTCTCACAGAAATTTCTAGAGAATTTTTCAGACGATCAGGATGCATATGCGTGTAGTAATCAGAAGTGCTATGCACAGTCAATTCTCCAGGAGGATAATAGCAGATTCAGAGGACCGCATGAGGCAATGCCTTCGGGTGCGTTCATGACAGGGATGAGGATTCTGCAACTCAAAGATTTTGCGATGGATGAAGCATAGCTGGAATCAGTTGCACGACTATTTGCTGATATGGGAGAGTTTGATGTGGAAGTTTTTGATTCAACCACCGATTATGTGAAGTTGATAAAGTCAATTTTTGACTTTGAATCAATTCAAAAGCTGCTTGCATCTCCAAAATTTCCCTTATTCTGGGACATGAGAGAGACAAGGTTACCTACTTTGCAGATGAGTTACTTGATGATACTGACTGGTTTGACTAAAAATCACAGACCGGAGTTACTGGCAGCGTTTTTAGATGAGGGGCATATATCAGTTGAGGGGCCAAGAAATAAATTTGATCATAGCTTGGTTGATGCCTTCCTGTATGTTTTTGTCAAAGAAGGTTTCCCTGATGCAGCAATGCAAGTTGTGGAGAAAGCACAAGGTGGTTCTCTCCAATGGGTTAGCGGTCAAGCCTATGTGGGAACCAAGATCGGCGGGACCCTATTCGATTGCTACGGGAGGCGGCACTTTCCCGACAACCTCCTCGGGTGCGCCAAGCTCGCCAACATCGAGGTCTTGCGTCACGTCCGCGTCCAGCGTGGTCTGTTCGCGCCTTTTTACACCGTTTATGGAGCGCTTCCTTGGTCGCCATGAGGACAAGGTGGAAGTGGAGCGTGGTGGATTGTTGTGAACGTCAGGCTTAGGACGTCAGCACGCACGGACATCACGATGGGATATCTGTTGGGCTATATCGGATTAAGATTAGATTTGCTTTTGCGTATCAATTAGTGGAATAATGGATGTAATCTCGGCTCATTAGTGGCTCAATTAGTGGCGTGCCTCTCTAGGAGCCGCCCTCCCTTCTCTTGTCTTTATAAGGAGTTCTTCTTCCTCCTTTTAGGGTTATGCAATAAGAATTCAGTTTTACTTTACTTCTCTTTCTCTTGTGCCCACCCGGTCAAATAAGCAATGACCCGGCTGGGTATCATGTCTTTAAAGCTCGGCTGATGGCCAGGACCAGTCCAAATCGGTCCACCGGGGCTGTGCTTTATAGCACCCATTTTTTTATAAACCCACCTAAGAAAGGTGTGCACAGTGCCCTTTGCCCGAGTGAACTAGGCACAGGCAAGGAGATGTACAACCCTGACTCTTAAACGCAATTATGAAAAAGATTGCTAAACTAACACAAGTATGCAGTGGATTAAATTTAAGCAATTAACCACAAAATCACAACGGATTTTTACGTGGAAAACCCAATCGGGAAAAATCACGTGACATCCAGTCTAGCCAGAAACATGTTCTATATGTCAATGAGTTTACAGACCGGTGGACACACAAACTCCATTGATCTTCTTCTTTGGTAGGCGTCACACCATGACTCTGCAGAACTTTAATCACCAACTACGACCTTTCACCTCCCATGTGCAATCTGGTGTCTCCTCTTGTGTCTCACAGACTTCGTCTTCGCAACTGCACCTTTAGCTTCAACTCTTCAACTTGAGTAGTGTGTGGGTGTGGGATTTCAATCTTCAAACTCCATGACATGGATGATTTCATGAAGTAAGGTTTGAAGAACTTTCTATTGAAAGATCAGATCTTCAAAGGACACAAAACTTGAAACCTTTGCTCAAAGGTGTCCTTGAAAATATTTTTAGGTATTCTAGATGGAAAAACTGTAAGCTCTCTCTTCTACACTTCCAATACCCAATATATAAGTTTTTAAGTCGGTGTGTAAAAGTGTAGTTGAATAAGGAATGAACTCAACAGGGAATTCCCTAAAGTATGTAACTTTCATTTCCAGCTATCGAACGCAGGTGATGATCATGTGATCGCGGGTGAACCACTTCGAACGTAATTTGGACATAGTGAATTTGCTTGAGTTTTCTTCATTGTGGAATCGAATGCGTTTGAAGACAGAGTGATTAACACATAATGGTCCGTTCGAATGCAGATTCAGGGTTTGAATGTAATTATTGCATAACACGGGTTTGTACATGTGTGATCATTAAACTCAAACCCCTTCAAACCCAAGTTAACGAGTTCTCATACCTTATTCGTTGCACTCAAATCTCTCTTCTAAAATTTCGAAAACCATTTTACCAACATGAATGATGTGTGTGAAACTTTTTCTCCATTGTCATCTTCACTTTTGAATCTTTAATTCCACCTTCACAATTTCACTTGTATCTTTATCTCAAATGTCATCTTCACTCTTAAATCTTCCATTGTTGATTTCAGCCTTTTATAGTCAACAAATCACTCGAACATTGACTTAAAGACTTGACTCACACAATCTTAAGCTACATAGTTTTGACATCGAAATATAGCCAATTCTAATCATGTTCCTAACTGTGTTCTAACAACCTGCCCCCTAATTTATGGGAGCTGCACAATGTTGATTCCGGGGCTTCCTGCTTTAGGCGCAGAGGGCATCAGTTTGCGCCTGACATGGTGTCCCTTAATAAATAACTATGATTATATAATATTATCTGTTTAAAAGCCTATAGTGGAATGAGATGTAGGCACAAATATCTATAACCATGTTTCGCAATATCTTTTATCGATCACATATTAGTGACCTAAAGATAAGATATATTGTAGATTCCTGTAGATAAATATTGGTGGCTTAAAAAAATGATGTTTGATAAATATTTTGTAATCTAAACATGACATCTAAAACCACCACCACTCACCTCGAACAATTATAACACTATTTGAATACACTTATACTAATATGAATTACACTCATAAAGAAGAAAACATGATTAATATGGGAAACAAGTTTGAAGATAGATAGCTTGATTGTGTGCATCTAAATAAAACATAAAGCTGATACTGGATAACTTGATTCCTTGAGATCCATTATGATGGGCAGGTTTAGTTGTGGTAATAGTGGTAACAGTTGACATGAGTCCTGGTAACTGTATTTTACATGCTTCCTTTTAGTGTGAAAGGACGGAGGAGTCACATGTATGAATTGCACTCGATGCTTACTTTTTGAGTGAAAGGATAGAAGAGGAATGTTACTGGGGCTAGGAATGGGGCCAAAGAATCATGGGTGGGAAAAAAATGACTGGTCAGTTCAGAGAGGTCCAATGTGTCGGAAATATCTTAGATATTGGGAGAAACAGAAATCTTTCCCCATATCTTGTATGGTTGAGTGACATACAGATGTATGAGACATATCTTAGATATTGCGAACAGTATGTATAACGAGATGAAGATTGGAGTCATAAATTCAAGCACATGATTCTGTTATGAACCATTCCTTATACAATTAGGACTTTAGATGCTTTCCTAGATTAGTCGAAAGTTTAATTAAGTGTTTTGTTAATTAAAGGAAGGTTCCTAAGTTTATTTGATTTCATAGTTAGGTTACTTTTATTTGGCACAGGATAGACTAAGTCTATATATGTGCTCAAGTAGTTTAGTTTCTCTCTCTCTCACGTGAGTTACAGTTCCTTTGTAGCCACTGTGCTACAACGCGTTCTTTTCTTCTTTTAGTACTTTTAGGATGTAGGATTAGTACTGAATGTACAAAAACATATGTAACCAAATTGCTATTTAAGATCCAGATTTTGTTATCTAATAAGTATGCTTTTCTTACTTGGTGCATTCAACTTTCTTTGATTTCTGTTTTTTTGTAAAGCATTTTAGAGAATGTCATATGCGACTCCAAACCTTCTAAAGTTGGATAATCTTGAGCAGTCTCTTCTAGTTTTCCTATGGAAGCCAACTCTATTACATTACTTTTAGGAGTCAAATTATTCTTTTGTCATCTTCAGATTTATTCTTAATCATAAATCTATTGGCGGTGCAGATAAATGATCATTACGAGTTTCCACTGCAGCTAGACCTTGACAGAGATGACCAAAAATATTTATCTCCGGAAGCAGATACTAGTGTTCGCAATCTCTATACTCTACATAGGTAGTTTTTGAATGTTATGGTTAATTGGATATCATTTTTGGATTGTGGTGTAGACCTAGTATATAGTTTATGAAATCTATCTCAAATTTACATAAAATTGCTTGAAGAGCCTCAATAAAAATCACACCTTGTTGTTTATGTTTTTTATTTGTTATAATGTTGAATGTTTTGTGGGAGAAGGAAAGCTAGATAAGAATGTTGGAAGTTTAGCAGGGCTTTACCCTCTTGTCAGCCCTGCATGTACTGGAATTAATGTTTTGATGGCTGTCGACGACTTTTTAATGGCTGCTGGCTCCTTCTCTTCAATGACGTGTGCAATTAATTGCATGCATTCTGGTGGTTAAAGGCTTCAAGCTACTAGCTTGTGTGTGGAACCCCCCCTTT
Source organism: Houttuynia cordata (assembly GCA_039654745.1). Taxonomy (NCBI): domain Eukaryota; kingdom Viridiplantae; phylum Streptophyta; class Magnoliopsida; order Piperales; family Saururaceae; genus Houttuynia; species Houttuynia cordata. The sequence continues at coordinate 42,272,122 of CM077505.1, read as the reverse complement.
AATTTGTTAATTATGTAAAGTTCACACCACTTCCTGACTGGAAGATAGTCAACATATAATCCTTCCTCGTTATTTAGTATTCATTCTGTATCATTAAAGTTAACTGCTCATATAAGCAATGAATATTTTTCGTGTGCTCCCCATTATACTTTTTCTACTGGGCATTTAGTGAGCCCTGCGGTTGTTAAGGGGGAACTTTTGTTTCGTCATCGTATATTTTTTTGTGCCCTTTCATGTATTTAATCTCCTATGGTTGTTTTTTTTTTAAATGTAATTAAAATTTGCACGTTCTTATGAATTGCCATGACTCATGATCATTAACATGATTACAATGTTTTGTGGGGAAAAGTCAATATTATCCGCAAAATGATTCAAGATTCCAATATGCGTTTGCTTTGTCTGCAGTGTACTCGTTCATAGTGGTGGACTGCATGGAGGGCATTATTATGCCTTTATTCGGCCCACCCTTTCAGATCAGTGGTATGTAACTTATGTTTGAGATGCAGGTGTCAACTTTATTAGTCCAAGTTTAATTTGATCTTTCTTGGTATTGTTCAACATGTTCTACTCAATTATGGTGCACATAAAATTGACATGATGTCAATTATATTTTGTCTTCTAAACTCTAAGCTATCATGTTAGGATTTGCTATGTTATGAGTCTGCATCTAAGCTATGTTAAGAGCCTGCATTTATGTTTCCTCTTTACAGGTTTAAATTTGATGACGAGCGGGTAACAAAAGAAGATATAAAGAGAGCATTGGAAGAACAGTATGGTGGTGAAGAAGAGGTGATGTTAGTTGGTTAATTTAGAATTGCAACAGGAAAGGGTTGTAAGATTTTCTGAATTTCATGTTTTAGTGATTGAGCATAACCTCTATTTTGCTCTGTTTCTAATTCTTGTTTCTCATGTGCCATTTTTCTTTCTTACAGTTGCCGCAGACAAATCCTGGTTTCAATAACACTCCTTTTAAGTTTACTAAATATTCAAACGCATATATGCTTGTATACATCCGTGAAAGTGACAAGGAAAATATTATATGCAACGTAGATGAGAAAGATATTGCTGAACATTTGAGAGTAAGATTCTTTCTCTCATGTTGATGAATTTGTCTTCACTTTTTGTCCAAAAAAAAGGTCTTCACCACATCCAATGTTGTCTGACTTGAGATCTGAACATGTCATTCTAGATACGTCTAAAGAAGGAACAGGAAGAAAAGGAACACAAGAAGAAGGAAAAAGCAGAGGCACATTTGTATACAATTATAAAGGTTTCGACTTGTTATTATATCTTACCTCATAGTTTTATATAGTTATTCTTTATATTATTGTTATGTGGTTAATAGTCAATCTGTTTATATTTGGGACATGCCCTTCTAGCTAGTTTTCTTGAATGTTGGTGTTAATTTATACAGGTTGCTCGTGATGAAGACCTTCAAGAGCAAATTGGTAGAGATCTATATTTTGATCTTGTCGATCATGATAAAGTTCGTAGTTTTAGAACACAAAAACAGATGCCATTTAGCGTTTTCAAGGTATACTTTGTTCTCTATTATATAATGGTTTGTGTCTCTTTAAATGGAAAAAGTCATATGGGCAAATAACAGAACTTTGAAGTGGTATCGTACCATTTATTTGCAATTGCAGATTTATATTTTTTATTCTTAAATATTTGGCTTTTGCAGTAGTAGCTTTGTATGCATTCTATACTGAGGTTCTGTTGCAGTTTTCTTAAATTTGAGGGCACATTTTTTTCTTTTTGTATTTATGCTAGCAATCTTTGACATTAACTTGTAACGAAGCTTGATTCTCAGTTTATCGTTTTTCATTTGGTTTCCTTTGTCACTGTACGTATTTAATCAGTACTTGAACTTCTTAAATGCTTCATTCAACTTTTGTAAGTTTTGTTTTTTAAAGAAGGAACTATACTGCCTTTTCTGGACAAATATATTTAACGTTTCTGTTCTTTCATTGTAGTTTTCTTTGGATGTTGCTTCTTTTTATGTATTTATTTTTTAATCGGCATGCTTTATTTACGTGTTTATCCTGACTTGGTCATTATTTAACATTTTGGAGTTTGAATAGTGGAGCCTGATGCTTTAGGTGGTAGACTAATTTTTAAATGGTGTTCAGGAAGAAGTGGCAAAAGAATTTGGAATTCCTGTGCCATATCTACGTTTCTGGCTGTGGGCCAAGCGCCAGAATCATACATACCGTCCTAATAGACCTTTGACACATCAAGAAGAAGCTCAATCTGTAAAGCTTACTCATTGTCCTCAATTCTCTCGTTCTGAGCAATCTAAATTTTTGCATTTTACTTAAATGATGCGCCACTGTTGGATAATTATTTAGCTTGGGTGACTTTCACCATACGTATGGGCTAGTTATTGGACTTGATGTTAATGATGTTTTTATAAAACTAATTGTAGTTCATTTGGCTGCTCTGTAGGTTGGGCAATTGCGGGAGGTATCTAACAAGGGTCATACAGCTGAACTGAAATTGTTTTTAGAAGTAGAGCTTGGACCGGTAATGTTTGTCAAAGTCTAATTATATCACTTGATATGTTATATGTTCCATGTTTTACAAGTTATGTACTGGCATGTGTGCTTCACAAAATATAATTTGGAGAGGTATGTATCACTTAAAACCAAAGGCCTGCATAACCTGTAGTAAGTTCTTAGGGAATGGCAAGGTAAATTGTAGAAGGTTGGAAGAGAGGGGGGAGAGAAAAGGAAGATGTAGATGAAGAGGAGAGAGGAGTTAATTGAGGAATTTGACCTTCACTGTTAATTTCCACTAAGAGTGTGCTTGTTTTTCTGAATTCCATTGTAACTGAATAAGTCCCCGAAAAGTAGGGCTTTTCCGATTGTTTGTTTCATAGTTATACCTGCATAGTTATTGAGAAACTCAGAAATCCATATCAGAATAACTGAATTTCAGATTCCATTTTTGAAATTCAGATAAGTAACTTTTCAGCATTTCTAGAAGGCTTTTCAGATTCAAATTCATAAAAAACAAACAGACCCTAAGTAATAATCAACTTAGGTTTAAAGTAGCAGGCGGAAAGCCTTACTTATAGTGTTAAGCCATTAGCGTTTACTAATTATAACCTAATTGGAATTTTTGATTAATAGCAACTACCAATAATGAAAGCATAATAAGTCTAAGAAAGTCACTTCCGTAGAGAATGCCTTCAGGTCCTAAGGCTTTACTTTTTTGCTGCTACTTCCTACAAGTGAAATCTAAATATCATAAAATGACCATTAATAGGACTAGATCCTATATCTTAACTCCTTCTAAACTTTGTTCAATAAATATTATGAGAGGTGCCCTCATCATCCTTAATTTCATCTTTTTCTACTACTTCACCTCAAAGTGATGCCAGCTAGTCCACGTTGAGTGCTCTATGTAGGGATCTTAAAGAAGGTGCTCCTCTAGAGTCAGGATTAACATATGAATATGATACTTGCCACTTGAAGCAGAAATGCTTAGCGTGTTGTAACTTTTCCAATTGGTACTTTGGGATGCAAATTAAAAAAGTTTAAACATAGATTACTATGGTTTTTTAATCGAATGCATTGAAAGCTATAATGAACAATTTGATCAATCAGGATCTACGCGCTCTTCCTCCTCCTGACAAGACCAAAGAGGATATACTGCTGTTTTTTAAGCTTTATGATCCTGAGAAGGAGGAGATCAGGTATTAATACCTTATTCTTTTCTTGGAATTTCTTGCTACTCCAGCAAATTTGGCATGTGATGTTTTTGGTTCTTTCTAAAATTGTCAGGTATGTTGGAAGGCTTTTTGTTAAAGGTGGAGGTAAGCCTGTTGATATTGTCACAAAACTGAACGAAATGGCTGGTTTCCCTTCCGATAATGAAATTGAACTGTTTGAGGTAGCCACCGTTTTACTTCTTACTTTTTTGTGTTTTATTCAAAGCCAGTAGTTAGTTGCACGATAAGTGTGAAGGGCAACCCTTCCTTTTTTTGTATGTTTTAAACTAATCAGTTGAGTGATCTGATCTTTCCATTTACGATGTCAGGAAATAAAGTTTGAGCCTAGTGTCATGTGTGAACGAATTGACAAGAAACTTCCATTTCGAATGAGCCAGGTATGTGCTTCACATTTTTTGAAAAAGCATCCTATTTATTCCCTTCCTTCTGCTCCCCTCTTCTGAAAATTTTTATCTTATTCTGATCTTAAGAATACTGGTTTCCTTGTGTGCAGCTAGAAGATGGAGACATCATATGCTATCAAAAAAGTCCTGACATAAGTAAGGCATATCGCTATCCAGATGTGCCTTCTTTTTTGGAATATGTGCATAATAGACAGGTATTTTTTTCTTTATTCAATTGCAATTAGGGGTCTTGAATGCAAGCTACTCATCCTTCGCATCATCATCAAGTTTGTGGAGTTGTCAGATTCTCTACTTCCATTCATAAACTTTGTCGTCTGCATGTTTATTCTCAAAATTACCCTTAGTTCGATCTGCAATGCAAAATGACCTGATTGGAGGATCTACATATTTGGGCTGATGGCCACAATTTTGAGTTATTGTAAATTCAAATTATGCCACTTTTTTCTGCAAAAATTAACTGCGAATATAACTGATTCAAGGGCTTTTATCTTTCTTAGAACAGTTTCCTAAAACAAGTACTTTGCTATGTATAAGACATTTTTCCTTGTGTATTAAGTTTGGAACTTACATAACATATAAATATACCTCAAAATCCAATCCAGAGCCTTCCCCATAACAGAACCTATGAACAGACTTAGTTTCTGCTCTCGTCATGATGGCATCAGTTAGATTCTACTCTTGCTTAAAAGCGTCCATTGGATTTTGTCTGAGGTATGGGTGCCTTGCCAGTAGTTCTTAGTAGTGAGATTATTTTGGTTCATTTGTTTTTAGAAAATGAGATCTTTTGGCAATTTTTTTTTATAATAACTTTTGGGGATTTGAAAGCTTGTAGACTTCTTTTTTTTTTTGGATTTGTAGGTTGTAAGTCAAAATATACTTAGGACAATAAAATAGTCTCAATTGTTTTTTCCTTGAAGTATGCATGGTCTTGTTTGCATTTATTTGAGGAATTGTTAGTTATCACTGTACCCAAGCATTGACATCTAGTTTCATTGTTTGTTATTTGGTCTGATGTGGCTAGGAAGCTTTTTTAAAAAGCAGAGTGCTAATTATGCTTTATTTAATAAAGCAAAGTGATAAATAAAATAGTCTCAATTGCTTTATTCCTTCAAGTATACATGGTCTTGTTTGCAGTTATTTGAGGAATTGCAAGTTATCACATTGCCGAAGCATTGACACCTAGTTTCCTTGTTTCTTATATGGCCTGATGTGGTTTGGAAACTTTTTTAAAAAAGCCAATTGATAATTTTTTTCAAAAAAATAGTTATTTTGCTCTGTAAATAAATATATTGATGAGGCACTAACTAAAGTAGAGATGTCTGTTAGCTCATTCTAATATGTGGCTGCACAGCTAGTAGACATGGATTAGAGGCTAGCATTCTGTGGAGTCTTTGATTTACGGAATTAATTTATTAATATAATTTATTTCTTTGATAATCTATGTAATTGTTCTCGTTGTGTTGGGTGCATTTACTGGTGTTTACGAGTGCATTTACTGGTTTACTAATCCTTGGTTCTGTCTTGAATTGTTTTACGACTTAAATCAGAACTTGCTAACAAGCAAATACACCATTGGTAAACACATTGGTATTGTCATCTTTTGTGGTGCCATAGTTGATTTGTTTTCTGATAATAGGCATAGCTGATTCACAAATTTAAATGTCTGAATTTTCAAAGTATATGATATTGTAGGTTGTGCACTTCAGGTTTTTGGAAAAGCCGAAGGAGGTTGATTTTTGCTTAGAGCTGTAAGTATTTTAGCCTCTGATCCTGTTTACTTGATGGAATCGATTATGTGTGAGTCTGTGAGGATACATAGAAGGGATATAGTTATTAAAACAGGACCAAGGAGAGTTTTTCCATCTTGGATCTTGGTCGCACCGTGGTCGGCTGTTAAAAAAGTTTTCAGTGAGATTGTGTGGTCGGCTGTTAAAAGAGTTTTCAGAGAGATTGTAGAGGGGGAATTTCTTGAGCTATGGAAAAGTACACTCCCTCCGTCCTGTTTTAGATGCTTCATCTGAAAGAAATGTTGATTTTTATTGGGTGGTGGAAACCCCAACTAATGGGGGGGGAAGAAGAAAATTGACCATATGAAGCATCTAAATCAGGACTGTCTTCTTTTCCAGATGGACCATCTAAAACAGGACGGAGGGAGTATAAATTTTGAAGGAAATTGTTTAACACTAAATGCATGAGAAGTCATCATGCTGAATCTGAAAAAGTAATAAAGTAAAGGCGGTCTCTGCTAGTGTGCAGCCGGCAGGCCTCCTATCAGATCTGATTGGAATAAACGTTAGTGGGGGAAGATAGATACTCATCCACCAGCCGCTGTGATTTGGAAGACATCCTGGAGGTAGGCTAGCAGGGGCAGAGCAGGCAATGCAGAACAAACCAGTGAGGGAAATATAAGGGAGAAGGATATCATGTTACTAAATCAGATCCGATGGCCATGGTCTCTATATGCTTGTATGTGGCCTATTGTTTATGGCACATCTACGGAGGGGCAGTATCTTTTGTTTAGTTGGAGGCTTTCCTGCTATCAAACTTAAGGGCCTTGCTTTATATGCCCATACGGTTGGGCGGAAGGGAAGTGTGGTCGCATGGGGCCCATAGCCTCATCATGCTCTTTTGATGTTTGGAGCCGTTTTGATGAATGGTTCCTGCTCCTTACAAGTTGTGAAATTTTAGCCGCAGGCTTTCTTCCTTCATTTGACCTCAGAAAATGTAGATGATGTTAATCTCACACGACCCTATCCATATATATGTATATCATTCATATAGGTATCGTGACTTTTTAACTGCTGTCAAGTGTGTAGTATATTGTTTCGAAATCCTGGAAGTTGCTTGTTTTTAATATTAATGAAATTAATGTAAATTTATACGGATGGAGAAATTTTGGCCAAGATGGAAACAATGCACTGTATGTAAGTCTGCAGGGATAGTTAATGAAAAAAGAAAGTCTGCATGGATTACCTGAGCTCCAACCATTAATATTTGATGCTAGATATTGTGTCTTTTCTCATGCTCCTCATTTCATTTTTTCCTTGATTGTGTGTAACCATTTAGGTCGAAGCTATTCTCATATGACGAAGTTGTGGAGAAAGTTGCTCGCCAACTTGGGTTGGATGACCCCTCAAAGATAAGGCTTACTTCTCACAACTGTTATTCTCAGCAGCCTAAACCTCAACCTATCAAATATAGGGGTGCAGAGCATTTGTCAGACATGCTGGTGCATTACAATCAGGTTTTCTATTATGATTTCTGTGCTTCTCTACAAATATTACCGTAATCACTGACTTCTAAATCTGATTTATATTAAAAGTAGATTGTTTATATAACATGATGATTATCCTTACAAGATGAGTATTTTGCAACAGACTTCTGATATCTTATACTATGAGGTGTTGGACATTCCTCTGCCAGAACTGCAAGGGTTGAAGTCTCTCAAAGTAGCTTTTCATCATGCCACAAAAGATGAAGTTAGTCAGTTGGCAGTCCTGAAAATATTGATAGCTCTTTCCATCTATGGCGTTTATCAAAATTGATTTTGGCTCTTTCCAGGTGGTAATTCACAGTATACGACTGCCTAAGCAGAGCACAGTTGGAGATGTGATAAATGATATGAAAAGAAAGGTAATCAAGGGGGTTCCCATGAATTTTAATTTGTGAAGCCTTCTATAGTGACAGTATCCTGCATTTTCTTCTTTTTGTTCTAGTAGCCCAATGAAGTGTATTTTGGATATCAAAGGAGATGCATGCTCGTTATGCTTAAAAGTGAACATATACGAACGAATTTATTTGTAATATCTATTGCTTGGATGCAGGTTGATCTGTCCCATCCAGATGCAGAGCTTCGACTGCTTGAAGTTTTCTACCACAAAATATACAAGGTATTGTTCAAATTCTTTCAAATACCGCTACAAATTATTAGATGTCTGTCGTCATCAAATGAGAATTCCTAATAGGGTGACTGATGTTTCTTGGGTTACTCTTCTCATTGAAGTGCTTGTGGTGGTTTAACATGCGTGCATGAAGACAGTCTAATGATTATTTTTTATATGAAGAGATGAATTAAAGAGAGGCATCATGACTTTTTTTTATATTTAATTAATACTTTTATTTAATTATTACGAATCAGATGGCTTTTTGTGTGCCCCTTTGGTTTGCTCTTTTACCGTCTTTATATAGTGAGAGTTTAATGGGCTAGCAGTGAGGTGCACCGTGATGTATGGGCAAGCGTATTTGTGAAAAGAAATATTCCATGTAGATGAAATAAGCGTTGTAGAAATGAGTTTGTTAAGTTTGAGCATAGGGGATGTTTAAATGGATTATACGAGGAGTGACTACATTAGAGAGATTGTGGCAAATAATAGCACCAATAGAGAATGGAGGAAAATTCGCTAGGAATGATATTGGCATATGCAACAGAGATTTTCCACGATGCTAATAAAGAGATGGGTCATCACCTATTCTCAGGTTTTAAGAGGATATGAGGTTGAGAAGAAAATGGATGCAGTTCCTGGAGTATCATAATGTTTGTTTTTAGAAATGGCTTGCAATGAAGCTGCTTGTGGAATAGAATCTAGGCACCAACCTTTGATTGATTTGGATATGACGATGAGATTGATTTCTGTACCAAAAATAAATTATTGTGTTGGATTCACTGTTGTGGCTTTTACACTGCATGTACTTCTGAATATCGTTCTTCTATATTTACTGCTTTATTTCTCTGGCTGGTAAATTCTTCATTATTGCTTTCAGATCTTCCCTCCTAGTGAAAAAATTGAGAACATAAATGATCAGTATTGGACATTGCGTGCAGAAGAGGTAATTGTCTTGAAACCATTTCCCACGATGTATGATGTAATGTTACTCTTTGGAAAATCTTCTGCTTGGGGAAGCAATGTCGACTATACCTGTCATGCCTCTTGTTGAAAATTTCTTTAAGTTATATTTGTTGCGTCTTGTAACACTTGTTAAATTGTACTTCTCTTATATATCTGCAGATCCCAGAAGAAGAGAAGAACCTAGGTCTCCATGATCGGTTGATTCATGTTTACCACTTCACAAAAGAGCCATCTCAAACGGTAAGTGTTCTTTGACACTGTAGGTAAGCTTGATTTTTCTTGATGGATTGGCTAACCAGCTAAACTTACCCTTTTGTTTCAACAGCAAGTTCAGAATTTCGGAGAACCCTTCTTTCTGGTAATTCATGAGGGAGAGACCTTGGCTGATATCAAATTACGTATTCAGAAGAAATTGCAGGTTCCAGATGAGGAATTCGTGAAGGTAGTTACGTTATTTTTATCACATAACCATTGTTTGTGTCTCAGATATAGTTAATAAGTGTCATTGACTAGTCCAAGAATATTTTTGGGTCATCACCAATTGTTTATCTTATGTTTAAATGACTCAAAACTACCTACATGGAAACTAAGTGACAAAGTTTGGGTATGGCAATAGTACAGTTAGGGGTAAATGTACGGAAAAGGGAAAATTCCGGGAAAATGTGAGAAGTATGGGTAGTTTCTATAAAGAAAATAATTATAACAATTATGTAGAATGTGAAGTTATAGTAGAAGTAACATGCAATTATACTTAATATTTCTCAGAATAGCTAAAATGAAGTTACCTTTCTAAACAATGTCCATGATTTACTGAACCTCTTCCTACTGAAACAACCGTGGTTCACAATGCAGAGAAAGCTTTTAAAAAAAGGCATGTGTTGAGCTCTCTCTTCTTTTAATTAAGCAATACATGTTTGTTATTTAAGGCATTTTGTTTCTCTTTTGGCATGGAGATAGATTTGAGTCATCGGAAAAGGCCTGTGTTGAGTGTTAAGTAACTGTTACTTTTCTGTTGGTTAACAGCCTTTCTATGTATATGTTTCCATTGTTGTTTCTATTATAATTGATACTTTTTGGGATCTGTACTTTGTCTTGCCAGTGGCGGTTTGCTTTTCTGTCACTTGGTCGACCTGAATATCTTCAGGACTCAGATATAGTATCCAGTCGTTTTCAGGTATTATTGCCTGTGCGATCATGGTTGTGTTCACACTCTCTTTTCATTTTCTCTCGTGCTAAATCTAAGATCTGCTTACAGAGGAGAGATGTATATGGAGCTTGGGAGCAATATCTTGGGCTGGAGCACTCTGACACTGCTCCAAAAAGAGCTTACCCGTCTAACCAAGTAAGTTCAATATAAAGTGTAATTGAGAGTTAGTATCTAGATTTTCCTGGTTTCATGCTTGAACATTATCTGCTTTGTTGGAACTATTTGGGTAAGCTGACAGCGAGTGCATTTAATACAAAACTATTTTGCTACTCTCTGACATATTTCATGTGTAAACCAGGTCACCTTGGTGCAATTTTATACCACTAATGTATCATTGGCTTTAGTTGTACGACCATCTACCTTGTTAGTGTCACGTTTGTTTTTTTCTGCAACTTTCAGACACCATTTCAGCTACTTCTCTTTCATTGTTCTTGATTGGCACTGATAGAGTTATTAGTCATTATTAATTCGAGCTTTCATTTTTTGTCATTCTCATTGACAGTAACACTTTATTCAGCCACTGTAAAATAGAGTGTTCTTGTTCTTTTCTTTTTTTAATGTGAACGCTCTTATTCACAATTACATGTTGATGTTGCTTTGTGAAAACTTCTCCTCAGTTCAACTGCAGTTCATCCTTGTTATCCCCAAACATTAACCCTAAACTTTCTGTCTCTTCTCAGTATCAGTAGCAAAATCATTACGTTTGAAATTAGTCCGTCTAGGTCATTTCTGATCTTTGATTTTTGTCCCTGGAATGACTAAATTTAGAGATGCTTCCTCTTGCTTATACTGAAGCTTGAGCGGAGCCAACTTAGTCCCAATTTAGCCTTCTGTTAGAATATGGCTGAACCCACAGCAAGCACACAAGTCCTTTCATATAACATAACAATCTCTTTGTTTTTTGCAGAACCGCCATACATTCGAGAAGCCAGTGAAAATTTACAATTAGAAAAAAGTGCTTCATACCTTTCGAGATCTCATGCAAAGTTATAAATTTTACAAACATTCATGGGAGTGGCTGAAAGTTACAGTAAGTTGTGCTATATACAAATAGGCAAATGCCAGGGTGAGGGAAAAACTTGCTTGAATCTAATTACTGATTTTCTTTCCTTCCTTATCAAGTCTTGGGTAGGCAGAGTGACTAAATGCAGATTAATGTACTTATGGTTTTCAGTCAACATTGACGGGGTCTTTAGCTCTTTCCATCTGTTTCTTCCGGAGGGGGTCCCAACTTTTTATCAGAACTCGTGGACCCTCCTCACTTGCGTTCCAGTGTAATTAAGTACATAAGGAGAGTTTTGAAGTAGAGGTGTATACGATTCTTTTTCCTTCTTTGTCTTCTATACTACTAAATCTAGCTTCAAAGGTTTGGGGATGGGGATTGTAAATGGGATTGGTTGCTGCAGGTCAAGCCATCAGCTTATTGTGTATTACTGTGTAGAACTAAAGTTTTGAAGAACGGCCTTATGGGCTTTCTCCTTCATTCAGTACTTTAGAAATTCATGTATAATAACCATCTAGTGGTCCAATTATAGTTTTTCATTTGTAATGAGACAACTGATTCCTCTAGTGTACAAGGAATGTCAAGCAATGCAGATTTCATAAATGTCAAACTTGTGTGGAAAAAGTTACTGGCAATTGCTCCATTTCCTGCGTATCAATTTGTGTGGAAATGAAACTAATAGTGCTGTGGTTTGTGCGCCGCGCCCAAAAGTCAGATTGAAATGTTCATTGCAGCATTAGTCTTCCATGAGGCACAAATCTGAGTCCGGCATGAGGTTTTTTCCTTTTCCCAGTTGCTAGGTGTTGAGGTAAAAATTTTGTGATTGAATTTGCATAATCTGCAAGGACACTAGATGAGGTGGTAGCAAGTGTTTGGTGATGGCAATAAGCAGCTCGAAGAACTTATGGCTATATTCGTTGGTCAATAAGTGAATGCTCTAGGAGCCTTCTCGTTCAAGGGTTTGGTTTTGATTTTCCACCTTAGAATATTGTCAATATCACCTTATTCTTTTCACGGTGCAAAAGAAAAAGGTGGGCGCTTGCTTTACTGTATATGGTTTTTTTATATACAACGTTACTGTATATGTTAACATACTTGATGAGTGCGGTCCTGATCTCATGAGCAGATGTGAGATCAATTACTTGAGCTAGAGCTTCTTGAGTGGTGCAAACTTATATCCTTGTATGTGATGGAAAATTTGTGAAGAGTGCTTCCTTTCATTAGGCTAAGGTGCGTGTTACGACTCTATTCTAGTTAGGTTAGGTTAGGATTAGTAGTTTCCTTCATTAGTTAGATTTTTAAGACTAGACTTCTATGTTAATTAGGATTATGGTTTAGAGTCTATAAATATATAAATGGTTTTCCCTAATTGATGACCAAAAGAAATCAACGAAGTTTATTTACTAGTTTAATATTAGTTTCTTATCTTTAATCTTACTCTTTCTCCTACGATGGATTCTCATGTAGATTAGAGTCTATATCAGTGTGGAGCAAATTCTTATCCACACTCTACATTATGTTTTGATAGCGTGCGCCCTAGGAAGCACGGACATGGCAAATTGCTTGTCGTATTCATATTCAATATATATTGTATATAGATACGACAATGACGGTTGCTTATATATCTTGTGCATATCTGGAAAAAAAAATGGACATGTTTTCGACACGGATTGATAGTGCCACTGGCTCAACTCGAACCTGTGGCCTCTCCCTTGATAGGATAGATCCTATCAAGTGTGCGAGTAGGTTCTATCAAGTGTGCGAGTGGCTGGATTGGCCTGCAGTTTACACGTTGATAGTATTAACTGTGTATTGGTCCATGGGAAGCTGTTAAGTTGGCCCTCTGAATTGAGTCCATTCTCCTTTTTTTTTCTAGATTTTCTCAATTACAAGATCAGATTCTTTTGCCTAATCTTTTTTATCAAGCTTTCTGAAGTCTTGGCCATTATTAGGTTAATTGTTTGAGAGAGGGACGGAAGAATTTATATGCAACTGGACTTGGCCGGGGATTAACATGTGAAAGTCGGTTGTACTCCTTTCTTACCTGATGGACATGTAAGCTGTTACCTGGCCTGGCTGTTACAGTGCGTCAACCAAACTTGAAAGTCAGAAGGTCATCAACCAAACTTTGGCAAAAACCTGGTACCTGGCCTGGCTGTTATACCCAATTTCAGTCAATGGCAGCGCCTCAGTCTCTGTCTCTCTCCCTCTCTCTAGCTCCCTCCCTTCCAATTTCACAAAATCTGTAATCACACCCTCTCCCAACCACCTCACGTGGCTTTGAAGTAATCCACACAGGCGTTGCCTACAGTAGTAGGATATGACCGTTATGTTTAGAAAAGAGAAAAAAGCTAAATTGGTAAAATATGCATGATTTCTGTTTTAGAGTAATTTTGTTCATTCTAAACTTTTACTTTCATTTGTGTATAGCACGTCTAGTTTTTAATCTAAATTATACTGTAGATTTTAATTTAGAGATGATTGTTAAAATTTTTGTGCCCCTGTAATTTCAGAAATGCATTTGTTATAATATGGGAAATTTACTAAATAATATATAATAAAATAAAAAATAACCGATCGGGAGAGGAAAACTTATTTTCGGATCCAGCTATTTGACATGCCACACAGGCGCTGGCCCTGTGCGGTCTTTTTTTTTTACCCTGACCCGAAAGGCGTCACTGGAAGCAACACCTTCCTCTTGTAATGAGAGAAGGCGGCGTTTCAACTGGCGCCGTATATTTTGTTACTTTTTTGGGAAAGACATCACTGGAACCGACGCTTTCCTCTTATAATGAGGAAATGCGTTATTTTAACTGACGCCTTATATTTGTTAGCTTTTCTAGAAAGGCGTTACTTGAAGCGATACCTTCCTCTTGTAAAGAGGAAATGCGTTGTTACAACTGATACCTTATATTTTGTTTAGAAGGCGTCATCCGGATATTACACTTGTTCTAGTTGAGATGCCCTCTTTTTTGAAAGTATATACTAAGCGACAGAGTGTACTTCATGTTGTTTTATGTCAGACACTTTTGTCTTTATTTGCATGTTTAGATCATGTACCTGATGTCAAGCTTGACTAGATTCCAATTTGAGCACAATGATGAAGGCGAGGGTAGGAGTAGAGGGAGGAGAGTTGACTGAATATTTGTATTATCTTATGTATATATTTTGTTTAAACTTTGAAGAGACGCCCTAATTTATTTTTGTTGTTATATTCACTTAGAAGAGTTGACTGAACAAATAGATGATTTTAACTTGTGTATTCTTCATAATTTATTTTTTATTTATATTGATTATATAGTGTTATCAGGTTTTTAAAAAAATCGCAAGTTACATCATTGTCTTTGTAGTATAAAAGATGAAGGCACCACTTTAAATGATGCCTTCAAAGTATATAAGGGTAAAATGATATTTTAAATAACGTCTTCAAAGTATAGACTTTTTGAACTAGTTTTTCATTAAGGTACATTAAAACGTCATTCCGGATGATGTTTTTCTAAAAAAGCTAACAAAGTGCAAGCCGTTAGATGAAACAACGTCTTTCATCATTACAAGGGGAATGCATTGGTTCTAGTGATGTTTCTCTAAAAAAATTAACAAAATATAAGACATAAGTTGAAATGACGGCTTCTTTCATTACAAAAAGGTGTCAATGATGACTTTTGGGTTAGAGTAAAAATAGGCCGTGCAGGCCAGTGCCACATTGGCACCTACATGGCATGTCAGATAATCAGATTGGAAAATAAGTATCTTAATTTCTTAATTGATTATTTTTAATTTAATATATATTATTTGATAAATTTCTCTTATAATATTGATGTCCAGAAAATAAGCACTGAGCTAGTCAATTCTTTATCGATAAAGGCACTACATTGAAGCCAAATTCACGACAATGAACCTCGAACCCTATCACCTTTTAGGCTATCTCTAAAAGATCTGCAGCTGATAGATTATCACCATAACTTTGATTTGATCGGGTGGGGAAGATACAAAACTGCTTTAGAACTCGAGTTCGTCTATATGTGCCCCGACTCTCGCATCGACGCGTACTGAGGCGCTGTGGGCCGTCAAATTTCAATCCTGCCGCACATATCAATACAGGGGGGCAGGCAGTTTAAATCACCTATCTGCCCCCCTCAATGAACCACACGCATCGGATTTAATTGACCAAAAAATTAGACTTGGGATCTAAGTGACAAAGTACGGGTATGGCAATAAAACGGCGAGGTAAGCGTACGGAACAAAACGGCAGAAAATAGAATATACGGGAAAATAACATGAAAAAAACGGAAAAATAATAAAAATAAAAAATTAATATAATAGGTATAAATGTTAAATAATAATATATTGCAAAGTTGCACATTTAAAAAAGGAGTTGCACTTTAAATAAAAAACATGTTTTACGTGTTTAAACGCGTTTATCGGGATAAAACGCGTTTATTTCGGGAAAAGCACGTTTTTCCGTTTTAAACGGGGAGTTTTACGGCTGAGTGGCTGAAACGCGTAAAACGCGTTTTATACACGTTTTAAACGCGTTTCTGGTCACAGAGCTTGGGATCCAACAAGGAAGAGTTGAATTGTAAAGGGCTTATTGAGAAAAGCTCAAAAAACTATGTGACTTCTCGACCACCTTGGTTAAAATCTTGGATCCGCCCCCTCAGTTAATGCATGCTGCCTCATCTTGATCCGACGGCTTGGAGCGAGTCGACGCACATAAGCGAGGGTGATAATGACCTTTTATTCGTATATTCCACATTTGTTTTAAAACTCATCTATAATATATGAAATTTAAATAATTAAATTAGAGGCACCCTCGATGGAGTGGAGGGAGACCTTCAGCATATGTGGTGGACATACGAGATAGAGCCTCCTGCCCTCAACTCAATTGACAAATATACCATCACCCACCAGGCCTCTTCCTACTCTTCTCTCCCATAATGCCTGTCATTTAAAACTTTGTTGGGTGGCAAATTTGGTACACAAAAATAAGAAAGAAGCAAACAAAGAACACAGCATTCAAATGAGGAGAAGAGCTTCTTCTTCTTCAATGGCAACCATATGTTCTTGCTGCCATTTCTCATTCTTATCAGCTTGTTCTTCAAACCCTTCTTCACTGCCATTCATTCTTAGCACCATCTCCTCTCACTCTCATCCTTTCCATCATCTTCATCATCATCAGCAGCAGCAGCAGCTTTGTACAAGGACATGGAGTTCCAGACCCAGATGGATGGAGCAGAGAATGCACGTTGTACTTCATCCCCTTCTTCTCTACAATGGTATAGTTGGGCGGCCACCTGTGGACACTCAGACTTTCCTAGTCACCATCAGTGTCTTGGTTGCCATTGCTCTCTCCCTCTTCTTGGGCCTCAAGGTCGTGGATTTTTTAGTATTCTTTGTCTAACGCTCTTATGGGTGAGATGGCATATGAGTTTTGACTTGTTTTTGTTTGTCTTTCTGCAGGGGGATCCTCTTCCTTGCCATAGATGTGGTGGAACAGGTCATTTTTCTCCTTCTTAAGATTCCTAGTTTCTATTCATTTAAATTCATTAATGGAGATAATGGAAATTTAGGACAGTTTAATTTAAATTAGGTCAATTATGTTGGATTAAATGATTTCTCATGAATGCCAACATTATTATATTACACTTTACAATTTGTTGTGATTATAATTATAATTGATTTTAGTTGGCCAAGAAGTCCCTATTCTATTTTAGTTTTTGCTGATTTAATACTCCCTCCATTCTATATAGTAGGCTGATTTGGTTTCTCCAAATGAACTAAAATTATAATTGATTTTAGTAGGCCAAAAAGTCCCTATTCTATTTTAGTTTGGAAAAACCTAGCCCGGGCTCTAGTGCTAGTGCGCTGCACAGCAGACAGCCATCAGGTCATGTGGGTGTGAATAAATTAAATGGTAGAGAGATGGAGGAACAAGGGGAAGAGAGATGGAGGAACAAAGAGAACGAAGATGATAAAAACTTTAGGTGGTTTGGCCAAGTGGCCTAGAAGCTCTGTTTTTTTATATTTTTCCTCACTTTGATGACCTTTTATAGTTGCAATTGAAATAAAAGCATATGTACACTCAACTGTATTCAAAGATTTTGGCAATATTTTTAGTTGTCAAAGACTACGTATGCATGCAGCCCTATTCAAAGATGCCGGCTTCATGCACGATCTTAGTGGCTGGTGGTATCTTAGTATTTGATGTCTTGTATCCAATATCTTCAATAGTGGGCCCCACTGATCTAATGCATGTGTGCTGCAGCGCAGGCTAGCCTGATGACTCATTTTAGTTTTTGATGATTTAATACTCCCTCCATTCAATGTAGTAAGCTGATTTGGCTTCTCCAAATGAACTATATTTTTAGTTCAGTTTGAGAAACCAAACTTCACTATTAATATAGAACGTAGGTGGTAGTAATTTTGAATCAGAATGAAAAACAAAGCATGCCAATTTTCTCAAAATATTTTCGACCAGATCCCAAAATATTCAATTGGCACTTTGTTGAAGGCAGCTGGTAGAGATGACAATCTTGCATTTCCTTTACTCTCTTTACTGCTGAAGTTCCTATTGTATTAATCAATCTTAAATATCTATAAGTTCATTTGCTATTGGAGTCCACAATTCCTATAAATCCCCCCTTTGCCAGTTGTTCTGTTGAAAAAATTTCACTGAACTGCCTGCAGCTTCAGTGTGGTTGCAAATATTGATTCTTAATGTGATGACATGTCCAGCAATCATATGTCTTTTTATATATCCTGTTCCATATTTCATGCATGACACCTTCTCTATATTTTTTTTTTGTAACTGACACCTTCTCTTTACATTTGATGAAGCAGGTGGCACAAAATGTGTCTTCTGCACTGATGGTAAAATGAAGAAAGAAACAGGGTTGGTTGATTGTCGGGTTTGCAAAGGTGCAGGTATGGATTCCTTTGAATCAACGAATTAACAGATGATCGGTTGCATTCGGTGTGTCTCCATATATTTTTGTATATCTCAGTTGCTATTTCTCCATATATATTTGTATATCTCAGTTGCTAGTTGAAGCATTTGACACAAAATAGAAAGGAAAACGATATTGCTACACGGATGTAGACATACACAGGTGACATGGAGGATGTCTGTTGGATAGTGAAAAAGTGTTAAATTGAGCCTCACGTGGTCCACTTTTTACTATCCAACAAATACCTACCACATTACCAGTGTATGTCAGGAACATCTGTTTTGAGAAGTTTGTAGGAATGGGGTTTTTTAATTTCAGGGTTGACTCCTCAATATGGAGATGAGTCCATAGTTTTATGGTGAGAGATGAACTTCTACTAAGCAAGACTCAAATTGATAAAAAATTTCGTTTGAGTGATTTCCAATGTGATCTGTAATAGGGACGGATAGCACAGCAGAACCTGTCCTGTCATATAAAATGACATAGGTGATAGTGGATTATATTGCAAAGAACTGGACTCTGGCATACTATTTTGCTTTTATAGGTCTAGCTACTCATGAAAAGTACAGGAAGAGATTAGGGTGCATAATCCAGCTGGGAAGAGATTAGGATGAGGGTTAACTATAGAGATGGAAAGATCTTGTATTGTTGGGGTCTCTCCTTGTTGTATAAGCTAAGTTGTATGTTTGAATTTCCATCCTTCGTAGGTCAAATGTCCTTCTTTAGTTTATCTTCTCCTTACTATGTTTGGACCACGGTTGGATTAACCATTGATGTGATCATTAATTTCATAACTTTCTTTGTTAAAACAGGGTTGATCTTGTGTAAGAAGTGTGCTGGATCAGGTTACTCAAGGCGTTTATGAAGTTTGTGTGTAGCGATCTCTTGAACTCCTATTTTCTATGTCTGAGGCAAGCAGGGAACTTAATATCCTACTTTTATATCTTCCTCGACTTAGGCCTTAAATCATTCTCTTGCCCCAAAGAAGCGCCTTTTCCCCCCAATTTGGCCTCTATACTAACCAAGAAGCGTATTTCCCCCACAATTTGAGGTCGGCAACATGAATTATACACCTTAGGAATGGTGGATCACTACACAAGAAATTTTTATTGCAAATGCTAATTTAGTTTGTTCCTTTATCTTGGTGTTTTTTTTTTCAGGCACAACTCCTTAGCTTCATTGATGAGATGAAAATATTTCTTTCCTCTTTTTGGATTAATTTCTTTTCATGTTTTCAAGTTCCTAGATTGGCCTTCAACATATACACCAATATAAGAATTAACAGATGAGAGTCCTATGTCTGCCGCATGCTACCTTACTAGAATGTGAAGTAATATTTTAAATATTGTAAACAACCTTTGGCCGCTCAAATTTATGCTTGAATGAGGATTCATTGCACTAATAGAAGAAGTCGGGCAAGATGAAGATAGACGGGCCATTTGCCATTGTGTACACAATCAACAAACATTGTTATAATAACAGGCAAAAGATGATAAGCTTAAAAAGACTAGCTCTCTTGGAAAATTTTTTATGCTTCCTGAAAATATGAGCTCAAAATGAGTCCTGTTGAAGGACTGCATGCCACCGGCAACATAGCAGTAGCCGGTGTAAAGTTAATACAGGGCCCTTAACTGGATACTGCTGGTTGCCCATGCCCCCTGGCCCCTGGCGGACTCAAATATTCAGAGAGTACCAAAACATCTTCCCTTTCAGAAAATATTTCTACGTTCTTCTAAGGGTCATTCCTTAATAAAATCATAGTTTACCCCACACTCAATTTTGGTGATCTTTAATCTCTGATAGCACATGAGGACATATCAATCGATCATGTAGATGGTTGGGTGCTAATGGTATTGTAACTTTTGTCTGCAGCAACAAAGTACATAGCAACATGTGCAAATATGAACACTGAAATAATGAATAATACTATCTAATTCGATAACTTGTATTTACATCTCCCCCAATTAAAAATGCACATAACATCCCTGATCATGAGAACTTGTACATAGCCATTGAATTATGGCTAACAATAGATTTGACCCTCGATCTGACTTTATCTAGCAAAAAATGGTAGAAAATGCATTTGTGGGCAAACAATCAATTTTTGAACAAATAAGGCCATCCAAACATCATCCTCAGTAAAAGGGTCACAAATGGCCCGGAAATGGACATGAAATGGGTTGCCACTTGCCAAATGACCCTTAAGCTTAATTTTTTTTTTTGTGGAGATATATAGCTTTACCCTCCTATTCTAAATGGCGAGTAACCCAAATACGCCTTCCCACTGGGGAAGACGCAACAAAGGATTGGGGAGGTGGAGGCTAAGGAGACAGATAGGGCTTCGGACGTTTTGAGGAACTCGTGAAGTTAGGAAGAAAAAATAAGCGGAAACTACAGGAATATAAAATATTAAAACAAAGATTAAAAAAAGAATTTAAGTGACATGTTTACAACATTAATTTTAAATGTTAAGTTTAGGTTGGCGTGTGCTTGTTCTCAACTTGATTGCAATGTAAACTGTGAAAGGTATATGCATGGATTGTGTAAGGATGCCATCTCTTAGTCTGCTATGTAGTTTTCATTATTTTCAACTTTAGTGACAAAGTACACCATACTCCCTTGGTCCAACCGGTTGCATTAGAAAATGAGTTAAACTTGTTGGCTTTTACTTACCCATCGTTCGTATGCACGGTCACGAGGATCTATTGACCTGTAGGGAGAATCCAATCATCTAATACTGAATTGTAATTTTTTATGCAGTCCCAGGTTTTTTTAGGAGTATTTATCAACCCAATTACTATAATTTGACCTTTTTATTTAAATTTAAAATTTTATATTTATAATAAATAAATATTTACCAAAAACATGAAGGCACTTTTTTATCCAACAAAGTCCAATTTAGGACTTGAAATTTATTACTCTAGAAAAAAGTACACATTAATACATCAGCCTGTAGTGTTTGTATTAGTTCCTTTGGGGGCTTCGATAGCCAAGTACACAATGTGTGATCAATTGCAAAGTTGCATAGAAAGTCTGCTGCTTGGTTGGCTTCACGATAAACATAGTAGATGTGTACTGAGTGGAATATGAGTAGTGTGCATCAGATGGCTGCAACAGAGTGATGAATTGTCCATGGCGGTTCTTTGTTCTATAGAAGGATATCAATTAAACATTTGGAGTCACCCTGTATGTGAAGGAATTGGTAGCCCAATTTAGAGGCGAGGGTGAGACCGTCTAGGCATGTTTTTGCTTATGCCGCCAAGGCATGAGGAATTAGGGACAGGCAAGCAGCGGCTGCAATAAACTGACCATGGTGATCTCGGAGAATTGCTATTGATGCCGCTGATGAAGGAGAGCCTCTGAAAGCACCATCAAAATTGATAGCAATCCATGACGGTGGAGGATCAGGATTGTCTGCTTCCTTCCGAGAGTCGATGAGGTTTTATTGGTGTTGGAAATGTGGGAGCTTTCCATGAGGATGGAGGAGATGCAATTGTAGACATCCCTGATAGTGAAGGTTTCTATGTTGAGCCTAGTAATGTTGTGGTAGTGCCATATCACCCATGTTGTGATCATAAAAATTCCCGAATGATCTTCTGATTGCATGTTACCAGTTGGGCTGTGGTAAGAGTTATGTAGAGATTTTACACATTCCCAAATGTCCTTGAATTGGTGGAGGGGTTGGCCATGTGTAAGCTACTCCCATAGCCTGTTAATATATGGACATGCAATAAATAGGTGTTGGGGGCTTTCTGTAGCTTGGGCGCAAAATATGCATTTGTTGGGTGCACCGCCCATGCGACTTGATATTAGATCAGTAGTGGTTAGGCCCCCTTGGCAAAGCTTCCATGAGAAATGTCTAATCCTGTATGGGAGATCCTTGCGCCAAATGAGATACCACAGGGGTTGTATTTGAGATTGGTTCTGAGGTTGAGATAAGATCTAGTGTGCCGACGCCACTGAGAATTTACTCGTTGGGGTGTATTTCCATATAGGCTAATCTTTCATTTCCACAACAATAGGAATGGAAGTAATGTCATGAATAACCTCATAGGGTAGGAACAATGTTACCTTTTGAATGTCCCAGGAGTTGGTGGTTGTGTCTATGAGGTCAGAGATGAGTATCATATTATTTGGCCATTCCACCTCGGAAATCAAAGGGCTGACATGGGATAGCCACCAAGATGCATCATGTATTAGAATTGTTTTGCCATCTCCAATAATCCAACCCAAACCACGGTGTAGAACTCCCATATAACGGAAGAAGCTCCTAGCAAAGCCAGAGATCACTTTGTTGTTTGTTGTCGAAAATAGTCCAGTGTTGTTTGAGAAGCAGGGCTTTGTTGAATATGGCTGCTTCTCTAAAATTTAGGCCTCCATAGGACCTGGGCTGACATAAAGTTTTCCAGGCTAAAATGTGGACCGGCTTCCTGTCTTTGGACCACCAATAGAACTCTCTGGCTTTTTTTTGTCAAAGAGGTTACTTACCAACTTGGGTATTTGCAAGACAGAGAGGGTGTGTATGGATTTTGCCTGGTACACAGCTTGAATGAGAGTCATAAGCCCATCTTGGCTCAGAGTTTGGGCCTTCCATCCCTAAAGGGATTGGTCAATAGGTTGTATGATGTTTGACTGAGGCTATGGGGCAAGAAGCTGCCCAATCCATGTTGACAAGAACACGGTCCAGGTGTTTGTATTAGCGGGTATGATCATGGTGGTTGTTGGTCTAGGTGTATGGGGAGCCTGTAGAAGGTATGTCAGTTAGGCCATTGGAGTTTATGAAGTGCTGGAATTGGAGCATTTTGTGAAGATTGGAGGCCCAAGAGTTGCTGGTTTCAGAATTGTCAGATATGGCGTTGAAGCCTCCCCCAATTATCCATGGTGACTAACTTGAACACATGTCCTGTGTTAAAAGCTCCCATTGTTGTTGTTGTATGTTCAACTTAGAAGAAGCGTGAAGAAAAGAGAGATTCCAAAAAAGGTTATTTTCATCTATAATATTCAAGTGTACACATCATGAGAGTTCTTTAATCACATACACTTGTATAGTAGCAAGCCAAAATATCCAATATCTCTCCTTATGAGGAGCGGAGGGGATAAGATAAGATTTATACAATCTGTTACATCTAATATATTTAACAAAATGATGGCCAGGGTCAAAGGTTTCAGATAGTAGCACAAGCTCTGGCTTATAGCGCCGAAGGAGCATGGCGAGATGAGTTTGAGTATCCCGCCGGCCAATGCCCTGGCAGTTCCACATGAGAGTTCTCATGGGGAGGAGGAAGAGGAGCTATCAGTGGCAGGAAGTACATGAACGGTGGGATGTGATCGTCAATGGTGTATTTCCTTTTGATGTGAATAAAAAGGTGGGAAGTGTCAAAACCAGTAGCAATGGAGAATGTACCAGTATACGACAGAAGTATTGGATGTATTGCAGTGGCTATGGTGAGAGGGGCCGAGGTTGTCATGTTCAGTCTGCACTTGCATCTCAGAGGCATGGTGACTGGGTCCACAACCTCAAAGGAGGTGGCTTCCAGTTTGCTGAAAGCCTTTGAATTTGGGCTTGGGACATTTGGGTCTTTGGCTACTTCATGGGGGGTGGGCTGAGGCCCATTAAACATTGATGGGTTTCCAAACCCATTGTTGATGGATGCAAGACTTTCTACATTGGGTTGGGCCGCTATGTCATTGGAGCCCATTCCAGTGCTAGGATGGCCAAGAATTGGGCCCGTTGCGCGTGCATCTTCTGTCAGGATCATCATTGGGTGGCAGAAGATTAAGGGGCCGTTTGGGGCGTGATTAAAAACAAAACATCCAGATGGGATGTTTTGCTACACTGTAGCATCTGGATATTTTATATATCCAGCTGAAACTCCTCCTGGATGTAAAAATCCACATGGATGCTACAGTATATATCCAATATCCAGTCTGGATATTTTTACAATAATCACGCCCCAAACGGCCCCTAAGGGACAATCTCTTGGTGCTTGGTTGCTTCATACGGTGCAGAATGCCGACTTCCCAATGAAGGGAGTGGTGAAGGGTTAATGCATGCAGTGGGGACCATACCTCGCGCGTCATTGGCAGGATAAGGCAGTCGCAGTAGGTGTCACCTCCCGCCTTATCTGTAGCAGGCTCCAAGTTGCATGATGGAGAGGAAAGTCCTGGTATGCAGCAGTGTGCACATGGCAACAATGGATTGGAGTTAGAAGCGGTCGCCAGGCAGTTGTCTCATCATCACTTTTGGACCCTGATAGAGCACTACGTCCATGTCTATCATCTCCCTGTTGCACTGGGTTCTCGCCTTCAAAAATTCGTTGGAGATACTTGAACATTATGCACGACATCGGCATCAGAGTACGGAGCAGCACCTCATAGTTTGGACGGCGTTGAAAGCCTTTGACCTTTTGATAATGGTAGCTATTGGGGCCGTCTTTGCGATGGATCATCATGCATCTTGCTGTGATATGTGAACCCCGGCCACAAAGCATACAACATTCTGGTTATAGTTCATACAGTATCGGGACAGTTTTAGATGAACTAGGAATGATAATCTT
This sequence comes from Houttuynia cordata, assembly GCA_039654745.1. Lineage (NCBI taxonomy): Eukaryota > Viridiplantae > Streptophyta > Magnoliopsida > Piperales > Saururaceae > Houttuynia > Houttuynia cordata. Next base: position 42,247,421 of record CM077505.1, on the reverse strand, counting down.
CTGGGGAAGGATTGAGTGCAAGTCCATTTCCACCCTAGCACATATTTTCTTGATTCTTCTCTCTGGGGATGGGATCTCCACTTCATCAATAAAAGCACTCATTTTGAAGATGTCTTGAATTGAATCCTTGTGGTTCAGACGGAAAGGGAGATTAGGTAGTTGAACCCAGGTGAAAAAGGAGGGGAACACATAGTCCTCTGCCTCTTCCTCACCGCCGATGGGATCGCCTAATAGTTGTTGGATGTTAGCTTTGCTAAGCCTTCACCCACAACTATGACTATGAAGGAAGTATACGGGAAGGAAATGAGACAATGGTATGAAAGAAAAAATTCTCACAAGTTTCACTATCTCAAGAATAATTCAAGGGACAAGGTTGCTACCTTTACAAGAGCACTCCCTCACACTTCACTTCACCTCTTGAATTTTTCTTACTCACTTGTGTGTTGGAACTCCATCTACCATTCCCTATTTATAGGAGTCCAACATCCTTCTACAAGTTTCTAAAAAAAAACTTTTCTAGACAATTCTTCTAAGTAGGTCTTCTAGAGACTTCTACACTACACATCACATGCTCCATTCTTCTAGCATTTTCCATGCTTCTAGATTCTTCTCTTTTGGACTTGCATCTTCAATACTAGTTGGGCTTCTTAGTTAATAAGCTTCATATGAGCTTCTATTATTTCATTATGGGCTTGGCCCTCATATGGGCTTTTGGTTTATATCCAACAATAGTAAGATGTCATTAAAGTGCCAAATCCTAGTGTTGAGCAAGGTCCACCTTTCATGGGCCCAGCTAACAGCAAGGACAAATTTGTTCTCCCCCACCTTATCTGCAAATTTGATCTTAATAGGTCTCCTTTGGGATTTCAGCCTGTTCATCACCAGCTCCTGGGAATATGATTCCGAGCTATCACATACTTGCACCAGAAGCATATGTTGGGAGCTCTCAGTTATGTGCTGCTGGGTTTCCTGGGAAGGGTGAAAGCGGACCGTGGAGCAGTCTGGTATCGTCATACGGTTGAAGATGGTTTGGAGATGTTCCATGCCTCTAAGATGAAGAGACTCTGCCTACGACAACCTGCAAAAGATTTAGTTCATGGCAAAAAAGTGCAAGTGAGTACAAGGTAGAAAGACATGTAAAAAGTAAACAAGTATAAATATCAAGCAAAAGAGGTATGAGTTTGAGAGTTGTCAGCTTTGGGACCTCAAAATTTCAAGGAAGGAAGTTTAGTGCTAAAGGAGTTGAGGGATTTTTTATATACACTTGAAATATGTATTTTATTATCTTCTAAACTTATGTTTATGCTAGTGTTTGACTAGAATTACTGCTACTTTAATATAGTTTTTGATTTTTATAAGAAATAAGAGTAAGATACAAAAATGAGGTGAAAATGGACTCTAATAATTTAAATTATCATAACTTCGTGTGTATATATCTGATTGGACTGATTCAAACTTCATGTTAAAGCTCAAGAAGTCAGCTTTCCACTGCCACTGACCACGTGCAATTCTGAGTTCGGAGTAGAAAGTTATAGCCATTTGAATATTGTGAATAGTAACTACAATCGATTGGAATTCTATACATGATCGATTGCCAGAGCCAGAAACAGTGCTATCGAAGAAAACGATCGATCGGCACTCAAAACGACCGATCGTATCTAGAGTTTTGGGTTTCGCACAATATAATAAACACGATTGATCGGTATAAAAATAATCGATCGCTGTCAAGATGAAATAGACGATCAGCGTGATAACGAAGGAATTTGTGAAGAAAAGTGATCGATCGATTGGATATACGGAGCGATCGATCGGTTTGTGCAGCAAAACTTAAATCAAGCCTAATTTGACTCGGATTTAGAAAGAAACTTCGTGGTTTCTCTTCAAACATATAAATCAGCTTTAAGAGAGAACGTATTGGGCATTAGAGAATATATTTTGGAGGCTAGAGAAGAACAAGAGAATGAGTCTTGTGGAGTTTAAAGAAGAAGGATTCATGATGATGGATCTATATAAACAGGCATTTCTTTTCTCTCTTTCTATGTGTAACTAAATTCCTTGTCAAGGCAAGATGAAGCCCTAGATATGTGTATTGCTACTCTTGTTAGTTTCATTTAATAAAGTTGATTATGATTTATGCTTAATACAATTTCATGAGTATTCTTTTGAGTGCTTGACTATATACTTAATTGATTATGAATGAAATTAGATATTGTGTTGATTCTATGCCCGACTAAGGATAGGATTAATTACATGATAACAGGTTTGGATTGATTCTATGCCCGACCAAGAGAATGAGTCTTTTAGAGCAAAAGAAGAAGAAGGATTCATGCCAATGGATCTACAAAAATAGCCTTTTCTTTTCTCTCTTCCTATGTGTAACTAAATTCCTTGTCAAGGCTAAATGAAGCCCTAGATATGTATATTGCTACTCTTGTTAGTTTTATTTAATAAATTTGATTATAATTCATGCTTAATGCAATTTTATCAATATTCTTTTGAGTGCTTGACTATAGACTTGATTGATTATGAATGAAATTAGATATTGTGTTGATTCTATGCCCGACCAAGGATAGGATTAATTATATTATAACAGGTTTATGATTGATTTTATGCCTGGCCAAGGATATGATTGATTACATAATAGTGGATGAACTTTCTTGTCCGACCAACAACATTAGTGAATTCATTAGTAATTCGCGTGTCCGACCAAGAATACGAATTACCATATCATGTCAATTTGTGCATAACAATAATCAAGAGTAGTAATTGCATGTCTAGTGGTGGATTCATTGCCTTAATAATTCTCTACACTGATTCAAATCCATTAGAAGTAGTTAAAGTTTATTGTTTTCCTTATAGTAATTAAAAACTGCAACTTTTCTCTTGAGTTTGGTAACTTGTTTAACTGTCCTTGAGGTTCGACAACCCTTTCTATACTCGCCATAGTACACAATTACCTTGTGCACTTGCAAGGGTTTAATTTTAAATGATCAATTTTACGAAAAGGACAGTCTGAAGTATAGAAAATGCAAGAAAGCGGTTGAAACAAGTGGAGAAGGAGAAGGAGAGGTACAAAGAAATCACTGTGAGGGTGGAAGAGGGTGTCTACTATGTGATCGTTTTAAAATTAAACCCTTGCAAGTGCACAAGGCAATTGTGCTAGGGCGAGTATTAAAGGGTTGCCGAACTTAAGGGACGGTTAAATAATTTACCAAATTCAAGAGAAAATTACAGTTTGTTTAATTAATCTAGAGAAAGCTTAGAACTTTAACTACTTATAAAAGATTTGGATCAGTGTAGAGAATTATTTCCACCACTAGACATGCAATTACTACTCTTGATTATTATTATGCACAGATTGACATGATATGGTAATTAATGTTCTTGGTCGGACACACGAATCACTAATGAATTCACTAATGTTCTTGGTCGGACATGAAAGTTTATCCACTATTGTGTAATCAATCCTATCCTTGGTCGGGCATAGAATCAATCACAAACCTGTTATAATGTAATTAATCCTATCCTTGGTCGGGCATAGAATCAACACAATATCTAATTTTATTCATAATGAATTAAGTGTATGGTCAAGCACTCAAAAGAATACTCATGAAATCGCATTAAGCATGAATCATAATCAACTTTATTAAATAAAACTAACAAGAGTAGCAATACACATATCTAGGGCTTCATCTAGCCTTGACAAAGAATTTAGTTACACATAGAAAGAGAGAAAAGAAATGCATGTTTATGTAGATCCATCGTCATGAATCCTTCTTCTTTAAACTCCACAAGACTCCTTCTCTTGCTCTTCTCTAACCTCTAAAATATATTCTCTAATGCCCCATGCGTTCTTTTTTAAGGCCTATTTATAAGGGTGAAGGAAAACCACGAAATCCCCTTCCAAATCTGAGTCAAAATAGGTCAAAATCGCGTTTTCTGTATACGGCGATAGATCAACACTCTTCACCAATTGATCGGTTACTGTTCATAAAAATTTTCCAGTAGATAACGATCGATCGCGAAAATTTTGATTTTTTTCTCAGGTGATTGATCGCCTCATTTAGCCGATCGATCGGTTACTATTTATCCTACAACACAATTTTCAAATGGTCGTAACTCTTTGGTCCGAACTCCAAATTGTGCGTGGTCGGTGGTGTTGGAAAGATGACTTCTTCAACTTTATACACACGAAGTTATGAAGATTTAAACATTGGATTCATGTTTCACCATATTTTTGCATCTCTCTCATTTTCCTACAAAAACAAAAAATTATATTAAAATAGTAGTAATTCTAATCAAACACTAGCATAAACATAAGTTTAGGAGATAATAAAATGTATATTTCAAGTGTATATCACTATGATAATATGGAGTCACAAGGGTGGCGAGTGGTAAGAAAAGAGAAAGTGAGATAAGAGATAAGATGATGGGGAGAAGTGATAACCCTGACGCCGCAAAAGTGCACTGTTGTCACCGCAATCAGCTCCTAGGAGAGGCGAGAGCAGACACAGATTTGTGGGAGATGTAGTTCTCTCGGAGGAGCTTCTCCAGCTAAAAGGTATATGGGGATGAAGGAGTTTTCAGTTAGAAGCTGAGAGCTTCTCACTCCCGCCCCCAGGGTTGCACTGGGGCTAGGGCTAGCAACACTATGTTGTTTGAAGAGCGAGCTACTTGTTCCAGGCTTTGGAAGGCACTTAAAACAACTACTCCCTCCAATCATTTTTAATTGATATAATTAAAAAAATATACATAGCAAAATTAGATGATACTGTAAAATTAGGCCGGAGACGGTAATGATGAGAGGCCTTCGCAATGAAAGACACTCACTCATTGTCACGCCCCGAATTTCAAAACCTCGAATAATGCACGGAAGCACCAACTCATTTGAGGTCATGAGGTTGAAACCCGGGATGCGACCGAATACTCGATCACATAACGCTCTCATTCCAGAATGCTTAAACAATATCCATTTTATAAAAACTTTAAACAATAACAAACTTCGAGTTAACTACATTATTACAATAATCAGTCTTAACCATTAGCAATCATCAAAATAACTGAGCACGCAGGCTGATTAGTTCACAAACATAAAATTAAAGGTCATGAAACAGATCTACTCCAGCGACTTTTGCCATCAAGCTCCACATCACATACCTATTAATTTCTTTCCACATTGATACCTGCATCAAGAGATGCATGAGTATTTCGAATGAAATACTCAGTAGGATGCCAAAACCCCACTGATAAAAATATAGAAGCAAAAGACTCCAAAGGATACAAATTATGGAATATCATCAATTAAATTTGGAACAATAGATGCAATAATCCACACACCAGAATATTAGCAACTCACGCCGAGAAATAGGCAATCAGACTCCGAACATCTCATTTGAACGGATATAGATCACAATTAAAATAGACTCCAAACATACAGAGTGTAGGAGTTGTCAATTTCTGCTCTCAAGTCAGTCCACTTCCCCTATGGACATCTATGCCAGAACATCCTAGAGGTTCTACAGAGGAACCCGGCCATGCGTCTAGGGATGCTGGCCCCATCGGTGCTTACGGGCACAATGGGCAGAGACTGCAGACCTTCCGTAATATCATACAGTCTAAAGCGCACGTGTTGCCATCATTGGCTGAACTATAGAGGTTTGTAATATAATCTGAGACCAAAGAGGATCTACCAATGGCTCGTGAGCATACTATGATTTCCACTCGAAGAGTTTTCATTAATCACTCTTGTGGAATAAGCAGTTTATAGAGAACTGAAAATAATCTGACAGCAACAGGGGCTGTATTAAAATCAATGGAAAATTCTCAATATTCAAGAATGAACTCCCATAGAACACCATTGAGATTTCAATATCCCAAGGAGTTAACAATTTATTAAAAAGAATCAATACTCTTCATCAGAATCTGACTCATTAAGGAGTAACTGAAACAACTCATCTTCCATGCTTGACCCAACTATAAGGGCATAATAGTAACTTTACTGATCTGATAATTTTCGCTGTGCAAGGACATATATTAGAATTTCCAGGTCTAACGCTAAATTCAGATAACTCGAATGGTCACGATAATTAGGGTTTGAGAGTACAACCCTAATCAGATTTCTTGAGACACTTCAATCGGTAAGGTAGTTTAACACATAAGCTCGACTCAATTTGGCTTGACTCCACTTGACTACGCAATTTCAGAAGATTACACTCTCTACGCCAATTACCACCCAAGTCCTTCTTATTTTTATTTAGGTAGTAACTTATCCATATCTTTATATAATCATATGATACCAAGTAATATTAAGCATACCCCGGTTTACTGCCCTATTTTCTGCACAACAACACACTTTTGAGTCTCACATGAATATTTACAGTTCGAATCTGGTCCTGAAAATTTTACTGTAGATTCTCCCGAGAGTCTACATTCTAACCGAACTAAAAACACATTTTTTCGAGTTTTATAGAATTAGTTACACATTTAATACTACAGTCTGTCTGTGAAGGAAAAATACCATCCGAGGCTAATTAACCTCAATTAACCTTCATAATATGATACTTATATGCTAGTACTCACTTATCCATGATATAATAGCAATTACCCCATCCTCGAATGATACTTATATAATCATATCAGTAGGTAAAGTTTCTGACTTTAGAACAAATAGCCACCCGACAGTTGATATTATAACCAATTATGATTAATTTCCATAAATCCCAATTAAGACTTCTAATGTGGGACACAAAAACGGAATTGGATGCTGTCGGCTTCAAAAAGGCATGATCTTTTCACCAACCAGTAACAATATGAGTTTGATCTTCTATGAATCAGTGATTATAAGTATACTCCATCGACATATATCATGTACACACCCTAATTGACAACTGATAACTCAATATCAATCGATAATATCAAACATGAAGACAATTATGACTGGACAGAAAATACCAGCAGCCATTTGAGTACATAATCGATCATTGAAATACTGGAATAGAAATGAAATTACGTACCTAGGCTATTGCACAACGATCTAGACATCCAGGAATAGTATAATTCATACGTGTACTCATCATGCATATAAAAATTTGATTTTTAATACTCATACCACGACATCATGGGATTCACAATATCAGAGAATTCAATACTCATAAATCAAATAGATTCATCTCAGAAAAATATGAGAGGATTAGGGAAAACACATCCTACCTCTTTGACGAAAACCGTGATTAAATGAGCGTTACCCGGTTCCATGCGTATCACCCCTTTCCTTCGCGTACCTCCACAAATGAGCACTCAAAACGATGGAAAAGCCCTTTGGACGTGCAATAGGGTTGCTGACCACCTTGCTCCAAGGCTGACATGACTCCCAAGGTATTCTAAAAGGGTTGCGGGCCACTAATTTGGGGTGTTTAAATAGTAAAAACCTAGTCCCTTATGTTAAATCTCCACCTTTGATTGAATTCCATCCAACGTCCGGGATTCACTCCATATCATCCCACAATCCATGTCAAGGATGTGGCCTCCCATAATTTCTCATCTTCAGTTAGGGTTTCCCCTCAATTAGGATGGTTTAAAACCATAATTTCTCCACTTATGCAACTTTCTCAATTAGGCTAATTTCTCACCTTAGATCAAATCTCATCTAAAGGCTGATATCCATCCCTCTAAATGGCAAGAATAAGCTCCAACGTGCTTGCCTTATCACTCCAAATCAGATCCCTAAAATCTAGGTCAGTTATAACCTCTAAATGCATGAATAAGCTCCAACGTGCTTGCCTTATCACTCCAAATCAGATCCCTAAAATCTAGGTCAGTTATAACCTCTAAATTGGTAGAGAATTTACTAATGGGATCGGTTACCAATTATGGGTGTAACCTCCCTAATTTACTCCAAGCATGATCTCACTCAAGCCACATGGCACAACCACATCCCATGGCCACTATTCACGTCCACAATCTTCCCCTTTAGTTTCTAAATGCCCAAATTTAAGGAATCTCAATTTTCCTCCAAAATCAAATCGGTTTTAGAATTAAATTCAAAATTCCCAATCTCTTTGGTTTAGCCCCTAATTCGTGCCTCAAATTGAAGGCCACATCATCAAGAAAATCCCACTAAACACATCCAAAACCTCCTCTTCTAGATTCCTTAATTTCCAATTGAAAAGGATATCAAATCTATTTACATTAAAATTGGATTTTGGACTAGATATTTATTCCTTTTAAAACTGGATTTGGAAAGAATTTGAAATTCCCTCTTCTCCTTGATTCTCTCTCTCCTAACCAAATATTCACATGCCAACCACGTGCACAGTGCCCAGGGCGCTGTGTCCACATGGCTCTAGCCCTCAGGTGTTCCTGCGCCTGGCGCGTGGTACACTGATGGATGCCTCCGATGTCCCGCGAATGAAGTGTGCACTGCACAACTCTTGTACCACATCACTAATTTAATTTAATAACTCAAAATACTCAAATGAGTCTCTACACACTGGTCTCATACCCTGGTGCCTGGTCCCCACTCATGGTGTCAGGTGCACTCAGCCCCTGGCGCCAGGCCAACCTCAGCGCCGGATTGAACCCAGCGCCAGGGCTAGTCCTCATGCCCTGGTGTACTGCCTAATCAGGTTTATCAATTCCACTCTTCTAAAAGCATCACAAAACCAATTCAACACACAAGATTAAAGGATTTCAAAATAGGCAGCAAAACTTTCCTATTTTAGAACAGTTTCCTAAAATAGCAGTTTTGGTAAACTTAAAGAATTTTCGGGTGTTACACTCATTCCCTTGGAAATTCCATGTTTCAATAAAATTGATAAATTATGGAAGGATTGACAGGAGGGAGTACCAAACTTTGTCAAAAAATAAAATTATTACCAAACAAGTGCTCAGTGTAACAAAGCAAATTACCAAACAGGTGCTAGTGTGGCAAGTTGGGACTTCCAATGGGGAAATTTACCAAATAATACTTAAAAAAATAATTATAGATTGGGAACATTTCAAAAATAATTCCCAATCCAGTTATCTGACTAGACACGTAGGCACTGACGTGGCTGCTGGTGCTGCGCCTGCGTGGCTTTTTTTTAAACGCTGACTCGTAAAGCGTTGGTTCAACCAACGCCTTTCGTTTACAAATTTAAAGGTGTCGGTTCAACTGGAACCTTTAAGACGCTTTCCACTTCTCAAACAGAGGCCTCTCAATATAACTGAAAGGCGTCGGTTCAACCGACTCCTCTCATTATAACCAAAGGCGTCAGTTCAATTGATGCCTTTCGTTTCCTTTTTATACCTCCTCCCCTTCTGACCGCACCGAGCCCTACTTCCTTCATGCGTTTAATTCTCTGGCGGCGATCCTCCTCTGGCCAGCCCCCCTCTCCCCATGTGCCCCGACCACCTCCCCGCCTTGGCAGCTGATCTACACATGAAATATGCATTTTATTATGTCCTAAACTTATGTTTATGCTAGTGTTTGATTATAATTACTACTACTTTAATATAGTTTTTGGTTTTTGTAGGAAACAAGAGTTATACACAAAAATGAGGTGAAAATAGACTTCAATGGCTAAATTATCATAACTTCGTATACAAATGTCTGATTGGACTAATTCAAGCTTCATGTTAAAGTCAAGAAGTCAGCTTTCCAATACCGCCAACCACGCGCAATTCGAAGTTTGGAGCAGAAAGTTATAGCCATTTGAAGATTGTAAACAGTAACTATGATGGATCGGTCAATCAACGCGATCGATCGCCTTAGCCCCAAAACAATGTTATTGAAGGAAGCGAATAAAAATAATTGATCGTACCTAGTGGAGTTTTTGATCTGCGCAAGACAGTAACAGCGATCGATCGGAATCATACGGCAGTGATCGGCAGGAGATCGATCAGAGGAAAATAACGAAGGAATTGTAGTCGATCGGGAAGTGATCGATTGGCAATACGGAGCAATCGATTGCCGTGTGCGGTAAACCGAAATAAGCCCTATTTTGACTCGAATTTGGAAGGTGGTTTTCCTTCACTCTTATAAATAGGCCTTATGGGAGAACGTTTTGGGCTATCTTAGAGAACCAGAGAATAGACCTTTGAGCTATATTGGAGGCTAAAGAGGAGCAAGAGGAAGAATGATTCATGACAATGGATCTACATAAACAGACTTCTCTTTTCTTTCTTTCTATGTGTAATTACTATTCAAGGCTAGATGAAGCCCTAGATGTGTATTTCTACTCTTGATAGTTTAATTTTATAGAGTTGATTATGATTCATGCTTAATGCGATTTCATGAGTATTCTTTTGAGTGCTTGACCATAAACTTAATTGATTATGAATGGAATTAGATATTGTGATTGATTTTATGCCCGATCATGGATAAGATTAATTACATTATAATAGAGTTGTGATTGATTCTATGCCCGATCAAGGATATGATTGATTACACAATAGTGGATGAACTTTTGTGTTCGATCAAGAACGTTAGTGAATTCATTAGTGATTCGTGTGTCCGACCAAGAACATGAATTACCATATCATGTTAACTTATGCTTAATAATAATTGAGAGTAATAATTGTGTCTAGTGGTGGATTCTTTGCCTTGATATTCTCCATATTGTTTGAATCCCAGTAATTTAGTTAAAAGTTCATTGCTTTCTTAATCTAGAATCAACACTGCTACTTTCTTTTGAATTTGGTAAAATATTAATCTGTCCCTGAGGTTTGACAACCCTTTCTATACTCGCCGTAGTACAATTGCCTTGTGCACTTGCAAGGGTTTAATTTTAAACGATCACCAGCTCCTTCTCTGGCCACCTCCTCGGCCCAGCCAGTTCCTCCTCCCCCACCTCCAACAATTAGTACCTCCTCGCCTCTCTATTCCGCCCACCTCCTCGCCTCTCTTCTTTGGCCACCTCCTCGCCCCAGCGTCGCTCTCTTCTCCTGCCTCCAGCCACTGGTTTCTCAGGACAGTCACTCAACCAGTATGTGACTGTGCCTCCGCATGTGTGTCTACAGGTAATATACTTTTAATCTGTCAATCGAGGTTACAAATACATACTGATTTAGCTTTAGCATTGTATCAAATAGATTATGTCATATTTGAGTTGTATTTTGTTAGTGTTTATTAAAGGTTTTATGAGTAGAGATGGCAGGAGAAATGATTTCATTTCTGCTAAGGCATAGTGGCAGAATTGCAATTGATGGAGGTGAATACAAAGGTGGTGAAATCGTAGGATTATTTATTAATAAGCCAAGTACTTGCGAGGAACTAGAAATGCTCAGCTAGACACTAGTCATAGACAATGTACTGCGGCATTTATATATCGGCATATATTACCCTCTATTAGAGCAGAAGTAGATATCCCACCAGTGGTTGTTCAAGAGAGGATTAAGGAAACTTTTCACGTGGATATTTCATACAAAAAAGCATGGATGACATAGAATATGACCATCAAAGCAGTGCATGGTGATTGGGTTGAGTCTTATCGATTATTGCCAATGTACTTCGAGGCAATAGTTTTTGTCAATTCGGGAACCATTTGTAAGTTGGCTATGAACCAAATGGAGATGCTAGGTGTCGACAGTTTGACAAGGCGTTTTGGGCCTTTGGGCCATGTATTGAGGGTTTTAAATATTGTCTCTCAGTCATAAGTGTTGATGCTACTTTCATATCTGGCAAGTATAATGGAGCCCTTATGGCGGCGATTGCTAATGACGGGCACAAGGGTTTGTTTCATCTTGCATTTAGCCTTATTTTGGGTGAGGATTACCCTAATTGGAGATGGTTTTTATGTATGTTAAAGGAACGTATTATCTTTGATAGGATATCTATCATTATCATATCTGATCGACATAAAGGGTTGCCAAAACCTGTGCCAAAGGTGTTTCAACTTCCAAATTTTTGTCATCGATATTGTATGCGATCAATCAAGGCAAACTTCTTCATTAACTAAACAAGAGAGCCTATGCTCCTTACATAGTCTTCCCATGCAGTGGGCCTCGGGTATTCCCTCTAATTGGGCCAGAGGCCTTATTACATAAGACGTCAAACCTATCTGGGCCAGAGGCCAGACGTCAGAAAGATTGGGCTACTCCCCTAACTGGGCCGAAGGGCTAATACATAAATGGACTAATAATATAAATAGAATAAATAGACTAAGTAGTTGGAACATAACATTCCACTACACTCCGCTGCAGCCTTGACCTCAAGGCGTCCAACCCGGATATTGAGCCAAAAATTCATCCTCATGAACCCAAGAAGCATCCTCCAATGGTCGGTCCTGCCAGGCAATGAGAACCTCAGTAATAATGCGGCCGGATCGATGTACACGATGAGAATCCACGATCGCAGCGGGCACTAAGGGCAAGTCAGCCGGCATAGCAGGAGGAGGAGGAGTAGGGACCAAACAAGAGGGATCACCCAGAGCACGACGAAGGCATGAAACATGAAAAACCGGATGAACTGCAGAATCATCTGGAAGCTGCAGGCGGTAAGCAACTGGGCCAATGTGCTCCGTAACTTGATAGGGCCCATGAAACCGATGGGCCAATTTGATGCTAGCTGGCTGATACAAGGAAGATTGGCGTGCAGGAAGGAAGTTGACATAGACCCAATCACCCACACAGAATTCACGATCAGAATGGCGTGTGTCATAAATTTGTTTCATGCAATTTTGAGCCCGAACCAAATTGCCTTTTAATTGCCGCAGAATATCATCGCGAGACTGCAGGAGATAATCAACCTCACTGACCGAAGAAAACTGAGGCACATAATGGAGTAAGGTGGGCGGAGGCCGGCCATAGACAACCTGAAAGGGTGAGAACCCGGTAGAAGTATGGTAGGCGGTGTTGTAGGACCATTCCCCCCAGGGAAGAAACTGTAGCCAACGCCTAGGTTGTCACCGGCAAAACAATGTAGATACTGCTCTAAGCAGCGGTTAACCACCTCTATCTCGCCATCGGTTTGCGGATGATAGGCTGAACTCATGAGTAGACGAGAACCCTGAAGAGTAAAAAACTCTTGCCAAAACTGAGAGATAAATACGCGATCACAGTCCGAAATTATAGTGCGTGGCATACCATAGAGTTTGGCAACATCCCTCACATAAATCTCTGCAACACCTTTGGCCGTAGAAGGATGTCCCAAGGCTGAAAAATGGGCATATTTGGAAAGTCGACCACCATGACCACAGATTTGCCCTGAACAACCGGTAACGCCTCAATAAAATCCATGGAGATGTCCTCCCACACCTGATCCGGAATAGGTAACGGCTGTAAGAGACCCGCAGGGGTCATAGTCGAAGCCTTAGCATGCTGGCAAATCCCACATTCAGCCACAAATCGCTGAATTGCACGCTTAATACCACGCCATAGAAAACATTGCGAGACATGCTTATAAGTCCGGAAGGAACCCTCATGACCCGCAGTAGGAGTAGAATGGAAGTGATCCAGAATTGTCCGACGAATGCTGTCACAGTGCGGTACCCACAACCGATCCTTCCAATAAATAGTATTGTCCTTCAAGACGAAAGACGGATCAGTAGAAGAGTTGGCCTGAAGCCGGTCCAATATAGCAACCGCGCAGGGTCGTCCTGATATGCTTTCCTTAAATCATCAAGGAAGGGAAAAGAAGGAGCAAACATACCAAGGGAAGAAGGCTCCTCGAACTGACGAGACAAGGCATCAGCAACAATGTTCTCAGTCCCGCGCTTATAAACCAGCTCATAGTCATATCCCAAGAGCTTAGTCACCCAACGCTGTTGAGCCGGAGTAGCAACCTGCTGGTCCAAGAAATATTTAAGTGGTTGATGGTCCGTGCGAATAATAAAATGTCGCCCCAATAAGTATGGTCGCCACTTAGTCACAGAATGCACAATGGCCAACATCTCTTTCTCATAGGCGGAAAGTGACAATGATCGGCCAGACAAAGCCTTGCTCCAGTAAGCAATGGGGTGGCCGTCCTGGAGCAACACTGCGCCTAGCCCATGTCCTGAGGCATCCGTCTCTACCACAAAGGGCCGTGAAAAATCAGGAAGGGCTAAAGCAGGGGCAGAAGACATAGCTGATTTTAAGGCTTCAAAAGCTTGCTGGGCCGTCGGGGACCAAACAAAGCGTCCCATAGTGACCAACGAACCGGCGATAGTAGCCAGTCAACCCTAAGAAGCCTCGAAGACTCTTCAACGATGTCGGTACCGGCCAATTGATCATAGCGGCCACTTTGGAGGGATCGGTGGACACTTCCCCATGAGCGATCACGTGGCCCAAATAATCAACCTGAGAGCAACCAAAAGAACACTTTGACCGTTTGAGAAATAACGAGTGTGCACGAATTACCTCAAGGACGGTGCGCAAATGCTGGAGATGTTGCTCCCAAGAAGAACTGTAAACCAATATATCGTCAAAGAAGACGAGAACAAACCACCGTAGAAAATCCCGGAATAAATCATTCATAAGTCCTTGAAATGTGGCCGGCGCATTAGTGAGACCGAAAGGCATAACCAAGAATTCATAGTGGCCGTCATGTGTGCGAAAGGCTGTTTTGTGGACATCCTCGGGATGCATGCGGATCTGATGGTACCCCGCGTGCAAGTCTAATTTAGAGAAGACCCGCGCATGGGTGAGTTCATCCAACAACTATTCGATGGAATGGGGTACTTATCTTTGAGAGTGATCACATTGAGAGCCCTGTAATCCACACAAAATCTCCATGTACCGTCTTTCATTCGGACCAACAAGACTGGTGAGGAATATGAACTAGAGCTCGGGCGGATGATCCCGGTCAGCAGCATACCATGGACCAATTTCTCGATCTCAGACTTTTGGATGTGGGGATACCTGTATGGAAGCACATTGGCCGGGGTGGACCCAGGTATGATAGGAATATGATGATCATGTGACCGCGGAGGCGGCAACCCCGAAGGTTCATGAAACAGGTCCTCAAAACCCGTAAGGAGGTCGGTCAGATCTGGAGGGTCCACTTTCGAAGTAGTGCTCTCAGATGATAATAGTTGCAATAAAAATCCCTGAGGAGAGCCATGTGTAAGTGAATCCACCGAAAACATAGAATGAAGGGTACCTGAAAGGCCGCCCGAGAGCCTGGCGGTGTGGCCTCCAACAGTAAACTGCATTGTCATTGTGTCGAAATTCCAAACCACATCCCCAAGACCACAGAGCCACTGCATGCCTAGGACCACATCAGCCTCCTGCGTGGACAATAAGTATAGGTCCACAGAGAAGATGTGACCTTGTATAGTCAACTCCATGGTGGGACACATGCCATCACTACGGAGGTTCGATCCATCACCAATGCGTACATCAAAGGGAGATGACGCTTGTAGGGGCATCCCAGTCGCACAGCCACCTTATCGTTAATAAAATTATGAGTACTGCCAGAATCGATAAGGACAGATACCTTCTGTTTCTTTATAGCTCCTTGGACACGCATAGTTTGAGGCATGTACGGGCCCGAGAAGGCATGAAAGGAAATCTCGGGCTGCTCAGCAAGTGGCGGGTTTGCTGCAAAGCCAGCCCCGACATCGTCCTGAGAGTCCTCGTCCCAAAGACCCTCCAAAACCAGGAGGGCGCGGGTCTTACAGTGGTGGCCGGGAACAAACCGTTCGTCACAATTAAAGCAAAGACCTTTAGAGCGACGCTCTTCCATCCGGGCTTGGGTCAACCGTCGGATAGGTGGCTGAGATGCAGGAGGAGCATGAGAATCACTCGGAAGGGCCTGGTTGGCCGGAGACATGGGCGACCGATAAGGGGGCCGCCAAGACCTCCATTGCCTATTAAGCCGCTCCTCTGCAATCCGAGTGTACTTAATGACCTCACCCATGGATGTTCGCGGGTAGCGCCGGATGGCATCGGAAATCTCCAGCTTCAGTCCATGCATGAACTTACCCACCAGTGCTTCCTGGGGCCAATACGGAAGACGATTGGCTATTCGCATAAACTCCATCCGGTACACTCGCACGGTGGAAGTCTGCCATAGGGAGCTGAGAAGCTCATTAAAGTCGGCATACTCTGTAGGTCCGAATTGCACACAAAGCTCTCGAACAAAGTGTTTCCATGAATGACGTGGGTGTTCTTGCTCAAAATACTAATACCAAATCAAGGCATCGCTGGTGAGATGAAAGGAAGTTACCGTTAGTTTGTCGTCGTCAGATCGTGTGTCTTGGTAACGGAAGAACTTCTCAGCTTGGTACAGCCAATCCATTGGATTGTCTTCCCCGAAGTATTTGGGAAACTGGAGTCTGGCAAATCTTGGCTCGGCCACCGGCCGTAGTCCATGGCGATCTTCTCGCGCGTGTCCTTGATTAGTCCAGCTAGACTCTGCCTGGTGCGTATTCCAGTCATCATCCCTATCGTTCTCATCTAGGCCCCTCCCAAAATAGTGCTGCACAAAAGGGGTTGATGAGGCATGGGGCCGAGCCCCTTGGGGGCCTGGGACGCGAGCGCCCAGGTGGTGTCTTGGCATAGTTGCTTGCGAGCCCAAGATGTTGGAGTTCGTGCGTCGGGCCTACAAGGGAGGACCACGCACAAAGGGACCACTCAGAGGAGGCGGCAACACCCCCTTGTCTGGCCGACTTGGAGGGGGAGGCTCTGCCATAGATATAGCCAGGCGATCCATGGAATCACAGATCAGCATCGTCACATCTTTTTGGTGTTGCTTAAAATCTTGCTGATTTTGATGATGGCTCTGTAGGAGGGCTTGCAGGATCTGATTCTGGTGTGCTATCATCTCCCGCAACTCATCTCGTCTGGGTGATAATGGAGGTGCCTCTGTGTGGGAGTCCCCAGGTATAGCTGGTTCTGTCGCTGCTTGGGGGTCGAAGTCAGAATGCTGGGTACTCCTGGCCATCGCGATGGTGTGTTGTGCTTCCAAGGACCGATGCTCTGATACCAATGATATGTCCCAGTAATCTGAGACAATAAGGCTGGGAAATTAGGGAAGTAGGGGGTCAAGATTGGGAAGAGAATGAAGGAAAGGGAAGGAGTTGAGAGGATCGAAGGAGGGAGGAAAGGCCTTAATGGCAGTCGGCGGCTGCAATTGGGGAGGATGATTGGGGAAAGGAAGGGAAGAGATAAGATTAGGTTAACTTCTTCATTAACTCAAACAAGAGAGCCAATGCTCCTTACATAGTCTTCCCACGCAGTGGGCCTGAGCTATTCCCTCTAATTGGGCCGGAGGCCTTATTACATAAGACGTCAAACCTATCTGGGCCAGAGGCCAGACGTCAGAAAGACTGGGCTACTCCCCTAACTGGGCCGAAGGGCCAATACATAAATGGACTAATAATATAAATAGACTATAAATAGACTAAGTAGTTGGAACATAACATACCACAACAAATATGGCTGAAAGTCTAAATAATGTGTTGAAGGGGGCTTGATCATTACCCGTGCAAGCATTAGTGTCAGCCATATTCTACCGGATCGTCAAATTCTTTATGAAGTAATATTCGGCCGGGTTGATCATGGCAACCCCATACACCCCTAGTATTGAGTGGAAGATTAAACAACAAACATGCCTTATTGACAGCATGTGGGTTGAGCAAATCAATTCTCATGTGTATGAAGTGAAAACATTGATGGTAAAAAATATGTGGTGGATTCCCGCTATTATACATGTTCTTGCAATTATCCTCAGGTGTACAAACATCAATGTCGTCATCTAATTGTTGTCCAATCGAGGCGAAGACGGCCCATCGGCGATTTAGTTGAACATTGGTATACATCTTATGCATATAGAAATGTGTATGCAACCAAAATCTTTCCGCCTCTTGATTGATGATCTTGGGAGGAAGAGTCACCGATATTTGTGGTGAAGCCCCCAAGAGTGACACGAAAACCCGGTCGTCCATGCACTAGGAGAATATATAATGCGATGGATAATGGGGACATGATGATAGATGGTCGATTACAATACCATTGCGGGATTTATAACCAAGTTGGACATAATATACTAACTTGCTAAATCACACATTCTGCTCATTAGTACTTCCATACATTGATCTTTATATGTAAATTAACTTATTTTTTACCTTCTTTGAACTTGTTATTAACTGTTGGTTTCTTTGTAGATATTATGGACCCAAGACCGATTGATCCCTTCGTCCTCTCAGAGCAGAGCTCTTATAGATCTAATGACATATAGAACAGAGAGGTATGCGCACATCCATTAGCTTTTTATTTTTGGATATTGCATATAGTTAACTATTTTTCTGATTGTAAACTACTTTTTATGTGTATAGGATCCTGAATGTATTGAATGCACCGAGCATTAGCAAAACATGCGACATTGAGCGGTTGATGCATACTTGTTACCTGGAGTGTGCACCGAGTACTGGCAAAACATGCGACATTGGGCGGTTTTAGCGCAGTTACCTAGAGTGTGCACCGATGGAATACATGAGCCTGAGCAAACTCTAGCTCGAGCACGAGGAACAGGTAGGAATAGAGGAAGGAGAGTTGACTGAACACTTGTATTTTTATAAGGATTTGTATTATATATTATATTTTAACCTTGTAATAGATGCTTTGATTTATTTATGTGTGTATGTTTACTGATCATTTGAGATTCTTTAGTTTGCTTATATTATGTTATCAGGCATTAAAAAATTTATATTTTTTTATTATATTTTCTATTTTTGTAAAGTTGTAAGATAAGGCATCGGCATCGGCGTCGGTTAAATTTAAATAAAGGAGGATGGAGGAAAAATTGCTAAAGGAGACCGACGCCTTGAGCTAAGCTAGGGTGCTGATTCAATTTGTGAACGAAACCGTCGCCTATCAATTTGTAAACAGAAGCGTCGGTTTAGCGTTTAAAAAAGGGAAATTTATATAAAAAAATATATAAAAAAATAAATTACCAAATTGGCGCACTGTAGCAAATATTTTCCAAACTGGTGTTCTGACAAGCCACGCAGGCGCCAGCGTGGCCTTTTTTTTTAACCGGCCCGAAAGGCGTCGGTTTAACCGACGCATTTGGTTAAACCGACGCCTTTCCGTAAGTTTTTTTTTGAAAGGCGTCGGTTGAACCGACGCATTCCTTTATAACGGAAAGGCGTCGGTTGAACCGACGCCTTTTCGACACTTAATTCAAATCACTTTATCCTTTGGACGAAATCTACAATTTTTCACAACCTAATAATACACACACATCACAACCTGACAATACAACATCACAACATGATAACAAGATAAATTTTTTCTGATAATACAACAGACATGACACAAAATATATTACACCACATCAAACTATTACAAATATATTGATAAAATTACAAGAAGTGTTTATTCAATTCTCCTCAACCTATTCCTACCCTGTCCTCGTTCTCGAACTGGAATATCCTTAGGCTCAACGTCAGGTAAAGCATATGAAGACGAAGCTGCCTGACGTTGAGCACGAAGTGCACGCTGTCGCCGAGTATATACTTTCGAAGAAAGAGGCCTCTCAACTTGCTCCAGCGGGGCATCTGGAACAACAGGTGATGGGGTAAAACTTCTCGTGTCAGCTGATGATGTCAGAATGTCGGGTTCTGGAACAACCTCCAATCCTGGAATCTCAGTAACAACTGGCCGAAGCAATGGCAAACTCGCAAGAACATGTCCAGAGCGATCGTGTAGCGTCTGACAGGCCGCTAGCAAGCTCTCAAATGATCGGTCCACCAAAGCTCCCTCCGTCTGATCAAATGTCTGTCGTGCAAGAGTAAGCTAGAAAGAAAAACACAGGTATGTTATCTACTCACTACAAAACACTAGTGAATAAAATCAAATATGAAGTTAATGATACTCACCAACGCCCGCTCAGTTTCGCCTCTTGGTTGATATAACATCTCCGGCTCATGCATGGGTGGCATTATAAGTCTCCTAGTGATGCTCAAATACCATCTCATGTATGCATCTCGCTCAGTCATAGCAGGCTCCCCTTGAACGAGAGTGATCGTCCGGTCGTCCCATCTAGTAATGTAGGCCGCATGATGCGACCTCCAATCAAAACTACCTCGGCCTCGGCGCAATACTCGTTCAATGAACTCAACCAGAAGAGGGGGGAAAACTTGTTCTAATCCAAATTGTAACATGACCCGATCCGGAACATGCATCTCGACGATGTCCACACATATAAGCGGCGTCCTAGATAGCCACACATGCGCTCCATCCGTACAAATTCCAGGTAACTGTGCTAACACATCATCATGATATGGTTGCCATATTACCTACACAACATATGAATATGATACTTTACTTTTTGGTGAAATGTACATTTGTCATATTCATAACGCATGCAATATAAAGGAGTAATACCTGGCCGGATCGTTGATAGTCCAATTCCGATCTATACAACGCCAAGACACTGTGAGGATTCACAGTTTTTGTCTTCTTCGCATTCCACCTAACATAACGAGGATGAGGAATAAATTATCTAAAATATAACATCATCAAATACCTTTAATAAATAACACATACCGAACTCCTAACGGTGATAAACCATCTAGTGGAGTGCTCAAATCCAGCCATCTCAATGTACGACAAATTGCTTCCTCATTATATGTCTCCTCATGCAAACCCTGATTTATTGCCCCATCTATTTCTTCATCAGTTAGTCGCGCCCACCTGGGCTCCTCCTCGTAAGGCAATTCCTCCTCAAAATCATCCAAGTTATCCGTAGCAATTGCAATATCCACCAAATCATCTCCCTCATTTTGAACCATCTCTTGCACACTATCCTCTCCTCGTACATCTTCAACATTAACTTCAGGTGAATTAGGCACCCACTCATCATTTTCCCCATCCTCTTCCTCATTAATATTTCCCTCTTGCCAACCACTTGAACCAGGGTAAGTATAGGGGTTACGAAATGATGTTTGTGTGTCAAACCATTCACCACCTCGTGCCATGCCAAGATTCATCGCTTCATGAGCTTGAGATGTGTGCCTAAATTATTCAAAACAAAACTTATATCATAAATAAACAATTCACTTAATCGTAAGTTGAATGGTGAAACTACATTTTGTAAATAAACTTACCTCCAACTCGGCGAAAGTTGAGGTTCGTTGCACACTAGTGATATAGACAAATCATCTTCTTCATTATCTTCCACACGCCTTCCTCTAGAATTTTCACTCGACCTATTTTTGCGAGCACTCCTACTTCTGCCTTCGCCGTCATTTGCAAACCTAGGCATGCACGCCTCTTTTTCTATAAATAGCTCGAAGCTAAACACACGAGGCGCAAAATAGAGCATGACATGCATAGAATTATCATCATCAATTAGTATTACGGTACTCCTTGTTCCCAAAACAGGCATCTTGTACTTCATACGAATTTTCCACAATCTTTGATCCCATCCCAATTTATTGACCACTTGCATCTCTAGTTCATCGTAAGTACTTGGCTTATTAATCAATAATCCTACGCTTTCACCGCCTTCGTATTCACCTCTATCAATTCTACCACCATACATTAACACAAACGGAACCATTTCTCCCGCCATCTTTTCTCACAAAACAATTAACAAACACTAGCTAATTATTTTCAAACCATACAAAAGCTAAATCAATACATCAATATGTATTTTAAACGGATATTAAACGTATATTACCGGTGAGACGGAGCGACGAGACAGTGGCGAGGCGGGGTGACGACTGGCCGAGGCGTCGGTGGAGAGAACGGCGGCGGCGGCGAGAGAGGGGAGGAGAACGACGGAGGCCGAGGCGAGCGAGGGGAGGAGAACGACGGCGACGGCGACCAACGGCGGTGGCAGCGGCGGAGAGCAAGGGGAGGCAACCAACGGCGGCGGCGGCGGCGGCGGCGTTAGGGATGGGTGGGGAGGAGACCGAGCCTGCGCGGGCGAGCCCGTGCGGGCTATATACGAAATGAAAGGCGTCGGTTCAACCGACGCCTTTCCGTTATAAATGAAGGCTCAACCGACGCCTTTCCGTTATAAACGAAGACGTCGGTTGAACCGGCGCCTTTCTGTTATAAAGAAAGGCGCCGGTTCAACCGACGCCTTTCTCTTATAACCAAAGGCGTCGGTTCAACCGACGCCTTTCCGTTATAAATGAAGGCTCAACCGACGCCTTTCCGTTATAAACGAAGACGTCGGTTGAACCGGCGCCTTTCTGTTATAAAGAAAGGCGCCGGTTCAACCGACGCCTTTCTCTTATAACCAAAGGCGTCGGTTCAACCGACGCCTTTCCGTTATAAATGAAGGCTCAACCGACGCCTTTCCGTTATAAACGAAGACGTCGGTTGAACCGGCGCCTTTCTGTTATAAAGAAAGGCGCCGGTTCAACCGACGCCTTTCTCTTATAACCAAAGGCGCCGGTTCAACCGACGCCTTTCCGTTATAAATGAAGGCTCAACCGACGCCTTTCCGTTATAAACGAAGACGTCGGTTGAACCGGCGCCTTTCTGTTATAAAGAAAGGCGCCGGTTCAACCGACGCCTTTCTCTTATAACCAAAGGCGTCGGTTCAACCGACGCCTTTCGGGCCGACGCCTTTCGGGCCGGTTAAAAAAAAAAAGGCCACACAGGCTTGTCAGAACACCAGTTTAGGAAATATTTGCTACAGTGCACCAATTTGGTAACTTTTTATTTTATGTTTTTTTATATAAATTTCCCTTTAAAAAATAAGCCGTGAGCATGTGTGGCTGGTTAGATAGCATGATCCAAGAATTATTTTTGATTGTGTTCCCTATCGGTAATTAAAATATTTTTTTATGATTATTTGGTAAATTGCCCCTTCTATTCTCTTGAGGGAGGTACGCGGGTTCATTGGCAATTGAGATCGGATAAATCTCTTGCTAAACAAAAAGAAAAAACAGAATATAAAATCCGACAACGGCGCTCGCTTCTGGTCGATCAGTCCATGGCCGTTCCTTCCCGTATTTGCCGCCTCGCCGCCGCCTTGGTACGGCGCCTCTCCTCCGCCCCCCTCCGGCAGCCGTCCCATCCCCACTCTGAAGGTCGGAGCTGGCCCCGGCCGCCCTCTCGGCTGTGGCTGCTCGGCGCTGCCGCCGCTGCAGCACTTTCCGCGGGATCGCTCGCCTTGGACCTCCGTGCAGACGCCTCCTTTTGCGATTACGTCCTGAATGACAGGTCCGCACGCCGATGCATTAAGCTTTTTTGATGGAAGTTTACTACTCCTTCTGTCCGGAATTAGTGTGTACATTTGGATTTCCAAAATCAATTGAATTTAGTTCATTTTAGAAACCAAATGTTGATATTGATTCCGGACGGAGGGAGTACTAGTTATCGCTCTTAATTGCAGTGCAGCATCCTCCCGCCGTCTGGAATTGGTAGTGACATTTGGCTTTCCAAAATGAACTGATTTAATTCATTTTGGAAAACGAAATGTTACTACTAATTCCGGACGGAAAGAGGATGTATCTACGTCATTATGTTATCAATTATATATTGACTTTCGTTAAATTGTTATATTGTTTTTTATTATGACGGGGTGCCAGAGTCAGTTGATTTTAGAAAACCAACTGTTACTACTAATTTCAGACAAAGGAACACGTGTCATTATTGTTATCGACTCTGTGCAATATTATCTGTCTGCATTAAAAAAACCAAAATAGACTTAAATCAGTTCATTTTGGTTCTCTAATGCAGAAAGGTAATATTGGACGGAGGAAGTATATTGTTATAAATTTTGTTGGATTGTTATATCATTTATAATTTATAACAAGGGGTGTCCGAGTCCTTAGGACCCAACTAGAAGGGGCAAGGAAACCAGCCTGCCTCTTAGAGAACTGCATCCGGCCGCCAATCCTCTTGTGCACATACAAGGCCCACCAATCATACGCTCCAGTAAATTGGGATATTACCCCGGTGGTGGCCCCAAGAAAGTGGGGTTTCGAACATAGGGCCGTTGCTTCAAGGCTGGCCATCATTCCAACACCCTGTTGGTTGTTAGATTGTTATTGTTGGTGGTGCTAGTGGTAGCGAGACTATCAGATCTTGATGTTATCATTTTTTCTTTAGCATGACTAGTCTTTACGGTGGATATTATTTGGAAACCTCTGTTTTTGAAAATTAGTATATAACATTACTCTTTCAATCCGCTGAGGCTCGTCTGGATGTGGAAAAATGCGGGTCCAACATTACATGGCTGCGATTGCTCCTTCGAGGCAGCAAACATGGAAGAGGAACAAAAAAAATTCTATTTTCTGTATGGGTCCTAGAGTCTAATAAAATCCACTCATTTTGCAATGCTGACGAGCTTCATTGTACGGAAGGAGTAGTAGTTTAGTGTCATTATTATTATAATTACCATTAAAGTCTTGTTTATATGCACCTTGGCACATGCGCGTTGGCATGCGCAGGGCCCTTCGGGCAGTTGGATTTCCATCCAGCCATGCATGCTAATAGAGGGGTAGGCAGGTTTGGATCACCCCCCGATTAAAATAGGCCGTGGGATCTTGATCTGATTACTGCATCACCTCGGCGTGTGCTGCTGCGAGAGAGCTGAGGTGCATATTAACTTTATTCTTATTAGTATCAGGATTAGCAGCATCTTTTTAATACCTATACATGTATATTTAGTAATGGCGGGATTTCTTTATCAGGGAAGAACATAGTACTGAAGTTCTGGTTAAAGGTTCTCATAAAGAAGTGCCGGAAGAGCTTATCAGTGAACTGAAGGCTGTATGTGAGGTGATATACTATGATACATTGGTTCATTAGCCCGATGCCTTGGGTTAGTGTTTCTTTACAATTGAGGTTGTAAAAATTAATTTATCATATGATCTTTTTGTAGGATAACATGTCTTTGGATTATGAGGAAAGAAGCTTTCATGGGAAGCCACCTTACAGTTTTCATACAGCAGTAAATCTCCCAGATGTGGTTGTGTATCCAAGGTCTGATTATATTCTATTAGTTAGGTCAGGTGTATTTTTTTTTGGTTGGTGGTTTATATATTAATTTTTATGGTGTTTATCTTAAATTTTGAATGCTTTTCCACCTTCATAGTATAATCTTATCTTAGTTAAGAAGGCTGATTAATCTATCATCAATCTCACAAGTGAAAGAAAAATGGTTTTGTTAAAATACATGACTGATTCAGTGCGGGAAAAACGTTAACGTTATCATTGGCATCCTGTCCCAGTTGTATTGATTCACAAAACGTCTTTGCTTCGTGAATACAAAGTGGTTAGGGATGGACAATTGTCATGGGCAGTATGTCATAGCAAACTCTGAAAAGTTTGGTAGTGGTGTCTTTCATATACTCCTACTCTCATAGCTATCTTGTGTCTAAATTCAGATGAAAGGGAATGTTGCTCTCCTTATCATCCTAAAGACCAAAGTCCCTCTTCCTTGTTGTTGTGTGAAGAAAATAATATTTAAAGTTTTGGTAGATTGTTAATTTTTCAAGTAATTAAGACATTGATACTTATATAAGACCCTGAATATGTTTACCCTTTTGTTACGTTTGTTTTCTTTATTTTTCTGTTGGAAACATCAACCACGGAAATTGACGCATCAAAAGATTTATGTCATAGAAGCATTTTTTTACAACTTGTCTGAAATAATAAACATGGATCTTGGGAAGATTTTTCCGCACATTTTTACCCTTGTGTGAGTTGAAGTCGTGTTTGAACTCTCTAATCTATGTAGTTTGCGCTGGATTATATTGTCCATAATATAAATTCACCCAAGGGCTTGATGTGTGTATGTAGGACACATACCCATGGGCCTATGGTTACAAGTCTCATGTTGTCAAAAGTTCAATGTTTTGGAAGTTTCTGGAAACACCTAGTAAGTTTCTAGAAGCGTCTAGTAAGTTTTTTTTTTGGTAATTAAAAATTTTATTAACCAAAAGAAGGGGAACAGGAATGTATGAGGAGTTTAAACCCAAAAACCCTCTCGCAGAAGGAAGACAAGAGAAAAATATCTAAAAGATGAAAGGAAATTCTACAAACATGTTGAAAGCTATATAGAAAATAAGAAAAGCTAATACTAAAATAGATTAGTCAATCCCAGAAGTCGTCTAGGTAGGAGCAATGGCTGGAGATGGAGCTTTTAAGACCGATTGCTTCAGCTGAGAATTGAACTTATCAACTATCGACTTTACTAAAGAGTCGGATGAAGTAGAGAGCCCTTCAAAAATTCTTTTGTTTCTTTCGTACCAAATCGAAGAAATATAGGTATTGAAAATCTGTTGAGTAAGAGCCTAGAATATTTGTTAGATATGTAGAAGGAAATAAGCCCATCTATCTCATGGTGAAAGCTCCCAACAAAGTGCTAAGTATGACATTTGCATAGAAGATTGCGCCATATCAATTTGCTGAATTTGCACTCGAAGAAGAAATGATCTCTTGATTTGGAAGTTGCAGCACAAATGAAGCAAACAT
Source organism: Houttuynia cordata (assembly GCA_039654745.1). Lineage (NCBI taxonomy): Eukaryota > Viridiplantae > Streptophyta > Magnoliopsida > Piperales > Saururaceae > Houttuynia > Houttuynia cordata. Next base: position 42,221,075 of record CM077505.1, on the reverse strand, counting down.
TTGCCAAGGAAAAACCTCTAACTTGAGGTAATCTTGAGTCGTCAAGCCTCCAAACAGGGCGAACCTAGAGATAAAAGCTTGATGCATAATACATCTTTTATACCAGATCTCCACCAGTCAACCACTGACGAGGAATGATGGAGACAATTTCATGCAGACTTGTAGGAGAATTTTCCTGTAGCAGACATCCACCCAATACTATCATCTGCGGAGGCAAGACTAGGAGAATGGATTTCCAACAAATGCAGCAACTTTTGGGTACGAAGAGTGCCAGCTTGAAGACTCCAATTAACATTGTAGAGGGAGTCAGATATACAATCATTCAAAGAACTACCCAATTGAATAATGGGTCTATTTCCAAACTTGACAGATAGAATAGAATGTCCATGGATCTTGCCAAGTAAATGTACTATGACTGTGGCCAATATTATAAAAGCAAGATGGAAAGAATGGATTGCTAAGCATGAGAGGACTGTGGATTAAAGGCGGTCCAAACAGAGCAATTAGTCAAGTAGACTCCATGCACCCAACGAACATAGAAACTCTTGTTTTGTGATAATGTGCCAAAGTAATTTGCTTAACACTGCCTTATTAGAATCATCAAGTCTTCTCAATCCCAAGCCCCCTTCACGAATAGGATTAATGACTTTATGCCTGGCCACATTACTAAAAGATGATGACCTAGAACTACCTTTCCATAAAAAGGAAGCAAACAATTTTTCGAAGTGACGAACAACTTCCTTTAGGAGCTTAAATGTTGAAGTCCAATAAAGTTGAAGACCATTAAGCACCGACTTAATTAATTGAAGGTGTCTAGCATAAGACAACAGGCAAGTCTTCCATCCTTCGATCTTGCTCTTCACTTTATTCATAAGAGGGAGGCAAAGAGAATAAGAGAGCTTTTTGGAAGTAAGAGGAAGCCCCAAATATTTGATAGGCAATTTACCAGCATAGAAATCAAGAGTTGAAATAATCAAAAGTTGAAATACACGAAGAAGAGAAGAATACCAAACTCTTAGAAATATTAGCTTCTAGACCAGAATAATTGGAAAACTCCTGGAGAACATTCTTGATGCTTGCCAGAGAGGATGTAGACTTCTCTGAAAGTAGAAGATCATAAAAAAAGATGAGTTATCCTTGGAGAATTCTTAATCGTCGGGGACTTAATAAGACCAATAGAAGCCCTGAAATCCAGGGAAACTGATAAGGCTTCCATGCAATGGATAAAGAGCAAGGGCGAAAGAGGACATCCTTGTCTAAGACCACAATTTCCTTTGAAGAACCCATAATTACTGCCATTGGTGAGCACACTAAAGGATGGTGTAGTAACACATTTTAGAAATCCAGGAGATCCATAATTCATTAAAGCCCAGCTCTTTTAGAACAAGGAAAAGAAAGTCCTAATGCACTTTATCAAAAGCCTTCTTTAAGTCAACTTGAATGCAAAATATCTTTGGCTCTGATTTGTAATGAAAATTTCTCACCAATTCATGAGCAAGAAGGATACTTTCATTAATAACTCTGCCCTTAATGAAGCCTGACTTGTTCAAACTTACCGGAGAAGGCAAGATCAGAGAAAGCCGAGAAGCCTTTATCTTTGAAATACATTTGTAAATAAAGTTGTACAAAGATATAGGCCTAAAGCAATCAAAAGAGTTAGCATATGAAGAATTAGGGACTAGAGACAAAAAACAAATATTCAAAGATCTAAGAAGCTTAGATCGTGAAAAGAAATCTTTAACCGTATCCAAGAAGTCTCTTATCACCAGATCCCAAAACCGAATAAAGAATTCCTTAATAAAGCCATATGGATCAGGAGCCTTATTATTTGGGAAAGATAGAACTACTTCCTTGATTTCTTCATCAGTAATCAGCCTTACAAGATTTTTTGCTTGCTCATAGGATAATCTATTACGAAAAGGGATTGAAGAAGAAAGATCCGCTGACATTGGATAAAAAAGATCTTCAGAATAGGTTTTGGCGGCCAGATCAATTTTCTTAGTAAGTTGATTGGCTGTTGAATCAAGAATAGCATTGATACGATTTCTAAGGGCATGAGAAGAAACCATTGCATGAAAAAGTCTAGTGCATTTATCACCCTTCTGCAACCACTTGACTTTAGATTTTTTATGATAAAAACTTTCTTCAATAACTTCTTCATGAAAAAGCTATGCTCTAGTTGATTTCTTCTCTTGCAACAGATTTAGATCCATAGGGCAAAAAATGAGATTTTTTTGGGCATCATTGAGCTTGAATTTTGCTTCCCCTATATGATTATGAACTTTGCCAAAAACATCCATATTCCATTTTTTTAAGGCAATCTTAATAAATTGCAGCTTCTTAAAAAGGACAAATTGAGGATCACCATCTACATGCTAAGACCAGGCGCTAGTGACCACATCATAAATTGAATCTTCTTTGAGCCACATTAAAAAATTGAAAAGGCTTTGTACTATGAGGTATGCTTTCTTCAAGAGGGGAAATAATAGGAGAATGATTAGAAGAACCCGGAAGCAAACATTTGACAGAAGTACCTGCAAACTTAGCCATCTATATATGATCACACAGAGCCCGATCTATTCGCCTATATGTTAAAGAACCATTTGAATGCTGATTTGTCCAAGTAAAAGCCTCATAAGATGGGATATCTACAAGATCAGCTTCATAAATAAAATGATTGAGTTGATTCAATTGCCATTGATTCACCTCAATACCGCCTAGTCTTTCATCATTATGGCGAATGTAGTTCAAATCTCCCATAAGAAACCAAGCTTCATCATGCTATGTTTTAACATTAACCAGAGAATTCCATAAGACTTGACACTCCTGATCAAGATTTAATGTATAAATCCATTGTGAGGAAAAAAGTGAACCCATTAACCAACTGAGTAACTAGTGTGAATAAATTGGTCACTTTCCAAGAGTTTCTCCACCCTGAAGACATTAGGATTCCAGTAAAGTAAAATGCGCCCTGAAGAATCAGGAGAATAGTTGTCTACATTATGCCAGCCATGAATTATACAACTTATTCTGAACTTACTTGCTCTAATTTTAGTTTCACAAAGACCAATAAGAGAAATATTCTCATTGTGAACTAGGCTAAAAACTTCCAGCCTTTAGCCTTTTTGCCTGACGCGAAAAGCTTCAGACATTCCAAGATGCTAGGCTGGTCATTTTAGATGCTAGGCTGGCCATTTTTTCCCCTTGAGGGATTTAGATCCCTCAGTTGAAGATTCCTCACTTGGAGATAACCTCTTTGACGGCTAGCTCTTTGATATTTCTTTACTGTTGAAGGCTTTTGATTTGTAGGACCAGATGTAGAGACTATAGGAGCAACTTCTTCCGATATCCCTATGAGAGAATCAAATGAATTCATAGACTAGAGGAGGGGAGTTGGAGAGGGATTATTCCTTGGCTTGGCCCCCTGTGTCCATGCTACAAGAAAACATCAGGCTGAGAACCAATGCACCCAGGCTGGGAGAATGTAGGTGCAGTTCCCTCGGTAGCTTCAGTGACTGATGCCAAATCCTGAGAAGAGATCACATCTGACGGCATAGTAGATGGTGCTAAAAAGGAAGCCTGCCAAGGAGGGACTGTTGTGGCCAGAGTGTGGGAGTCCAAGTGAGATAGGACTCCAACATCATGACTCTATGGAACATCAATAGTTGGCGCCAAGTCCAAAGAAGAGACCTGCTGATGATGAGGGATAGCTGGCGGCAGAGCTGGGAGTCCAAGATAGAGAGGACTCCTTCCGTTGAAGGAGGTGCTCTCGAGTGATCAGGATGATTCCTCGTATTGGACAATTCTGAATGAGTTTGGATGGTCAAAGTGCTCATCTCCTTCCTGTCGCCAAAGGCAGTCATAGAGGTAGTTTTTGAAGCTTGCAGTTGAGTGGCTAGAGCTTGTTGAGAGGTAATATGTGTAATTTGGTAATGAGCATGATTTTCTATGGGGCGCCATTCTTCACGGCTCGGGCAGACATTGGCCCGATGGTCAAAACGTGGCACTTAGAGCAGCATTTAGGCCTCCACTCATAAGTAACATTGAAACTCTTTATCAAACCATCGTCAAACTTAACCTTCACTGTATCAGGATAGTCGAAGTCGGGCTGGATCTCTACACACATACGTGCATAAGTTAGACGATTCTAACTTGCAGTTGGGTCATCTGTGTGAAGGGGAGTCCCCATATTGCTGCCAATTCGACTCAAACTCTCCATGTTGAAATGCTCCAACGACAACTCTTGTAGTCGGACCCAAATAGGGATGGTCTTGATGATCTCTCTAGTAGGCTTCATCCCTAGCTTCCAAGGTTTGAGGATAAGGGATCGACCTCCAACAGTCCACAAAGAGTTGTAGACTTTTTCATGATCTTGAGCAAATGATAATTGAAATCGAAACAGGAAGAAGCCCTCTGTTAAGGACTGCATCTCAAAATTGACTTTTCATGCTCTTGATAGGACATTCTTGAGCCAGACATAATAAGGCCTTTTCCCTAGGACATAGCCAACAAGACAGTTTTGCAATTTAAGGGTGTTATGGTGAGTTATGTCCTCCGGAATATGGACCGATGGCTTGCGGAGAAGATCCAGATAATGGGTGAGTTTTGCAGAAGGAGATGCCTTGGAGAATAGGTTACTCCAATTGTGTTGAGGGAGAGAGAGAATAGGTGTCTGTAAAGGTGGACATGTGGAAGAAGGATGGACTTGCAATGGGGGGTGGGGGGTTTGGCCGGAAGCGTTTCAGGGGAAAGAAGAATGAGAGGACGAGTTGGGAGTGGGAAGGGAGGAAGGCATGGCGCCAGCCAGCCGGAGTGGCTGGCCACCATAAGAAGAGGCCAGGAAGGAGGGGGGAAGGAGTCGCTCTCAGAGCTCTCAAGAAAAATCACAATTTTCCATCAAAAGAAATCTCCTTGCATGCCTAGAGCCAATCTTTTATTTATTTATTTATTATTTATTTTCTTGGCATTGGCTCGAGACAAGGAGGGCACAGGCAAGCTAGAGGAGGGAGGCGGCTGGGGAGAAGCGGCCGAGGTGGGAGACGGAGGTTGCTCTCAAAGCTCCCCTGTCTTCACTATAGCCTAATTCGAGCTTCCTCGGTCATCTGTTTGTTGGTCATGGCGAGGTCAGCCTCAAGCTAAGAGAGATCCAGTGCGACAGAAACAACGTCACCTCGTAGTGGAAGGCTAGTTGCGACGCGTCGCAGACTCGAGAAAGTGTGGTTGCGCTGATGAGTGTTGGTGATGGTGCTCCAGGAGAGGAAGATGGTGATGCTTCAGGAGAGGAAGGCGACACCCCATGCTACAGTAACAGCAGTTTCCATGAAAAGTTTCGATCTCACCATAGATACAAGTTCCCAGCTGGGCAGAGGGATGAGGAATATGCAGAATGTGAGAGCGGGGAGCTAGCCAGCAGAGAGGCATGCAGAAATCACCAAAATCGCCTCATATCACTACAGTACCTTTGCTCTTAGCCTGCTGACAGGTATAGTAGCAATAAGTAGAAAATTCTAGATTAAGATCTAAGTGAGTAGAATGTTCTAGGTCATGGAGCATTCTAGAATAATGCTAGTCTTCTTTGTTACACTATAAATAAGCATGTAAGCCCTATGGGCAAGGGAGGAGCAAGGATTCGTCTTCGATGGCCCACAACGAAGCAGATCGTGCCAGGATCATGGGGTTGGTGGCCTGTGGGAGGTGATTGAGAGACTGCAATAATAGTTGTCTGCGCTTCGTCAACTGCTTGTTGGCATGAATCTCAATGCCAACAACAGGCCACCAACGGTTGACCATAATTGTGCTGAGGGATTGGCCCAAGGCCGACCGGTGATTGGTTGCATGTTATAGGAGTAGCCCACGGACAACCAACTTTCCAATCCAATGTTGGGCGACCTCGCTACTTATCTGATGGTGAGCATTTGGAACCTGAGAAGATCAGAGTATGTTGATTGTCAACGAAGAGGCCCGCAACAATATATAAATGGTTATCAGTTGAAGGTAGGCATTCCCCAGTTCGATGGAAATCTGCATGTTGATGACTTCCTTGATTGGCTCTCTAAAGTAGAGCAATTTGTTGAGATGATGGAGGTTCCTCAAACCAAAATGGTGATGATGGTTGCATACAAATTGAAAAGCGGTGCTGCAGTTTGTTGGGATCAACTGCAGAAGAATAGACAATGTCAAGGTAAGGCACCAATTCGATCTTGGCATGGAATGAAACATTTTCTTTTGGATAGATTTCTGCCACTAGATTATGAGCAATATCCACTCCCCATATATCAAAACTTCTCACAAGGATTCAAGTTAGTGTTTAGTGTTTGACTACACGGCCGAATTTTCCCAACATTCTAAACATAGCAATCTGAATGAGTCGAAAGTTCAGCGTGTAGCTAATGATCTGAAACCCTCTATTATGGAAAAGATTGCGTCGCAAGAACTATGGACATTGGAATAAGAAATTCACTCCCAGCCAACAAAGGAAGAACGATGTCAACCACAAGTCAATTTGGAGCTAAACAACCAGCTTGAAGAAGTCATACCAATCCCATAATCAAAGGAAGTCAAAGCAGAGAAACAACACCCAATCTCAATAGATTCATTGGAGACGTTGAACGAAGTTGAGAAGGCAGTCGAGCATCTAGTCCAACCGGCATCTCTGGCAGAAACTAAAATTTTTCCAACCAGCAACAAACAAAATATGCGTCAACATCTTCTCTGACTGCAGTGAAGGTAAATCCTTACAACCAGTCAATGCAATGGTCGCTCCTTTTCCTGTCATTCGCATTGGCAACCCATTGAGTCGAAATATTGATCCTTTTCAAGTGGTAGTGCATCATTGGTCACTCATTTTCTCTGTTATGCCTAAAAAGCCCACACTGCTTTCGTGCCTAGTGTCATCAACACCCTACTTTCTTCCCTACCTCCAAGGAAAACCACTTTCACCACCCTTTCTTCCATCACTAGCATTGCCTGCACCAAAACCCCCACCTGGCTTTTTTTTTCACAACTGCTCCTACTTATATGTTGAAGATGATAGCCAAGTATTCTCCAACTATGTCAAAGAGGACGAGGACACATAATGGCCCATGGGCCTATGGTTACAAGTCTAATGTTGTCAAAAGTCCAATGTTTTGGAAGTTTCTAGAAACACTTAGTAAGTTTCTAGAAGCATCTAGTAAGTAGAGTAGAACATTCTAGAATATTCTTGCATGTTCTAGATTGTGGTAGAGTTCATAGTAGCAATAAGTAGAAAGTTCAAGGAGTAGAGTGTCCTAGGTCATGGAGCATTCTAGAATAATACTAGTCTTCCTTGTTACACTAAAAATAAGCATGTAAGCCCTATGGGCAAGGCATCTTGGCTTAAATTAATTATTAGTTCCTCTTTGGTAGAATCTTATCTCTCTTGAGTGAGTTTTACCTTCCCTTGTGATTCTGCCTCGTGGATTTTAGGTTTACCTCTAACTCTGTGTCCATGAACACAGTTATTTTTTCCACGCTTTCGCCACGTCAATGTGCAGGAGGTAATTTCATGTGTTAATGCTTTTATCTCTGATTGTGCAGGTCACAAGAGGAAGTATCTAAGATTGTAGCTTCATGCAACAAATACAAGGTCTGCTTCAAATCCTTGGTTGATGGAAAATTTTACTTAAGATCAGCTCTACAGTGTAAAATGCGAGATTTATTTCTTTTTTTGGGATACAAATAAAGCTACCTTGAATTCTGTAAATCCGGACAAGAAAAGCTACTGTAGTCATGACCTCAAGCTGTGGTCTGCCCTCATTTTTTCCTCTATTCCAGAGCACTGTATTTATTTGGATGTGAGTCCTATTGGTCACTAGGTCAAGGCCTGGCTTACTCGCACTGGCAGGGGGTGGATCATGTGTTCTATGTAGGTCATGAACTAAGTACTTGAAACGAAACGTGGCCTTTAGATCATGCAAGAGGCATACTGGAAGTAAGCAAAAAACAAGCAAACAAAAGAGCCACACTGGATTTTTGGTAGCGATAAATATAAGATCATAATTCTTATGCAACTGAATTTATATATAGAAATCCTTTGTACGTAAAACTAGTCTCCGTTGTCTTCTCACGTTTTTTTTATTGCATGGCTGTCTCACACGTAACTTCAGAACTTTTATATACAACATAGCATGCTTGTGCAACATGCGTGCTTCAGATTGTATTCACTCCAACCTGGGTCTTCACTTTACCAGATTTTCTGCTGTTGGTAGCTAGGGCATGTTGATATTTTTAAGACAGTACTTTATTTGGCGGTTATCTTCCAATTGGCAGGTTCCAATTGTTCCTTATGGTGGGGCTACTTCAATCGAGGGGCATACGTTGTCTCCCCATGGAGGTGTATGCATTGACATGTCATTGATGAAAGTATGTGGTAGTCTTGCCCTATCATATATTTCATTATCTGATTTTGGTTGTGAATTTTGAGACTTGATTTTGCATAGCAGAGTACATGGCAAATGTCTTTGAAGCATGTAGGTTAGCGGACAAGATTATATAGTCTTAGAAACATATAATTAATAGCAGTTACCAATGTAGGTTGTGAATTTTTCTAACCGAATATTTTCTGAGTTTTGAAAATTAAGGTGGACAAATACTTCTAGGTAGTGTAACAATTGCTGTTTGACAAGCATGTCTGGATTGTATGTGTTGATTTCGGCTCAATCATATTCTACTTATGTATTTTAGGGCATATCTTGTTGGTAAGGATCTGACTCAAATACAGCGCCAATACTTGAAGATGGTATCAATTAGATAATCCCTCTGGTCACTTTTGATAGATACAGTTGAAATTAGTTTATTTGAAAATCAACTGTATCTATTAAAAGTGTCCGGAGGGATTATAAAGTTTTGGTGTTGAATATCACTTAAAGTGTAATTATGCTTCACATCTAATGGTAGAATAAACGTTTTTTAATGTTACTCTGATGATCAATTTTGGCCCTTATGGACGTGGAAGAAGTTTCTGGGGAGCAGATGGGTGGAATTCTCCTCTTTTTTTTGGCTCGTTTTCAAGGGATTTTGATGACTTTGCTCTTGTGTCTGTTTCTTGGATTATTGGTTAAAGGATTTCAAAGAAAATCTCTCTGTAATTGTTGCCTTCCTGTCAGAATTAGACATCTATGATTGTTTTGGACGAGCAATATAATGGCACTTAGCTCTACCAACTTCGTCCTTGCGTTCTTAATATTTGAAGTGACTGAATTAGTTATCATAATTCTTGACAACAGTGATTTATCTATTTTGTATTTGCCTGTTCATGTTTTTTTTTTTACGTCGATTTAGCTCCTTTATACTTATTTCTCCTTTGCTTGTGTCTCAACAATTCTTTTTTCAAGCTTGATGTTTAGCAATGCTTTAAAAGGTGTGGGGCGAGCCTCAAGGTATTTCCCCCCAAAAGGTGAGGTATAAGTCTGACACGCGCCTAGCATACATGCAGCCCAAAACCCTGTTGTAGTTTTCAGTTGTAGTTTCCAAAAGACTATTAGATCGCAATCAGATGGCGCCTAATGTTTCCACCCTTGACCAAGTTCTCCTCCAGCCAAAGAAGCCGGATTCTGGGTGAGGGAGAAGGACGGAGACAGAGGGAGGGAAGGGTGAAGGGAAGATGGGGAGAGGTGAGGAGGAGGGGGGAACAAGGGTGAAGAGTAGGGAGACTGGGAGGAGGAGAGAGGCGGGGAGCGGCTGTGAAGGGGAGGATAGGGGCAAGGAGAAGGATGTTGGGGGCCGCCAGGCCAGGGGGAACGAACTGAATGAGGCGGTGGATACAAACTTTTCCACCTTGAGAGACAAAGGAGCCTTAGGCAGGCAAGAAGCCCTTGGCCAAAGCCAGGAAAAAAAGTTAGATAAATGATAATAAAACATGTAGGTAACTCTTTGAAATTATGCGTGCCAATTATGTGTATTAAACTATTTATATAGGTTTAAATGCAAAACTACAATTATGAAGGGAAGCTCAAGAATCAAAAGGTTTTAAAAGAAGGAAGGTAGAACTATAAATAGAACTTTAGTTGAAATAGATGGGCATGAAGTGGCAAAGTGTGAGCAATTCCGTTATTTAGGATCCATTATCCATATAGAAGCAGATATTGATAGTGATGTGGTGCATATGATAAATGCGGGGTGGGTAAAGTGGAGGGCAAATTTTATAGGACAATTATTAGGCCTGTAATACTCTATGGAGCGAAGTGTTAGGCCCCAAAGAAAAGTCATATAGATAAATTGAATGTAGCCAAAATGAGATTGTTATGGTGGGTGTGTGGGATAACTAGGAGAGAGAGGATTAAGAATGAGTATATTTGTGAGAACTTAAGGGTAGCACCTTTAGGGGAGAAGCTTGTGGAGTGTAGGTTGCATTGGTACGGGCACATGCAAAGAAGACCAATAGATGCTATGATGAGAAAATTAGAAGGGACGCGTGTAAATGATGCTAAGAGAGGGAGACAGAATTAATAAGAAAGGATATGTCTTTGCTTTCTCTTACAAAAGAGATGACACAAAACAGGCTAGAATGGAGGCGTAAGATCCGTGTCACCGACCCTAGATTGTTGGGAAAAGGCGCTACTTGATTATGATTATGGTTAAACTATTTTATATGATTTTTAATCACATTAAACCTTGACCTTGAGTCAAGTTGAGTAGGGGCTTGTTCGAACTTGATTTGAACTATTTTGAGCTTGAGGTTGGCTGAGTTGCTCATCTTGACAAGCCAGCTTGACTTGGTAGGACCTCTATTGTAATGCTTCAAGGCTCCCTTTGCATCCTTTAAAACTCTGGTTGTTGTGTGTGTTTCTTGTTTGTTTTAGCAAATCGGGAATCTTGATAGATGTCTAGATTATCACGCTAGAACTCTGGTTGATTAATCATTATTTCATTATTATCTCTTGGTATTGTTCATACTTTACTAGAATTTGCTCCTGGTGTAGGTGCATGTTAGAATTACCCATCTAGGGTTTTGGAGATTAGGAAAAGAGGTATCTTTATTGATTAACGAAGAAGACGATAGTACAAAAGAGGAGAGTAGTAGACTAGGCCTCTAGAAGGCTGAGGTCGTCTCTTACAACAATGGAATGATACAATACTAATACGAAAACAAAAATACGAGCAAATATTCCTCTAATAGTGCCAACATTCCTCTGAGATGTGAGTGACTTTGGGATAATAAATCATAAAATCTTTTGTGGCAAACTCATTGTGTGAATAAATGGATCTGCAACTTGTTCCTGGCTTTATTATGTTGTTCATTTCTATAAAACAGTGACGTTTACATGCTTATATGATATGCTTATCATTTCTCCCAATGCATTAGGGCAGAGTGTTAAAGCATTGCATGTTGAGGACATGGATGTTGTTGTTGAGCCAGGTATTGGGTGGGTGGAGCTCAATGAATATCTCAAACCCTATGGCCTTTTCTTCCCACTTGACCCAGGTTTGTTGCTGAGGCCTGTGAATGTTATAATTTAGCATGTAATCCATTTTGGAGAAATGCTTTTATATTTTCTTGACACAAAATGCCAGCTTTGTAAGAAGCCAAGAACTGACATAAAAAACGAGAAAGAAGGAAATTTTATACATTTGACAGAAAAGAAGCAATATAGAGAGATAGGAATAGTGGGTTTGGGTGAACGCATGGTAAGAACTGTGTGTATAGTTTATAAGAGAAGGGAAATTGGAGGACGGAGGGAGGAGGAGCAAAAACTTGTGGAGGGAAAGAAATAGAATGACTTTTCGGATCATTAGTTTTCTTCTGACTCCAACGAAGTTCCTGGGGAGGGATAGGCACATGGCTGTCAAAAGTAAGTTAATGCCTTAAAAAACCGAGTACACTGTTCTTTACTATTTGAGCACTCAAAGGATATAATACCGATAAAAATATCCACACGATGTGAATATCCTATTTTCTTAGAGCTCTTATTTTCCTAACGCCTATATGCTTACATTTGAGAAAATTCTAAGGAAAGTACAATACTCAAATAAAATCCTTCTAAAAAATACACTGAATATCAAAATTTGAATTTTCTAATTGGAGTCTGATGCTCATGCCATAACAATATATTTTAATTTGATTCTGTATCTTATATGACCCATGTGAAGAATCCTTGCATCCTTTGTGCGTAGGCTATGAACCACTATGTGCTACCAAGTTACATCAATAATATTCGTTAAGAGCCATATAACGCTCTTTTACAAAGCCCGAGATTGGATTCCTCCCTTGAACAAGTGAGATAAATGAAAGCAAGAAGAAAGTGTCAATTCATCATGTCATCTGGTTAGGTGAAAAATCCAATTGACATTTATGTGAGATGCTTTTTAGGGGCTGTTTGGCAGTCTCTTTAACCAAGAAAGGATTGGCTTAGGGTTTGGTATCCAAGTCAATATGTCCCATCAGCCCTTTCCTTTTTTAAGGGCCAACCCTCCTTATGAGGCGGGCTGAGGTAGAAAGCGCCTTTAAGCCCATTTTTTTGGGAAGGGGAGCCAAACAGCCTCTTACTCCTTCATATCTTTCTTGGCTTTCTAAGGATGTCTACATGTTGCCTTATAATTGCAGTTTTTATACTTGATCAAACGTTATGCAGTTCACATTGATGACAATCGAATCTAACCTGAGGCTATCAAATCCTAACCTGTTCTAATCCAGGCCAAAACCAGATTGTGCATGATCCTGATTGGCAGTGTGCAACAAATTGTGCAAATCAGTTGATGCACAGTTTTTTGGATGTTGGTTGACCTCTTAAGAAGGCAATAGACATTGTGCAGCACCTTCCTACCAGATGACGATATCATCAGTATGGATACCTATTTGAATTGCCATAATATGCACCAAAGACTACATACATATGACCAGTCACTGATCATGTTGGTGGAATTATGAACACTAATTTTACTCATGGTACAAGTATAATGATTCTCTTTGATCCTAATCTTGTTGGAGACTTTAGGTGGCCGTCCAGACCCCTTAATTATATTGGTTCATTAATATGGCTTGGTGTGGGACTGACCTATTTACTCTCCTACATCTTCGTCTGTCATGTTTTCCTCTAGCTTGATTTATTCATTTGAGCCTTGTTATCGATTTTTATGCCGTTTTGCGTTAGAGAGACAATTTTGTCTATTTCATCTTCACAGGTCCTGGTGCAACCATTGGAGGCATGTGTGCTACTCGTTGCTCTGGTTCCCTGGCTGTGAGGTAGTTTCAGTTCATGATTTTGTTGAGTTGTTTTTTTATTTGACTAACTTAGTGGTTGACTCATAGTTCTATGGGCTAAATGTGTCTGACAAAATACTTTTTCTTTTTGGGAAAGTTTATACACGCTTAATACCTCTGAGCCCCAACAGTTGGTAGCGGCCATTTCAATAACGTAAAATACTATGAGCAAATATATCAAGTGAATAACATGTAGGCATGGCGCCTCAAGAAATTACTGACGCCCTTTAATCTACAATGATTTACCAACCCAGTAAGGTTGGCTGTTAAAGTGATTCGGTGGTTTACTTTAAGATCTTCTAGTTCTTAAGTAGTTCCAAAAAAAAAAAGATCTAGTCAGTAGCTTATCAGTTAATGCCAAAGATGTCTAACTATATGTTTGATCACTTGATTGTGATTTTTTTCATTTTATGTAAAAAGGCTGAAAAAATAATGTTTGATAAAATGGTTAGGCACCTTGGATGTTTTGCTATGGCTCTAATCATGCAGTCTGTGTGACAAGATTGGCTGTTGAAGTGATATCGATTTAAGGACCAATCATTCCCTTATTGTATATAATAAGTAGTAAGCTTATATAGACAATGACTCTTCCCCCTGAAAGTCTCTTAGCTTTGGTTTCCACCATACGAAGGAAGTACTTAACTTTCGTGCTGATGGCTATCTTCAATAATCATATGTACTAATATAGATTCTCCAGTTTTTTAGGACATAGGTAAATTGCATAAGAAATTGGCTTTTAGTTTATCGAAAGAATCGAAACAGACCATGTTAATTTTAATATAGACCCAACTTAAGACCTAGAATATGAAATTTCTGATGCACACAAACTTATGTCAGAGTCTGAGTCTGTGTCTGGCTATGAAGGTTCAGTTTAAATCGAACTCATTTCTTAGATTAGGATTTGGACTTGGATTCTGGCTAGTGCTAGGGCATTTGAGTGTGGCTGCTGTAATTGGAATTGAAGCATGTTACTTGTTGCTATTTTCTCCTTGTTTGATCTATGGAATATAATGTCTCTCAAGTTAACTCTATCTTTGCCATGACAATATTACCCTAAACGTATCGGAGGTAATATTGTCTTTATCACTCTAAGTTAACACTATTTTTGCCATGACATTAAAATGTAGCTTAGGTAATATTGTCTTAAACATGTTTTAAAGTGTTTGTGTCACCTTTATTTGTGCAGCAAATTATTTTATCTATGTGAAAAGATAGTGTTTGTTCCTCTGCGAATGAGCCCTTTTTGTTGGGTTTAATGACTCACGACTTAAGTTTGTAGGTATGGAACCATGCGAGACAATGTCATCAACCTTAAGGTTAACAAATTCGTTCTCTTATATTTCTTATATATTGTTTCTTCAAGGTTTTTTTAATTAACACACAACTGCAGGCTGTTTTAGCAAATGGGGACATTATCAAAACTGCTTCTCGAGCTCGGAAAAGTTCTGCAGGGTTGGTTTTTTTTTACCGACATCTACTTGAAAGGCTTTGCGTCTCTTTGTTTCTTTATAACATCTTTTGTCTCCAATCCAATGTAATTTGCTAATTGTCGTGATGGTGACAACTAATGCCTGTCATTGTGAATGTTATTGGCTGTCTTCACAAATGATGCTATTAGTTAGCAGTCACAAAATTCACAAATTTAGACCACCTAGGAGTATACTTCTCTTGATCCTATATTGTTCAGTCAGCATGGTCTACTGCCTTGACAAACATGTTGCCAACACCAGATGGTGTTGAATAAACGAATATACTTCTCTTTTATCTGTTAAATACTTTCTCTTTTTGGTTTTCATAAAGATTATGCCATTTATTTGTAGGTTTAACCTTATATTTTCGTTCTCTTTAGTTACGATTTGACTCGATTGATGATTGGGAGTGAGGGGACCCTGGGTGTGATAACAGAAGTGACTTTACGACTCCAGAAGTTACCTCAATACTCTGTGGTACACCATCTCTCTTCTGACATCATAGATAAAGTTTAGTTATCTAATGCCACCTCATGTTCTATGTTCATTAGTTATCTAAATTGTTGCTAGTCTTTGTATGTAAAAATCAACTGTCTTAATTAATACTCCCTCCATCCTGTTTTAGATGGTCCATCTGGAAAAGAGGATAGTGCTGTTTAAGATGCTCCATATGGTTGTTTTGAGTAGATTTTGAAACTCCTGCTAGATTTTGTTCGGGCTTCCACCATCCAATAAAATTCAACATTTTTCCAGATGGAGGATCTAAGGAGGGAGTAAATTATTAGAGCCTTAAACATTTGCATATGTTCTAAAGGAGCTCGATGAGAAATGTGCGAAGTGCATGAAATTTTACTTTGCACCACCCATTGCTCTCTCACATTGGAGCCTTCATCATCATCATCATCAACATCATACGCGTTTCCTAGCTATTTGGGGCCGGCGGCATGGATTATATTCCGCGTTTGACTCGTATCGGAATCAAAATGGTACAAAATCTTTACATTAGAGCCTTCAATAAAAAAAATTTACCATATTTTATAGATTTGAAAAAGCTTATAATAGCGTGCTTAGAGAGCTCATTTGGAGTATTTTGAAGAAAGGAGTTATAAGTGGATACATAGATATTATAAAAGATATGTATGATGAGGTAGCAACTAGTGTTCGAATTATTTGGGGGGGGGGGAAGAGGGACCAAGGAGTTCCCGCTCACGGTCAGTCTGCATCAAGGGTCTGCCTTGAGTCTGTAACTTTTTGCTTTAGTTATGGATGAACTAACTAGAAATATATAAGATAATATTCTTTGGTGCATGCTTTTTGCGGATGATATAGTTTTAGTTGATGAGACTAAGATAGGTTTAAACGCAAAACTAGAATTATGAAATAAAAAGGTTTTAAAAAAGTAAAACTAAGAGAGTTTATAAAATTTAGTTTTAAGGAAGGTAGAACTATAGATAAAACTTTAGTTGAGATAGACGGGCATGGAGTGCCGCCAAAGTGTGAGCAATTCCATTATTGAGGATCCATTATACACAAAGAGGGAGATATTGGTAGTGACGTAGTGCAGGAAATAAATGCGGGGTGGGTAAAGTGGAGGCAACCTTGGGAGTTCTATGTGATAAGTGTGTGCCAAATAGGCTTAAAGGTGAATTTTTTAGGACAACTACTAGACCTACAATACTCTAGGGATTGGAGTGTTGGGCTTCATAGAAAAGATATAGATAAATTGAATGTAGCCAAACTGAGACTGCTTATGTGGATAACTAAGAGAGAGAGGATTAGGAATGAGTATATTCGTGAGAACTTAGGGATAGCACCTTTAGGGGAGAAGCTTGGGGAGTGTAGGTTGTGTTTGTATAGGCATATGCAAAGAAGACAAATGGATGCTCCGGTGAAAAGATTAGAAGGGAAGCAGGTAAATGATGCCAAGAGAGGGAGAGGAAACCTAAGAGAACTTGGATGGAATGAATAAGAAATGATATGTCTTTGCTTAGTCTTACAAAAGAGATGACACAAAACAGGCTAGAATGGAGGCATAAGATTTGTCTCGCGTGCTTCTTGATTTTGATTATATATTTAATATTGGTAAATATTGATTGAGCTCATGTCATGAAGACAATCCACATAATTGGAAAGGTGTATGATGAATATGATGACGTTGAATCTTCTTATCATCATCCCCTTTTTAGAAGGGCATCCAGCGTAAAAACTTGCCACTATGTTTCTTTGTATAAATTTTGTACCATTTTGATTTCGATAAAAGTCTAACGTGGTATATAATCAATGCCGTTGACCCCATATAGCTGGGATAAGGCGTATGATGATGAAATATTGATCGAGCTCTACTAAGCGAACATGATAGACCACTGGTAGCAGAAGGGGGAGAGTTCCTCGATCAACTTAGAGACAGAAGCCATATTCTGGAAGAGGCTGAAAACTGATATCTGCTGTCACTGAGTAGCAACAAATATACAATTCTTTCAAACGATTGCCAAGCTGACTTCCCGTATGCTGTTTGAAACAGTAGACTTAGAGAAGATTATAGAAGTACAGGAATCCACTAGCTCAAACAAATAAGTTAGGATTGATTATGTTTACCAGCTTTGTGATGGAAGATGGCTATGTTAATATTTCATGCGCAGATGCAGACACTACTCCCTTTTCTCCCCCCCATTTCTGAATACCTCACTATCAGCGGCCATGGCCTGGCTAGATCTGGCCCAGCCACAGTAGGATCAGTTTTGGTCAAGGCTGTAGCCCTCCAGGCCAATGGCAGCCACAGCCAGAACCACCATAGTTTGCTCAGTAAAACCCTTTTCTACGGTTCCCTTATTTCAAAAATCTACTTATTATTACTCTGTTAAAGTAGGGACAATAGCTTGAAACAAGAAAGAAGTCATATTTATGCTAGAGATCAGTTTATATGAGATTGCTCTCATATAAGGAGCATGAGGCCAACTGTTTAGGTGGTTGGATTCCGATCCAACGGTGGGTATCAAATCAGTGGGAAGGTGAGTGTGAACCATCACTCACCCTTGTAGCCGTCAGATCAAGATCCAATGGCTACGACATGAACTGGCCTCTTATAAGCTATATGAGAGCGATCTCATTTAAACTTTTCCCTTTATGCTAATAAGATAGTGACACCTGAGAGACTGATCTTCTTATACGTTATTAACAGCTAGATTACAACCCAAAGTTTACGACATATGAGTTCTATCATTGAAAACTGATAATGGTAGACATGCAACTTAAGAATACTAGTCACCTAAATACTAAAATGACGAAACCATGTTATACTAATCATCATTAACATCTTAACAGCTCCTACCAAACTTAGCGTGTGCTTTTGTTCTTCCCTTCTAATCTACCTTATATTAAAAGAAATTCCAATAAAATTTGATACAAAAAGACCCATGTTTTTTAATAGAGTTTGCTCGGCAAGATGAACTGAATACTATTGCATAAAAGTGAACAATCAGATTATTGATGTGAGACTGAGGGTGCATTTGGTTGCACCAAAATTCAGCTTCTACATCACTTTCCCTAGAATTTAGGGTTCTTTCCGAAGTAGCGCGTTTGGTACACTAATTCTTGGAGAATCGCGGCAAGAAGTGAAGTGCTAGAAGAAGTCATTTTGGAGGGAAAAATTGACTTCTCACAGAATCCCTCTTGAGGAGATTTCCAGTGATTCACTGAAGAATCAAGTGATGGCAGTTTTTGTCATTATTTAAAGCTGGCAGGGGCAAGAATGCAGGGAGAAAAAGCACTATGCTTCTTGCCCCTGCTAGCTTTGAATAATTGCATAAAATGCCACTGCTTCTACTTCTAGCAAAATTTGCCAACCAAACACTTAGATTATTATGCAAAATCATAAACCCCAGATTTCCCTATGTTCTTCTTCTTCTACATGCAAAATTGGCAACCAAATGCTCTCCCTGAATTAAGACATCTCGAAATAAGAATATTCAGTGCAACTTTAAGGTTCAATAGAAAAACCGGTTTGAATGTTTGTACTTTACCTTATTCTGACAGGGTTTGAAGGTGGTTTAATAAAGCTGTGTGCAAACTTTTGTTTTCCTGAAAGAAATGATCAGCATAAAATGGATAATTGTGTCCTTATCTCGTCTTTTTCTGAATGTGTTTGGTACCTGAGAGATGTATTATGTTACAGGTAGCAATGTGCAATTTTCATACCATTAAAGATGCTGCTGATGTCGCTATAGCCACAATGCTGTCTGGTATACAGGTGAGGTTTTAATTTGACAATTATGTAAGTCAAATTATGTGTTTTATTCAATGGAGTTTTTTCAATGTTTAGAATATTCTCCTTTATTTGGTGCTTGCGTGGATTTTACACAAGGTTATAAGTTATTGTATATTGAAAAAGTAAAATAGATGGTAGATTGTTACTTTTCTGTTAATTATATCTACAAAAGTGCGAGAGATTTTTGTACAAGTATAGGCTGACATGTAGATAACTCGCCTGTGAACCCATAATGTGGGACAAGCAGAAAATGTCTAGATATTTGGCACTCATCATAAAACCAAATTTAAGTTTTCTTTAAGGTGTTGTATGGATTTCTTTTCAAAATGGATTGCAACATGTAATGAACTTCACTCTCGAAATCACCAATATAACACCGCCCTATTTCTCAGGGTATAAGAACCTATTCTGAATTTAGAGAGGGCTTAAATGTAATATTCGAGGATATCAGTAGTTTATTATATTATCCTAAAAGTATATGCAGTTTATTGTAGTAAAGGGAATTTAAGGGAGTGTAATGGAGTATTAGTTGCAAGGACTTACTTCAGGAGGAAATAATGTAGGCTTACTTCAGGAGGAAGTAAGGTATCTAGAGTGCTTACTTTTTTAGGAGGAAGTAAGGTATATTGATAAATTACCAGATTACGCCGACTGGATGAGAAGGTTGGTTCTGGAATTTTGGGGTATTGGTGAAATGCCAAATTGGATAGGGATGATGGGATTTCATCTCCCTTAGAAATAGGGGTGGCTCCACCGCACTTCTCCCATTGACTTCACCCTGAGAGAGTATTGTACCCGATTTTCTTAGGGCTCAAACTGGATCAAGGGCAATGGATTTGAATTTAGAGGCAGAGTAGGTAAAGGTGAGTACTACTCTTGCAAATATGCCGGCTTGTTTGTTTATTGTAGCTGGATTAGAATTGAGTTTTGCTATGCTGATTTGAGAGGGAGGGGTTTTTTAGGAGTATAGTAGCCGATTTCGATAGGGCTCAAACTGGATCAAGGGCAATGGATTTGGATTTAGAGGCAGCGTAGGCAAAGGTGAGCACTACTCTTGCAAATATATGTTGTGGCTAGATTGGAATTGAGTTTTGCTATGCTGGTTTGCATGTTTGTGTCTGATTTGCAGAGATGAGTATTACTCTTGTAAAATGCCCAACATAAGCAGCCACAACATATGTTTAGTTTACATAAAAGCTAGTAAATTTTTGTCATTGTTTTTTAGAATATTCTTATGCATTCTTTTCCTAAATTTTGGATCAATTTAGATGGGATAGACCAGGAGTGGCCCAAGCATCTTGTTGCAAGCCTGACCCATTTTATTTGGATGAAATTCCCAAGAGGCATTTTGGGGGGGGGGGGGGGATGCAATACTTTGCTTTTTGATTCTTGGTATAAGGAGCAATTCTTAGTTTATGTAATATTTAAGAATATGAGGAGGTTATTATAATATCCAAAAATAGAGGGAATTAATTATATTAAATTATCTAAGGGACTCTTTAAGTAATAAAATCATAATTAGAAGGACTTACTTCAGTAGGAAGAAATGTAGGCTTATGGAAGGATGAAGAAAGGTCTTACTTGACGAGGAGGTAAAGCACCTTGTTAAATTACTAGTGCCCTACTCAATAGGTAAGAAACTTAGGGACTAGGGGTATTTTGGTAAAATACCTGAACATATAGTGATGTAGAGATCTCCATCTCTCTATGAATAGAGGTGACTCAAACCCATCTTTACCATAGATTCCACCCCCTTAAAGGTATCACACTCCCCTTTCCCACCTATGGATTTACTTTATGGTTTTCACTTACTGCCCTCTGCTTTTTAAATAGCCAAGCTCTGATACCATAAATTTGTCACGCCTCGTAACCTTAACAAGCCTAAAGGCATGACAATTGTCCATTATTAATGGACCGGCTATGAGTGTATACAGTATTTAAAAAGCTGAGAGGAAAAAGATGGATTCTTTACACAATAGCACAACTCATATACTCATTAGCTACTAACGTCAGTTCCTACATAGGTCCATTACGTTATAAAACAAACTTAAGCATCCACTTCAACAACCTCTACTCAGTCTTTTACATATTTCAAAACAAAAGTAACCAACTAATTTAACAACACTTGTTAAGTCCTTTGCTAACAAAAGCCTAGATCAAAATATGCTTCCACTAGGGTTCCCTTTCACTCTTCAGTTATTGGCATCCTCTACAAACAGTTCTTCCTGAGTACCTGCATTTAAATAAACACAGGGGAATCCCATGGGATTCCCAAAAAGGAGGCGAGCTTACACCAAGTAAGGTTTGAAAACCAATTTAGCTAAAACAAGAAATGGAGTGCTTTGTAACAATATGCATTACATATACCATGCAATACATCTACAAGATAAACCCAAAGATGCCTCTTTAAAGCTCACAAGACCATGAAAGGACAAGATACCATGCTTGCAAATCACTTTGACCAAGAAAGATTATGCAACTACTTTTATCTAAGCACATATGTATACTTGGATACGTGAACTCCTGGTCAAGCCGGTGCACACGGACAAGACCAACAAATACTGAGCTTAATTCATACACGCTCAACACTAATTCCATTACCTCACCCGGGGAGAAGATACCGCTCCTTCCGGAAGCAATACTGGTTCCTTTTCGAACGTTACCTGTCCACATGGGACATAAAACAATTGTTTATAATTGTAGAAATCTCATGAAGCAAAGTCAATTACCATAGGTGAGATTAATACAACATATAAGTTCATACTATCTTTTACAGAAAAATCAGCATAATCATGAAAACTTCTGTTGCAAGATCATAAGTAGTACTATAAAAATTCTGAGCATAGTAAACATACTACTAAGAAACAAGTTCTTCTTTCGAATCAAATAGATTATGTAGTTCAGCAACAATAACTTGGATCTATAAAAACACAATGAATTCTGCATGTACAAACTCTACTCAAACTAAAGACTTTCAAAGCTCTTAAAACCTATAAACTTGTTAAAACTCCTTACCTTGATTCTTCTAGTGAAGTTCTACCGGCGTATGTATCCTACATGTAAATTTCAACGTTTTCAATCCCTTAGGTATAAATCATTACTTCTAGTATTCTTAGAAGGAAATCAAGGTTCAGAAAATGATATGCGAAATCTGAGAAGAGAGAAGTTGGATTTCAGGAAGTAGGTTGTAGTAGAACTCATATTTTGGGGGTTTTAATAGCTTACCTTCTTGAAAAAAAACTTGGGCAAAGTTGGAGAAAGGATCTTAGAAGATTGCAACCAGAAATTCTTGTTTGTAGAGAAGGTTGGGGCTTGCTGAACCAAGGAGTAGGAATGGGAGAGATAAAAGAGGAGAGTTTTATGGTGGTTGATTTTGGTGTTGACACCAAAAAGTAGGCCTAGCCAATAGGATGCTAGCAAGAGGATTTTTTTTACAAGTGTACAACACTAGAAGAATAGGTGGCAAGCTTACGAGAGCTCTATTCCAATGTAGAGACAAGGAAGAAGAGGATGTATCTGACTAGTGGAATGCTGTGGGTCTCATGGGGGGGGGGGGGGGGGGGGGGGGCGCATCATGAATACCAATTATAATCTGAATTTTCCAACACTTGTGTTTTATACTAGGTACTTCCTAGGTTTAAAACAAAATTCACCTAATCTGATTAAATGTGAACTATGCCAAGAGAATTAAATATGAAAAATAGCAGAACTAAGATGAGTAGCTGCCCCCAATGCTTTGTGAAAACTATGCCAAAACCTTGATGTGAACCTAGGATCCGGATCATATACAATATATATGGGTACTCCATGCAACTGTACTCTCCTTCACATACAAGGTTGCTAAGGTATCCTATGGAGTAGTGTTCTAATGGCTAGGAACTGCACAGACTTTGTCAATCGATTGATGACCACTAGATGTCTTGGGCAAACCTGTGATGAACTCGATTGCTCCATTTTCCCACTTCCATTCAGGAACGGGTAATGGTTGCGACATACCTTCTGTATGCTGATGTTCTGCTTTCACTTGTTGACATATCAAACACTTGGCTGCAAATGCGGCTATCCCTCTTCATGCCATTTCACCAAAAGGTCCGTTTTACATCCTGATACATCTTTGTCCCTCCAGGGTGGATAGAGAATTTTGAATGATGTGCTCCAGAGAGGATGTCATCCTTCAGTTCTTGTAGGTTAGGTGCACACAAGCACCCGCAAGAAACCACACTCCCATCAGGCCTTTGCTCATAATCCTTCATCTCTCGATCCTTTAGCTTGGCTTTCATTTCCTGGATCTCTTCACCATTCTTTTGAGCTTGAATCACCCTAGTTACCACATCAGAGATGATAGAGATGTTGGCCAACCACTTTGTTGTGTCTACTAGCCTCTGGCTTTAGATTAACAATTTTCTCATATATCTACCTTGCTTGCTGGCTTCTAACTTAACGCACCGGCCACAACATTTGCCTTGCCTGGCTGATAACACATCCTTCAAAAATTCAAGCCACCTTCTTTGCGGCATATTCAGATCCTTCTGCGTGAACAAGTATTTTAAATCCTTATGGTTCGTAGACTTCGGGTTGCTCTCCATAGAGGTAGTGCAAGGACTAGAGAAGTTGTAATCCTCTTCTTTAATTCTTGGAAGCTCTCCTCACATGCCTAACTCCATTTGAATTTTACATCCTTTCCCGCTAACTTTTTCATGGGTGCTGCGATAGTGGAAAAACTTTTGATAAACCTATCTAGCATCCTAGAAAACTCCTCATCTCTGTGGCATTTTTCGTTTGCTCCCACTTCAACATTGCTTCCACTTTGACCGGATCCAGCCACCCCATCTTTTGATATGAATGTCCAAGAAAGTTTACCTTTCCTAACCAAAATTTGCACTTGTTAAACTTTGCATAAAGCTTATGATCTCGTGGGTCTTCAATGCTGTCCTCAAATGTTGCTTATGCTGCTCTTTGCTCGATGAGTAGATAAAAAAGTCATCCACAAAGATGATGGCAAACAGGTCTAAGTATGGCTTGAAGCCTCGATTCATCAATCCATGAACGATGCTGGTGCATTGGTAAGCCAAGCCCACAAGGCATTAGTAAATACTCAATAGTCCATGACGCATTCGGAACACCGTCGTCAACATATCTTCTAGTTGAATGCATAGTTGACGATACCTCAGAACTCAGATTGGTCTTAAAATATACTTGTGCTCGTTGCAGTTGATCAAAGAGGTCATTGATCCAAAGTAATGGATGTTCTTGATGGTGACTTGGTTCAACAATCTATAATCAATGCCAAGTCTTAGAGATCCATCATTCTTCCTAACAAATAACACGGGTTAAACACTCTGTATGATGATGTTTTTATCTAATAACTTGTAGTTGGTTTTTGAGTTCCCTGAGTTCTGCTGGTGCCATCCGATATGGAGCCTTAGAAATAGATGTGGTGACGGGAAGCAACTCGATACTAAATTTGATCTCTCTTTTGTGTGGTAAACCTGGCAAATATTCTGGAAATACATCCGTGAACTCATTCACCAGATGAATATCCTTGATCTTGACGTCTTCTTGACCTTCAACTACAATACTGGCTGGAAAAGCTGTAGATCCTTTATTGATCCATTTCCTTGCTTTGAACAAGGATATGAGGAATTTACTACTAACCCATCTCATTCCTGGAAAAATGAAGGGCTCGTGACCAGGCATGTTAAATACTACCCTTTTTCTCTTACAGTCAACATGACCATGACACATGGACATATCCATGCACAAAATCATGTCAAAATCTATCATTGGTGAGATAAACAAATCAGCTTCTAACTCCTGACCTTCAAATACAATACTGGCTATATTTTTTAATTGTTCTTATGTGTATTTCCTATTTTTATGGCTCACTTTAAATGGATAGGACCTGGTTTAACCCAAGCACGATTCTTGGTATAAGGATCTAATTGTAGTATTAAAAAATATGAGTTTATTATACTAAAGGGAAATTAAGGGTCTCTTAAGTAATAAATGTTAATTAGAAGAACTTACTTCAAAAGGAAGAAATGGCGGCTTACTGAAAGATGAAGAAAGGTATCAAGAGGTCTTATTTGACAAGGAAGTAAGGCACCTTGTTAAATTACTAAAGTGCCTCTACTAGATGGGTAAGAAACTTCTAGGGACCAGGGGTATTTTGGTTAAATAAATCAATACATAGGGGTGTAGAGATTTTCATCTCTTTCTATTAATGGAGGTGACTCCAACCAAACCTCTCCCATAGATTCCACCCCCTAAAAGGAACCAGAGAGGAAAGAAAAATAAATTTTTCTAGAGGACAAGGATCAAGAGCCTTGCAGTTGGATTTGTGGCAGCATGGGCGAAGGAACTGAAAATTGATAAAAGAAATTGAACTTTGATCAACAAGTTCAAGGTAGGGTTTTTTTTACCTACATCTGAGTTATTTCGAATTGAGACAAAATTGAAACCTTATTTCTGAAAGTTAAGAATAGTTTTTCTACTTATTGCAATATGCACTACCATGCATTTACTTTATATTCAGTGCATCAAGTGGAAATATTAATTTGTACTCAGACAATTTGAAAATAAGTTGGAAGTTTGACTTGATATGAAACAGTCAAAGGAAGTATAAAATATGATTGATATTCACCACTGAAAGTCTATTTGATATTTTTCTGTTGTTAATATTTAATGGTTGAGATTACCCAAAAAAAAGAGCAGAGGGGGATATTAGTTTCAAGATGGATTTAGCTTAAGAAGACTTTTTATTGTTTTAAAGACTTGTTTAAATTAAATAATTACAGTTTTGGATTCATAAGACTGTAATAGTTTGATTGCTTTGGTTAGCAGAGACTAATAGTTTAGTTATTCCATTTTGCATAATATTGAATTGTTCTCACGGCATTTTAATGGCCTGGCATACCTAGCTGGTTCATCGGCAGGGGGACAGAGCCAGCTTGGGCCAGGAGGCATGGCACTTGCCCTATAGCAAGGCCAACTGGCATTAGGCCCTGCCCGTTACAAGTTCAATAGTCCTTTTCAACAGCCACTTCCAAACCCA
Source organism: Houttuynia cordata (assembly GCA_039654745.1). Classification (NCBI taxonomy): domain Eukaryota; kingdom Viridiplantae; phylum Streptophyta; class Magnoliopsida; order Piperales; family Saururaceae; genus Houttuynia; species Houttuynia cordata. The sequence goes on along the minus strand of CM077505.1, from coordinate 42,195,069 downwards.
ACTTAGTTTACCAATAATCCACCAGTCTAATTGTCTAATTGGTTGAAATAAAATATTTTACAATAACCGGGAAATTTGAAACATTACAACCTAATTCTCAATTTTTCTGTCTTAGGTTTCTAGGGTTGAACTATTGGACGAAGTTCAGGTTAAGGCAATCAATATTGCAAATGGGAAGAATTTACCAGAAGTTCCAACATTAATGTTCGAATTTATTGGAACAGGTAACTCCACGAAATCTACTTGGTCTTTAATATGCATTTTTGTGTTACTTGATTGGTATAATTGTTTAAATCGTAAGATTGATGCAGCTTTCTACATGTCTTAGACCTCAAATGAACCAATTTCATTCATCTGCTTGACCTATTGGTCATAGTAAAACACGCACGCGCATCTTGCTCAGTGGCACAAGAAATGAATTATAAGAAATCAGATTTTATATAAGTTTTATTTTCATTATTTCTTTTCACTTGGTTTTTGAATTTTTTGGAATGTTTTGAAATTATTGTTTTATGTCGAGTGTTTTTGGAACATGACATGAAATTGTCCGATCCACCACTTTACCTTTTCATAGTAATTTAGATTAGATATAGATTATTTTTGTAGCACTATTAATTAGTTATTTGCACCTTGACATAACGGTTATGTCTATGTATCCGTGACTAATTGTATTCAATATCACCTCTTATATTTAGTTCCTTGCCAATTGTCTCATTCATCAATTCTTTTTTTCTTTCATTTCCGTGCTAATTCTCTTCATTTATCAGAGGCATATTCACGTGAACAGACATTGATTGTTCAGAAGATAGTGGAAGAGCATAATGGTTCTGATTTTATTTTTGTGGAAGATGCTCAGGCAAAAAAGGAACTATGGAAGGTAGAAGAATAACTCTTCTTTGGAGTGTTTATATTTAGGAACTCAAGTATATTATACTAGCTTCTTTGTCCATGTATTCCAAGGGTTCTTAGTAAGACTTTTATTGTCTTGGAAGCCTTTTCTTTTCTTATATGTTACCTTCAGGCTGAACCTTGCCAAGAAGTGAAAATTTACTGCCTTCATACAAGGAATTAAATTTAAATATCTTTGGTACTCGTCTCAAGCAGCAGAGCTCTGAGGAAAGGGATAAGGAACTAGTGAGAAAAGACTTGGGATGTGCAAATTAGTTGTGGAATACTTCATGATATGGCCGAGTGCTGGTTTAGAATCTGTGTCACCGCCATACAGATAAGGTGGCATTGTTTTTTAAGAAAAAAAGATAAGGTGTAGTTAATGATGGTGATGTTTTTCATCCATTGGTAAGTTCTTGTTTACTTGGTGGGTTGGAAATTTTTTCTAATGATTGAGTCCAATCTGATTTTGGTATTGAGCAGGTAGTGACTTCAACTCAGTTAAAGTATTGGTTCTTAAAGTGTGTATATAATTGATAAATGGTACAAAATCCATCCGATGAAACATCGTGGCAAGTTTTTACACAGGTTGCCCTTCCGGACACAACCCTCTGAAGAGGGGACAATATGAAGAAGATTCAACGCCATCATATTCATCATATACCTTTCCAAATATGTGGATTGGCTTCATGACATGATGGTTGCACATGAAATATTAATACAGCTTTGTGTTGGATTGTGTTGGAAGATGGCTATATTAATATTTCATGTGCAACCATCATGTCATGAAGCCAATCCACATATTTGGGAAGGTGTGTAATGAATATGATGACGTTGAATCTTCTTATCATCGTCCTCTCTTCAGAGGGTGGAGGGCATCTGGCATAAAAACTTGCCACTATGTTTCTTTGTTTGGATTTTGTACCATTTTGATTCCGATAAGAGTCAAATGCGGTATATAATCATGCCGCTGACCCCAGATAGCTGGGATAAGGTGTATGATGATGATGATGATATATGTATATATGTTACTACCATATAAGAGTCAAAAAAAAAATGTTGCAGCACGAATGTTGGGCACTTTACTGTAGATTAAAACAACTCTGTTCGGTATTATGTTGGGCACTTTTTAGGGTTACCCTTCTCATGTGATTTATGTTGCTTCGTGTGATTAAAACATAGCTGGCCTCAAAAGGCACTACTTGATTATGATCATGATGCATTTGTCATGCAATATAGGAGGTCATGCCATAATTAGTTGCTCCACATTGAATTTCACTAGCAATTTGTATCTTTCACATTTGTAGATGGTGTTGGTAGGGTTACAGTTCATTGACCAGGCCAAATGCCTGAATGTACTTTCTAGACATAGGCTTATAAAGATTTGTCTACTTCATTTTCTGATGGGTCTTGTCTTGTCTTCCACTTTTTGCTTTCCTTGTAGATGAGAAAGGAAGCACTTTGGGCTTGTTTTGCAATGAAACCTAATTTTGAAGCAATGACTACGGTGAGTATGCTTTTCAAGTAATGTCTAGTTCAGCTATGTGGAATACAGGATTTTTTTCCTAGTAGGAAAGCGAGGGCAATGGAAATCCAATTTTTAAGTGAGTAAACAGAGTATTTAATCATATGTACAAATCTGCAGAAAGCCACATTCAATGTAGTGGTACATATCTTTTTTATAATCATCACACAACCTAGATGTAAAGGTCCAAAATAATTGGTTTAATTTAGAAAAAGAAGTGTATTAATTGAGAAGTACAACCTGAGATCCTCCATCCTTTTCTGATAGGAAACCCTCTTAATCATTTCAAATCTCGTTTTGTTCTGTAACATTCAAAATAGAAGTCAACCTATTCTTGAAATTCTCGATTAGTCAAATGGAAGAGAAGTGAACCCTGGAACATTTTCTTCTTTGTAATTTTTTTTAGTGAAGTTTTAATTCTTGTCCAAACTTTCATTTTTAAGTTTATCTGCCCCTTTTTTTTCCTTGTTATCTTCCTTCATGTAAACTTTTTTTTGTCTAGTGACGTGATTTAAAATTCAAATGATTCATGTATAGGATGTATGCGTTCCATTGTCCCATCTTGCTGAATGCATATCAAAATCGAAACAGGAGCTCGATGCATCACAATTAGTTTGGTAATTTCCTTCTTTATTCATGTAATTAATACGCTTTTGTTTCTTCTGGAAAGACTTCTTAATGGAGCTGCCGAACCATGTATCTGCTTTATACAGTTTTGGACTGGACCAAACACTGTCAAGGTAGGATACGTGATGTTGTGGATATCTTTGATGTGAAAAATATGAACTGACAAAATAATATTCTCTTTAAACAAGCTCAAATGTCAACTATGCCATTGGTTCTTGCAATGCACTGGAAATTTGAATTTGATCTAGGACCGTGGAATTAATTTTCTGAAACAAATGAACTAGCTGAGTTAGAGGGAAGATAATTTTGTGCCTTTGTGGCTGAATTGGACATCTCAAGTGTGAGGTTTTGTGTTCAACACTGAGCAGGTTTATGCGTGAAGTACTAACCCTGACGATGGAAACAAATAAAGGAAAGCATGAAAATAGGAACTTCATTTAGAATTTCCATAGAAGATACATTACTTGGATAGAATTAACCTCCAACTACCAGTGTACTTTGTTGTGTTAGCTAATAACAAAAATTATAATAAACAGAAAGATTGCAAAAGGCTCTTAGTGTTAGTTGATATCTGTACCTTTTTTTTTCTTTTTTTCAAGGGGTGTGCCAGGCCCTTGCAGTAGTGCAATACAAGGTCGACGCTTGAGGGTCCCCGGCAGCAAGCTACTGGGGTGGACCCTTCCCCACAAGAAATTAATTTAATATCATGTGACCCAATGGGCCACGTATCAGATATTAAGTTGACATCCCTACCTAACTACATAATATATATTCTTTTTATGTGCCACATATAACGGTAAGTGACAAACTCAATCAAACCTGTAATAGTTAATTGATGATGCGCAGTGGAAGGGAGTGTTAAAGGCCAGGAGGATATAACATTGAACAGAGTTTAACAAAGGCAATATGCATAATTTTTGTCTACCAATTGCAGGGGTTGTGGACGGATCTAAAAAAAATAAAGAAATTGCAGGGGTGGAGGGATAGACCACAAATGATTAGGCTTCGGAAACACAAATCTCTAGAAAGGTGCAGTGAGGGCGATAACTAGGTTGAATATAAGGGCAACACCTTCAAGCACACACCTTTGACCATACTCGAGAGAATTCTCTTAATTTTCATTAACTCATAAGAAAGCACCACTAACCTAGGCTGCTCACATGTTCCATATCAGCTGGACTTTTCAATAAAAAATAATTTTATCACCATCCCAATTGAAGTTAGGATCAGTCCCACTTATTAAATTGTTTGCAGATAAGCTTTAATCCCAGGTAAATCAAACAGCTACTACTTTGAATTAAAGTTTCATTGGTCCATTAAGATCTCTTTCAAATTTAATGACTTATCACTAAAGGAGGCTTTTAAAATACTTCACTCATGGACCACCTGAAGAATGGACTTGGCCCATTACGTTAAACATATTAAAAGCTGTAATTCGACTCTCTTAAATGAGCATCTTCTTGAACCTCTAATTATATCCAAACCCGAAGTAATTCCTTGCTGAAATTGACCCTTTGAACCCATTCCATTTTCATCTTTTGTGGTCAATTGTTGCCATGTCTGTTTACTGAGTTTTTGAAATTCCTTTGGTGATTATAATGTTGTATTTTCTTTTAATTTCAGTGCAGTAATTGCTCACGCTGGTGATGGGAACTTCCATACAGTAATTATGTTTGATCCAAACAATGAGGAACATCGCCGTGAAGCCTCAAGACTTAGCCATTTCATGGTTGACTTAGCCTTGGCCATGGAAGGTAAATCTGCTCCTCTTTTGCGGGGGGATTTCTTCTAAACTTTATTTTGCATACAAGACTTGACCACCTTTTCTAGTTATAAAGACAAAGAATCTTGTGAAAGGACTAAGAATTAGGTTTACTGATTAACATTTCCAAGAATACTACTGTCTGCACTGCTCCTAATTCTACACGCTTAAACAAAAATCTTTAGATCTGCTCCGAACTTCTTTTTTTTGTGGCATCTCTTTCTTTCTATCTCTCCTTTTGACAAAGATACAGAAGCAAAAGATTTGTTTGAAAATTAGATCCCATTAATCATTGTTAGAATAACAAAGCTAGGGTACTTGGAGAGGAGAAGAAGTTTATTTCAGAATAGAATATATAAGAGTTCTGCAATCAAGCCCCTTACAGAAGAGGAAGCCGCCATCGATAAAAAAAGACTATATACTTTCACTTAAGTGAAGGATAAGCCAATAAGAAAAGGCTTATAAAGAAAGATTAGACTACGTCTTATAAATAAAAACATTATACTAAACACAAATCAATATGCGAGCGATAATACCCACCCCCACCCCCAGCCCCCTCTTCTCCCCCTCTCAAACTGTAGATTTAGTCAACATGGAGAGCTTGCCTAGAAGAAACTCAAACCGGGGTACAGTATGAGTATTCGTGAAGAAGTCAGCCAACTGAGGGAGGACTGAACCTGTCAAAGCACTAGTTTGAAGGTGAGGACAAACAAAGTGGCAGTCAATCTCAATATGTTTCTTCCTCTCATGAAAAACAGAATTATGTGCAATCTGAATAGCACTCTAGCTGTCACGATATCAAGGGGTAGGAGACTGCAAGGAGACACCAGTGGAGCCAAACAGTTTCAGCAGCAGTGCCAGCAAGAGCTCTATACTCAGCCGCAGATCTAGTGACAGAGTCCCATTTCTTACTCTTCCAAGAAATAAGATATGAATCCAGAAAAGCACAGTACACAGTGATAGTTTGTTAATCCACTACATCGCTGAAGCAATCTGCATCAAAGTAAGCCCGCAAGATAGGATCAAAGCTGGAGGAATGGAGCAGGTTGTGATGTAAAGTCCCCTGAGCACAACAAAGAATCCCGAGAACTGCGGCCTAATGTGTAGATTGAGGGGTGGAGGTGAACGGGGACAATTGTTAATTTATGTTATTAGCTTAGAATTCTTTATCTCCCAAGCAGTCATTGCTTATTCAAAATCATCAACTTTATCTCATCAGTCTGAACAGGCAGCTAGCATTTAACATTACCATAGTTCCATAGGCCCTTTCCTTGCAAAACATTAGTCATAACACAGCTCCAATAAGAGTAATTGGATCCATTGACCCAAACACTAATAACCTGAAGATTATGGCTTCTGTTGTAAATCCATTAAACATTAAGAAAAAATAACTGATAAAGTCTGGCGTAGAAAAGAGTAGGCACAGGCAACAGATACAAAATCAATCAGTGTGCACTAGTAGAAGAAGAAAGCAGAGATGACAAGTACTTCCCAGGCAGTTTGGAGAATTTGACAGATATATTGCAGGAGTTGAACTGTGCTGTGAACAGTGCTACGATGAGACCCTCTCCCAAAGAACTTATGCAGATGATGGCTTCAGAGGTCATTATAGATGCAGGCAGGGTATAAAAAACCAGAGCTATTGATACCATGTTAGCTAGTGTTTTTGGTGAGAAGTTCATTTCAGGATCTTACTTGAAAGTACACAAGAGTTCTGCGATCAAACCTCTTATAGAAGAGGAAGCCACCATCGATGACAAAAGACCCTAATATGACCATAGTACCCTCTCTTAAGTGAAAGATAAACCGATAGAAAAAATAAGCTTATAAAGAAAAATTAAACTACCCCTTATTAATAGAACCTCTATACGTAACACTTAAAACAAATATGCGAGCAGTACTACTCTAACAATTGATGCAGAATCATAAGCTAATAAGCATTATTTGAGTATTTTATTTATAATAAATATATTAGGATTAGTTTGGTCTTTTCATGTAATTCAGGCTCTACTGTATAAGGCCTGTTGTATGTTGTATAAGGCCTGTAAGCTATTGTAATAAGTAGTTTCGGAGATGAATTGAAGGGTTGTTCCCGTTCGTCTTCTTGGCCTTTGGCCGCACCCGACTCGAGCTTCGGCTCCCCCTTGCTCGGCTACGACCCCCCTTTCTTTTTCCTTTTTGCTCTTCTTTATTGCTATTTCTTGATTAAGCGTTAGCCACTCCATCATTTGGTATCAGAGCACACCAAATCCACATGCAGGTGTTTCCACTGCCAAAGAAGGGAGCGGAAGGAGTGGAAGAGCCCTTTTCTTTTCCGATAGCGCCTACCCTTTTCTGTCTCGAGTCCACTGTTTACCATCGATTGTGATCGCCGAGCCCAGGCCACCGTCGAGCTCTGCCGTCGGTCGCCAGTCCACCTTTCTGTTCTTCATCAACTAGAGCAGAAAACGCTGCCTCCCCACCGTTGTCACTCCGCCTCCTCCTGCTCCACTGATCCGACATCGTCTGGTTTAGATCAGACCGCCTGCTCCGACCGAAGAAGAGCCTCCTCCGAGCCACGACGACGTGACCAGCGAGCAAAGCAGCCACCTTTCGCTTAGCTTCCGGCGCTTCTGTCCCGCCATCCATCGCTCTGCCTCCTCCGGCTCCACTGATCCGATGCCGTCTACCGTTCCGTCATCCGTCTGCTCCACTGTTCCACAATCGATTCTCGCCAGTCACCTTCCCTGGCATCAGGCCCATTGCGGTGTCAAAGGCGGGGCCTTTCTTCTAGATTTTTCTTCCCACATCCCATCCATCCAGCCAGTACGGCGAATCCTTCGTGGACGGCCGGTGGATCCATCTACCTTGCCGCCAGCCGTCAACAGCAGCCTCTCTCAGCCATTCTAGGCTTCTGTTGGCCCAATCAGGTGCTTGTGCCTCCTGCACTTTTGCCGCCGGCCTTCCACAGTGGCCCCCTCAGCCATTCCTGAAATCCCGGTGAATCCTCGCGCACATTGGACATCCTTCCAAAACTGGCGAGCCCAATCGGTTGGAGAAGATCCCATCTAGTTGGTATCCACTATTTCCATTGCGGTCCTGCAATTTCGTCATGGAAAGATCTGCTCGACAATGGAAAGCTCTACTAGTGCTCGATACAACTGAACCGTGCAATATAACCTAGTCCCAGACTGTGCATTACAATCCAGACCGGTACAGCTCAGGCTGGTCCTTTATTTTCAACGAACCGAACCAGAATTATTTTATCAGACCAGCCCGATGCTTTATTTACAACTCAGCCACCGCCTGTGATTACTGATTGGGAGGGCCTCCAAACCACTTACAGACATGGAGCATTCCTGGGATAATTCAAGAAGCCGCCGAGCTAGAGCTGATTACAATTATCCCTTCACAATTGAACGAACAAGGCACTGCAAACCTTCACAGCTCTGGCTTGAACCAAACGACCACTCTCGTTATAAGGTGGCGTGATCTAATCGTCCCCACAGGAGGCCATACCAGTGCAACGTGCGTGATGAGTATTTTGAGTACTTTCAGCCTACTCATGCCTCTCTAACAAGGCCTCGTACTGGTCTCCATGATTCAAGAGGTACTGCTCTCATTCGACAACCACCCACATCTCATGTAGCTAGCATGTTGGAGTTCGATGAGGAGATTCACTGTCGATTAGAGGGTATTCTGGATACGCTTCATACTATGCAACACAGTTTACATGAATTGAAGAAGACCTTTGACAAGCACTTTGACAAGGTGATTGATACATTGTGTTCTAGTCAACAAGTTGCTGCATCCATAGAAGACGAAGTCCAAGTTGCTTTTGTTTCTTCATAGCAACCACTATCTCCACTGCCATTTCTTCAGCCTGTCTCATCAACATGTCCACTACTGCCATCAGCCCAAGCACTTGGACCATCAGTTGTTCAGTGAGCTCCACCCCTAATGACAACACCCACACCAACAGAAGCAATCCATATCACAGTCCCCATGCCCCTAACCATAGCAAATCCACCTTTAGAAGAGAAGCCTTGACAATCCACTGCGAGTGGTGTGCCACTGCCCACTTCAGTTCTCATACTGGGTTCACCAAAGTTGCCTCTATTATCATGGCTGCACATTCTTGCCCCATGTTTTGATGTCCTAGTCATCAACACAAAGGAGTAAATCAACATTCCTGACACCTACTTCAACCTTCATATTGACTACCTTTTGCTCCTATCCCCTTCCCCAATCACGATATTGGCTTGCTTGTCACTTCCCCTGCCTATAGGAATTGATTCTTGGCTCCCTCCTCCACCTTTACCCAACCTCTCTAGCTATCACACTCCACCTCCTATTCCCTGGCTACACCCACTTTCCCCACCTGTTGACCAAATTGTGCCCAACCTTGATTCTAATTTTATTCCCTCTTGTGGGAGTGGTATTCAAAAATACTTATTCTGGTGGACTGATCTACCTGATTATGACATATGTGTTGCTCCATTGCTTCTTAAGGCAGTACATCATCTTTGACTCTCCAGAGAAGAGTCCTTGTTGGTCGGGGAGAATGATGCAGAAACATAAGCTAATAAGCATTATTTGAGTATTTTATTTATAATAAATATATTAGCATTAGTCGTTAGTTTGGTCTTTTCATGTAATTCGGGCTCTACTATATAACGCCTGTAAGCTATTGTAATTAGTAGTTTTGGAGATGAATTGAAAGGTTGTTCCGGTTCGTCTTCTTGGTCTTTGGCCTCTCCCAACTCGAGCTTCGGCTCCCCCTTGCTCGGCTACGCGCCCCCCCCCCCCCCCCCCCCCCCTTCTTCTTCCTTTTTGCTCTTCTTTATTGCTAATTCTTGATTAAGCATTAGCCACTCCATCAACAATATATCTATATTTTCTGGAAATTCAAGACAATTAAACGACATAAAGATATTGTCTTGACTGAAAGATGGAAGAAGTAAATCAATAATCATTGACGAGTTTAGCATAATAGGATCATCACAATCTTGCAGAAAAGGTAGTAATATAGTCTAAAAACTTAGGCTTGCTGTTTGGAAATGCATTAAGATTGCAGTATGCCTAATAGAAGTAAGACATACAGTCAGAAACCAACGTCTGATGCTAGAGGCTTGGCACATTGTGAAACTTGTCAAGGTAGTGGATCGCAGATTTCAAAATAAACTAACCTCAAGGCAATTGCCATGAAATTTTGAAATGATTTCCATTTTGAAATCCTCTCTTTTCCGCTTATTCCATTCCACTTTAATAGTTTGATTTGGAACTTTAAATCCCAAATCAAAGTAGTAAAGTGGGAAAGAGGGAGTATATTGTAGACAAATATTTCTGCCCCTAAGACTAGTAATAATAGAAAACACAGACATGTACGCACTTTATGTCTTTGCCTATTGACAGAAATATGTTAGGCAAAAAGTTTACTTCAGACGGTTCCAATAGAACAATTTTACTGCTCAAACTGATTTGATTAGCTACAGCCTATTTATTATTTTTGGTTTGAAGATTCTCTTATTTCATATTTACTAGGCTCCACCATTTGATTGCTTCTAATATTATATGCCTTTTCAGGGACATGCACAGGTGAACATGGTGTTGGGACTGGAAAAATGAAGGTAAATAAGATGCGATCTCTTAAGGAAACAAAACGAAAGAAATGAAAGATAATATAAAATTTCCATTATTAGGATGGTAATATGCCTGCCAAGTATTTTTTTAGAATCTTTGATCATTGTTTCTGCTAGAGGCAGATGACTTCCTGCAACACTGTGTGTCTCATTCTAAATTCGGGGAAATTTAATTGCCACGTTTATTAAGAACCGGATCCGGCCACTGAATCCAGTCTTCACCACCCTTTTGACTGTTTAAAACTATATCATTGACAAAATGTGGAGGGGAGGATTGCTGTAGTAAGGACGTTTACAACAAGGAAACTCTTACGCTTCCACCTGCATTCTTTTCCGTGTACTCAGTTAAAGAAATACTTTTAGTCAAGGTCACTGTTATTGCACCAAAGTTGCTTTCTCAGACTCTTTGAAAATTTTGTTTTCAGTACCTTGAGCGAGAACATGGAATAGAGGCGCTGAAGACAATGAAGAAAATAAAGGTTGCATTGGATCCAAACAATATAATGAATCCGGGGAAACTTATTCCACCCCATGTATGTATCTGAACACAAAGATATTAATTGACTCAGGTTTTTGTTCCTATTTTGACCTGAAAACGCAGGCTGTTTGTATCATCAAGGTAAGCAGAACTATGTAATTAAGTTAAGATGTAAAACAATTTTTAAGTTCAGTTTTACTGAGGTATGTATAGACAGAAGTATATAGTTGTGATGCATAATGTGAAGACTTAATCTCATGAGACAGACCATAATCAACCCGAATTTTTTCAGTTCTGGGAACGTACTATTCTTTTGATTCAAAACTTATGTGGACAGATTCGTATTACAATGATTTTTTGTCCTTAAAGTTCTTTTAAGCCAAAAAATTAACAATGTTACACAAAGGTTTGCCTGAGCGTGCACATCATTATGTGAAAAACCTTCCCTAGTCAATTCTGTCTAACATGTCACTCATCCTTTCATGCTCTCTGTTTTCCAGTCTGCAATATAAATCATAATCATTAATATCGCTTGAAGATTTCTTGTGATATATAGTCAGACGACACGTTGTGACACGTCGCCATAATCGTTGGAGCTTTTGTCACCAATCGTGCATTTAAGTTAGAGGCGATAGGTGGTTACAAATGCCAATCGTCTAGACAACTAAACAGTTGCCGAGAAAAGCTTTAGTTATATTGATGAAATCTGGACCAATCATTTTCTTTAATTACAATATGGATACTGTAATAATTTTGATCAAGTGTATAATAATGCAATGTGGGTTCAAGTTGTAATTGTGCTTATTAAATTTCGTACAGGTTACTTTGATTCAGACTTTTATGTCTACCCTTGCAATGAGCTAAAACACACGTCAGATAATTCAATGGAAGCTTAAAACATCCATTAAGCTTGATGAAGGTCCAGAATTAAAATTGCTGACACAGAAGATTTTAGGCATTAATTTAAGTCGTATAAAACATAACTGAACTACACTACATGTTAAGCTAGTCACGAGCCGAGTGTATTAAGCCATAGGCGTGTAGGTGACCACCTTTGATTACGATGCCAGTGAGTTCTGGTTCAGTAAAAATGGCTTTTGCGGTCTGCCTAAAGAGTGTCCGCTAGGATATACTCCAGAAATAGGAGCCTGATGATCAACGGCACACTCTTTAACTGTGTGCTCCAGCAAAAAACTGCGTTCTGCTAGAATGCACAACTGAAGTGTGTGTGCTGTCGATCCTGTTGGCGGATAGCTTCAAGGTGAACCAAGAAGGCTTCCCAGTTAGTGGATAAGCGAAGCAGTTTAGTAGATTCAGAAATTTACGTTTTTGCAAATATCACATATTTTGAAATTTTGCCATTAAAGCAGGACAGAGGGAGTATGTTCTAGTAGAAGTCTGATGATGCACTGGAAGTAATAGAAGGGGTTTGAGGAAAGCTGGGGAATAGGAGTCTATCATAGGATTGGTGGGTTGATGCTTGGGAGGCTATATCCTGGGTTGATGGTGCTGCTTTCATTCACATTTTTTGCGAAGCCAATGGAACTGCTCATGAACTAGCTACATTTGCTGTCCGCAAGTGCTGCTTAATGGTAGGGATAGAGGAGATGCCCAAGTTGCTTGGGAGTCGGTGCTGAGAGATTACTCTATTTGTCAGTTCCGTTTGAGTATTGTTTGTTGTTTTGGCAATTTGGTTTTCAAAGAAAAAAAAAAGAGAAGTCTGATTACAGATGCTAGTGACGAGGAACACTAATAAAAGGATATTTCCAATTGGGGTCTATTCTGGAAGCAATATTTTGAGTTTAACCCCCCCAATTGTCAATGTTATAAAGGTCGCATACTTTCGACGTTAAAAGCTAAGGAAGCTTTAACTCGGTGCATTGTACCTCATCCATTGCTAAAGTGTGCTACTTTTTTGAATGGCTCCACATAATTGTGAAAGATGAGACCAAAAGACTCTATAATACTGAGTGTCGTTGGATATACTTGATTGTTTCTTTGATTACAAGCTGGCATTGATTGGGTGGATCTCTTTTGAGAAAATATCAGTCAGATTCAATCAACTTCCTCCCCCAAAAAAGGGAAAAGAGCATATGAAGAAGGATAGAATGTCAATGTCTCAACAGTAGTTGGGTGCCTCTAACTGGAAAACTAATGACTTCATTAATCAAATTCTAAAAGCAGAAGAAAGTGACTTCCCAACTATAACTTACATGATTTAAAAAAATCTATGGGGCATTTTATCTTCATGCAGGCCACTTACCAGACAGTTATACCTGTTAGTCTTTCATTGTGGCTTAGGCTTCTTGACAGTTGTGTATGAAATTATAAGATGAAAAAGGCTCAGAAGGACCTTTCATTCACGTGGATAATGATTTCATGACAATGAAGCATGACCAATCTAAAGTGAAAACTCCTCTATTTTTTTTCTTTGAGAGGAGAACTCGTCTTCTTTTGTTTTTTTAATTAAAAAAGGATAATGTATCTGCTCCCGCTCCCCATGTAATCAATTTCACTGGTTCCAACTGGCCTACCGGGTACATAGGGTCCTTTTGATAAATTTATCTATTTTTGATCTGATGTAATCAGACCCAAATCATCTAAATGTGCAGTCAAGCAATCAGAGACTATTCAGGTGTTATCAAGTATTATATAAAAAAGAAAAGTGTTATCAAATAGCCTATTAGTCTCATGTAAAAGAACTGTTATTGTATTGCATTTTAGATCTTCTAAATTCATTAGTTTTTATGGAAATAGTTAATATGAGCCCGGTCACATATACAAAAAATATGTGCCCGGTTCATCTCAAGCCCTTGGATCACAATTTGATGGCTCGGGGGTAGAGGCAGGAGAGCAAGGGCAGTCAAACCTGCCGGCCTTACTTATTAACTCACATGCTTCAAGGGCTTATAAACAGGGAAGATTCTAATCACCTAGTGTGAGGTATGCTCAAGCCCCGGAATACTATTGTTTTTTTCAACATTTTTGTTCTTCAAAGATTAGAGGTCAAAGCTTATGCGAAGTGGTAAACAAAGGATTCTGGAGTTCAACTTTTCAAAAAAGAAAATAATTAACATGTTGGAGTTCAACGCCCATGGCTTTAGAAGTTTCTGTAATTAGGAAGATGCAATCAAGTTTCCAAAATCAGTTATGCACATGGACAAGAGTCTATTCTAGTCATGCCAGCCATTTTGACCACTTTTTCCATCTTCCTCCTTTGAATTGGATAGGGTTCAAAGGGGATTACAGAGATGCCTAACTGCCTCTTTTTATCGTGTGGATATTGTGACAAAGTTCTTCTTTTTGTCAAATTCAACAAGAATTATGTCACACTGTTGTTCTGTATATATAAAAAAATGGTACACTGATGTTAGTTTGCGCGCACCACCAGTCCTCCCCAAAAAAAAAGAAAGAAAATGTACCACTTCTATAGGTTTCATTTAGGAATTAGCATACTCCCTCCATCCAAAAAAGCATGACAATATTTAAAAATAAATTAAATTTATTAGCCTATGGGGCCCAAACCCACAACACTTCAAGCCTCCACCTACTTCTGCGCATGCATGTTCATGAAGATCTATTGGTTTATAAGGTTAGTCATTTAATTTTGGAACCGTAATTTTTTAAATACAATCAGGTTTTTTAGATGGAAAAGTATAAGGCATTTGTATAACGGTTGATTTATATCTTTAAAGGAAAACTAGTTTTTCTTTTTTTATCGGTGAAGGATGAGCAGTTCATCGCCACCTCTTTCATCCAGCTCTACCCCTTAACACGGACGGTGAAGAATCCACTGTCTGTTTACTTCCCAATGGTGATTATCCGTTGTTTGTGTATAGGTGGTGTGGGCTGGCTATTCTATTTATTGTCTTATATTTTTATCATCCTTGTTAGGTTAATATCCACTTGTATTAGGCATCGCATGATGGAAATCGAACCCAGGTCTTGGCACAGACTTCTGGACGTGCATTTGACATGTATAAATGGGACTTATATTTTTGTTTGTTTGAATGACATAGGAGTACTATACATTCAAGGACATCAATATCTTGGTCTAATACACCCTCCATCCTGTTTTAGATGCTCCATCTAAAAAAGAGGACATTCCATTCTTAGCTAGGCCATATGGTCGGGGTTTCCAACATCAAATAAAAATCAATATTTTTTCAGATAGAGCATCTAAAGCAGGACGGAGGTATTATACGAAAAAAATTCTCAACATTTAAGAAAAAAGTCTTGCCCTCAATAAAAAAATAGCCAAGAACAAAACTAATAAAAAAATTTCGAGCCTTATTTGAGGTGAGGGCCCATAGAGGGACAACCTGGGCCCATAAAGGGACAACCTAGCCCAGCCCATTGCAGCCAGCCGTGTCCGACAAACCCGTCCGGACACGCTTTCCGTTAACACCCGGGATACCGGAAACCCAATCCCATTTATTACAAACGAGTCCTCCTGATTTCCAAAATTCCCTCCCGCACACCCCTCCTTTTTATCACTCTTTCCAACCCCATTTCCACCATTTCCCTCCTCCCCCAAAATCCTCCACTGGAATCCCGGTGGCCGGCGATTCCATCGGCCGCCGCCTCCTCCGCCAGCCGGACTCCCTCCCCTCCCGACCTCCACCTCGTCGATTCCTCGCCAAAGGTGCCACCTTTCTGCAGGTTTGTTCTCTGTGCTGCGGCCCTTTGGACTTCTGTTTCGATTCTTTCTATTTGAATCTCGAATCGGCATGATGTGGAATTGAGGGATTTGGGCGGAATTAGGGTTTTCAAGGTTGGGAAATTGAGGAGATTGATCGAATGCGCATTTCTAGAAATTCTCAATGGGTTTTCTCGGTTGAATTTCTTGTTGCTTTCCGGAAATTTCGGAAATTGTATGAATAAGGTAGATTGCTTGGAGGAAGAATCTAGTTGTATTCCGGAAATTGGCGGGATTGGAGAATTTCCTTCTTTTTTCTTGTCCGTGCGATTTTGTGGGTTGGTGTTGTAGTTGGGGATTTGGAAACTTGATCAAAAGGGCTGTTGAACAATTTGGCTTGGAAATTATCAAATAAGAATTTGGGTTGGAATTGTGGCTAGTAATTTTTAGGGTTGGAATTGGTTGAGATCTTTTTGGGCAGCATTGTAATGCATTTGTTGTTGGCGGGTAATGGATTCAGAACCGACTTCCCCGTCTATTGTATCAATGAAGTGTTGTAGTTGCAGCTGTGGCTGCAATTTGCGGGCTGCAGCTGCAGCGTCAGCACCTCCGCCCCCGTGGCCCCGCTGCGTGAAAAGGAAGATTGAAAAGATTTTTAATGAGTACCAAACTCATCCCACGGGCGCCCCTGATGCGCCGTTCCTCTCGATCGCCCGGGTTGAGATTGAGAATGAATGTGCAGCGCTGCGGGAGGCGCTCAGCAGCCACCAGCAGACGATACAGGAGTTGTATACAGAGTTGGAGGAGGAGAGGAATGCAGCTGCCTCGGCGGCTAATGAGGCCATGTCGATGATCGTGAGGTTGCAGAGGGAGAAGGCTGAGCTTCAGATGGAGTCTAGGCAGTTCAAGCGGTATGCCGAGGAGAAAATGGCGCATGACCAGCAGGAGCTAATGGCGTTGGAGGAATTTGTGTACAAGAGGGAACAGCTCATCCAGGCTTTGAATTGTGAGATTCAGGCCTACAGGCACAGGCTTTTGAGCTTTGGGTATGGTGGGGAGGTGGAGGCCGAGTTTGAGGATGCCGAAGGCCGCACACCTAGCAGAAGAAGCAATGTGATCGAGAATTCTGAGCCCGACTATGAGTGTAATCTGTTTGAGTACCCTCCTTTGAAGTGTAATGTGAATGAAGCTCCAGATTCCCATGATGTGACCGAGATTCAGTTTGATCTTGAGAAATATGCACTCGGCGATACTCCCCATGCTCGGGAGCATTTGCAGAATTTGGAATTTAGGATTGGCCAGTTGGAGAAGAACCCTAGAAGCAGTCATACGGATGGAGAATTTGCAAGCACGCGAATTTTTCTGGAGAAGGCAGCGATGGGCCAGTCGCCAAGGCATTCTAAACACTACAGGAAGTTGTCACAAGAAAGCTCCAGTTCCTTTATGGGAGTTGTTAAAGAGGTGAGCGTAGGTCAGGAGTTTGTGGATGAGGCTCCCAAGCATGGTGGCATTGGACGTAAGAAGGTGGATGACTTACGGGATAATGAAAATTCCTTTTCTGGAAAAGTGGGTTCAGAGATAGGAGATGACATGAAAGACCGAGTCTACACTATCGATTCTGTTCATGGAGTCGCTTGCAATGGGAATGGACTGAATGAATATAGAATGCCTGTGAATGAAGGTGGTGAAGATTATCATACTACTTCGAGTGAGCCTGTAGCAAGGGTTGATGCAGGGGAGATGGACATCAAGAAGCTTTACACGAGGCTTCAGGCTCTTGAGGCAGATAGGGAATCAATGAGGCAGGCTATAATTTCGATGAGCACAGATAAAGCACAGTTAGTATTGCTGAAGGAAATTGCCCAGCAGCTCTCTAAAGATATGTCCCCGAAAAGGACTATGCCTGTTAAAAAACCTTCTCCTATTGGGTCTTTCTCACTGGTGTCTGTTGTGAAGGTACACTCTCTCTGATGAAAGTGGCATCGTTTTATGATTTTATCCTCTCACAAATTCTCATCAGGCATATGGGATATACTCTATTGCAAGTTTTATAGTTTCCCCTGGTTCTATATTTCATTATGGTTTGTTAGTATATATTCTGTTTTCTGGTATCATTGGTTAAAAGTGGAATTGTATCTAAAAATTGCAAGAAAACAATATGTATTTAAAGTGAACCATAAATAAAGAAAAGTTGAAAGCGTTGTTGTGAATTTAACTATGAAAAATGAAACTTTATTGCTAAAGTCAAATGTAGCTTGTGTGTGTCTGCTGTGCTGTTACATTTACAAATTTGAATAGTAAATCTCATTAACAACATGCGGACTTTGATTTTATACCACTGAGACTTTGTTGTATATATTAGTTACTTTTTGTGTTGTAGGAAGTTTAGTCTGAGGCTAAAAGTTCCTTCTGTGGATAAAGCACTGTATAAGGAGCATGATTGATATCTCTGAAGTGACGTGACACTCAATAGATCTGTGGCGTTCTGTTAATTAGCGTTTTCATCAATTTTAATATCCTGCTGTGTGTTATTTATTGCAATTAATGTCGGGGCTTTAGCAGTAGTAGCATTTATTTCAGCATGTCGTTCATGTTAACATTTTTTTTCCTTTTCTGTTTATTTTTTTTACCATCATGGTTACATATTTTAGTTTGGATTCATTAAATATTGTCTGAGATGGCCTCATTTAATGCCTAAGCAGTCTATTATTACTAATTCATAGTTAATGTTTAATATTAGGTATCTTTTGCTATCATTCATTTAAATACATTAGCAAGGATTTTGTTTTATCAGGAAGGAATTTCTTGTGCAGCCTTATATGTTGATACGAGCAGATCTTATTTTGCCATATTTACTCCATACAATCTTTACTATCTTGTCATTTTGTTGGTTTGCCTTGTAAAATCTAGTGGTTGAGTATGTTCTTTCTTTTGATTTGAATTTCAGTGGGTGTTGTCCTTCGTCTTCTGGAGGAAGAAAGCACGGAGAAGCAAGTAAGTATATTTTTCTCTAGTCGGTCTTTTTGATTGAAGTGGGTATAAGCTCTTGTTGGTTATGCACGATACATCAAGATGTCCATGGCTTGCATGAGGAAATTGTAGAGGCAAATGGTTATATGTTCAATTGGATCTTCTATATGGATATGGACCTGCCTTTTATAGTGATAGAATATGCGAATCTATGGTATATAAGTCTAGGCCCTTTTTCTATGCATGGTACCTATTTTTGTTTTGTTTTGAGCCTTTTGATCTTATTTTGATGAATGCCTAGTCTCAGCATTGTCAAAGTTGAACTTTTGTACTTGTATCCTCAGGTTGTTCTTCATATGTGATCATCTGGCTGTCTCAGATTGCTTATGCAGGCATTTGAGAGATAACTAATGTTACTTTTATGTGTATATGAGAACCTTAGAACAAAGAATTACATCTGCAATCTCACTTATCTGCGCAGGTACATGTATGAGCTATCGAACAACAATTTGGGACTACTTTTGTTGTTAGAGAAGTCACCACAGATGAAGCAGTTGAGATGTTTGTCAAGATCAATACATATATGATGCTGTGGATCTATATTTTTCTTTCGTTATACTCAGCCCATGTATTGGAGAATCCTTCTCTCTGTAAAACAATGGATTCTTTTCAGTGTTGTTGCTTGTAGAAATTCGTTCTGGTCATGTAACTTGTGGAATTGGAAATTCTATGAGACTGAGCTGGTCACTAGGTTCCTTTTTTGTTGTGTTTTTTATCATGTTGTTCCATTGCTAGCTTTCCCTTTTCAAGAGGGGATGTGCTGCGAGCTTGGATAAGCTTGTGTGGCTGCCTATATGATCTGTAGAAATGTGAAGGTTTGTGCTAGTTTCAACCTTCCCCTTGTACAATACTGGTTCATTTGATTCTGTCTTCAAAGATGATTTTGTTGTACATATTGAGGGTACCCGTTTTTTTTACTAGAAATGAAACTGTGATGTTCATTTTGAATGAACGCTGCTATTTCTCTTATACTTTCACTGTGATTCTGACGGTATGACCTGGCTTATCTGTGTGGCAATCAACATTTTATTGTAGACAGTAGTTTAGGTATTATGAGTGTTGGTTTTCGCCCTACGATTTTGCAATTTTTAGCACCATGCAGGTGAACAACTACATTTTTTGGTACCATGTAAGTCTGAAAAAGTCTATATTGGAATGATGTTTTACCCTTTTTACTATGTTTTGAAGACATTGTTTAATTGGCACCTTACCACAAAATGTCCTTTGAAGGCGTAATTTAAAGTGGCACATTCATCTTTTTTATTACAAAGACAAAACTTGCGGGTTTTTTTTAAAATTTGATAACACAATATAATCAATGTAGCGAAAAATAAATTATGAACAATAAATAAGTTTAAACCATCTATTTCCTCAGTAAACTATTTCAAGTAAATATAATAATACAAATAAATTAAGGTGTCTCTTTTATATTTAAACAAAATATATCTATATAAGATAATACAAATGCATACTCAATTCTCCTTCCGTACTCCTATTTGACATCAGGTATAGAATCTAGATAGCAACTGAAGATGAAGGTATTTAACGTAAAACAGCACAAAGTGCATGTTGTTACATAGTATATAGTTTCGAAGAAGGGGGCCTTTCAACTGGACCAAGGGTGGAATCTAGAGCTAATGGTGGTGGGGTCAAAGAAGTCGTATCGGCCGATGATGTCACAAACGTCGGGCGAATCTGATATAGCTTGAAATGCCTCTAAAGCATGAGAACCTAAGCTCGCGAATATGTATAGTGCTCTCATGTATTGTCTGATATGCCGCTATCAAGCTCTCATAGGAATGCTTCACCAAAGCTGCATCTAATTGAGTGACTACCTGCCTTGCACAAGTAAGCTACAAAGAAAAAATATATATTTTAACTACATATATGCAATGATGGTGAATTAAAACAAAGAAGAAGTAAGATATATTAATCAAAGCTCGTTCAATGTCATCCCTGGGCAAATATAACATCTTTGGTTTATGCTAGAACAACAAAGGTATACTGGATGACGTCTTTCAAATCTTTTGTAAATAAGGAAAGTGTCAGTAGAAGAGACAATTTCCTTATTGTAAGAGGAAGGCGTCTCTTCTAGTGACGCCTTAGTTGAAAATAACATAATAGAAGGCATAAGTGGAAGAGACGCTTTCCTTATTATTAAAGAAAGATATCTCTTCAAGTGATGCCTTTTAGATCATATTGTAAAAAAAATAAACCGCATAGGGGTTAGCGTCATACTGGCATTTGAATGGCATGTCAGATAACTGGATCAGAAAATAAATTTGTCTCTTTCCCAATTGGTTATTATTTATTTTAATATATATTATTTGATAAAATCCCCTAGTTACAATGTAAATACTTGTAAAGGTTTTCTTCCTTTAAATGACTCTTGGTTGGCTTGCATTTTCTTGAGAGAATGTAATTCCCTAGTGCTCTACTTTAAATTTAAAGACTCGACAACCTTCAAAGCACTTATTGAACGAGCATCACCATGGCACTTATTGAACAAACGTCTAACTGGTTCATATTACTCATAAAATGTAAATTTATTTTTTCAATTATAGGAGCTAAGTTTGGACTAACTCATTCTTGCAATTGATTTGCGTAGGCAATTAGGCAGTTGAAATTTTCTTATACAACCATTTTTCTCAAATTCCATGAGCAGCACTCCACCAAAATAAAGGGCAGTTCCTGCAAGGTTAGAAGGCAATGCAATTTTGTAGATTATATCAATGAACCAGATGGAATAAAGTGCAAGGATTTGCAAGAATGACATCAAGATTTAAATAAAATATCATCATCATCATACGCCTTATCCCAGCTAGCTATCTGCGGCATGGTTTTCAAAACCGGACCGGACCAGCCGGTCTGACTGCGGAAAACCAGAACCGGCTGGGTAACTGGTTCGGTTCATACAGTTCACTCTGGTTTAGTAAACCGGCCGGTTTCTCCCAAACCGGTGAACCGGACCGGACCGGTTCAGATTATATATATATATATATATATATATTGAAAAAAAATTTGTTTGAAGGAGGATTCGAACCTCAAACGAGGGTTTACTAATTCCTGTGACTTAACCACTGGTTTGATATTATTATTACATAAAATTTATATTATTATATATATAAGGTGTATACCGGGTCAAGCCGGTTCAACTCCTATTTGACCGCGGTCCAATCGGACCGGCAATCAATCCGATTCGATGGCCGGTCTGGTTTTAAAAACCTTGATATGCGGTCGACGGCATGTATTATATACTGCATTTAATTCTTATTGGAATCAAAATAGTACAAAATCTATACAAAGAAACATAGTGGCAAGTTTTTACACTGGATGTCCTTCCTGATGCAACCCTCCGAATACGGGACAATAATAAGAAAGATTCAACATCATCATATCATCTTACACCTTTCCCAATATGTGGATTGGTTTCATGACATGATGGTTGCACATGAAATATTAATATAGCTATCTTCCATCACGCTGGTAACAATGAAACCAGTCTGCTTTTACATGAGAGCATGGCTTAAGATTTAAATAAAATAAGACAAGAAAAATGAAGCTCCGCATTTATATATTCTCAGAAGCTCCAACACCAATTATGTACCACTAAAATTCCGTATAGTTGATGAAGAGGCTACGTTTATCTATATACAAGGACACTGTTTTACTACTACAACTAGTGGAAAAATATCAGAGGCTATCAATTGAATTTGCACATCATGACTATGAAGCCTATGAAGCCCACAGCGAAGTCTCATGACTTCTTCTCCCTTCTCCCTTATATCCGGTCCAATTACTTGTTTACGAAAGTTCAAATCAATCCTTCCAAGTTACTCTAATTTTGAAAAGAAATTTTAAAATAACAAATATGTACATAATATTTTGGAACGGAGACTCCTATCATACCAAGCATATTAAGTAAGTTAATTTCAGCCTATAGGCCAAGTAAGCCCACTCTGATTAAGAACACAATTAAGACATAATTAAGGTTAAGACTTCATATTTTTCGTTGGTCTTGTCAATCTCTATCTAGTTTAAAGAGTTATACTCCGGGAGTAGTGCTAAAAAAAATTTCTCCGCGTGCGGCGTCAGCCTTCATTTCCCACCACCTCTCCTCCACCTCCGCCACCGCCACCGCTTCTTCCGCCGCCGCTCTCCGGCATAAAAAACATGATGTCCTCTTGTCTTGCAAAACCAAAAAGGCTCACCAAACAACACTTGGTATCTCTTCTACAAGCCTACCAGTCCCTTACTGAGCTGAAACAAATCCATACACAGATCTTCAGGCTCAGCTTCCACCAGAGCAAGGACACTGTAGACAAACTCATAGCCTTCTGCTGCACCGACCCAAATCACCATGGTAGCTTTCAACATGCCAAGAAAGCATTCTTTTACTTCAAAAACCCGTCTCTCTTTTCTTACAACCTCATGATCAAGTCCTACGTGAAAAAAAGAGGCTCCTTAAGGCAAGCTGAAGAGAAAGTGATTCTTCAATGATAAGGGCTGTGTTGTGTACAGTATTTGTAGGGAAGACTTACGGAGACAAATCCGGGGTGAATCCCTACATATCGTGTGAAAAGATTACAGAGAATCCCAGATTGGGAGTAGATCATGTGAGAAGATTACAGAGAATCCCAGATTGGGAGTAGATCATGTGAGGAGATTACAGAGAATCCCAAGAGGGATTTGCGTCCCTTAATACGCCCCTGCAAACTCAGGGCGGGTGAGTAGCCGTGAGTTTGGTAGTGAGAGACTGAAACTGGGCGATGGGCAGCGGCTTGGTAAGTATGTCTGCAATTTGATCTTTTGATGAGACATGGCGAACCTCCATGTGGCCAGCGAGGACTTGCTCCCGAATGTAGTGGTGATCAAGTTCAATGTGTTTGGTGCGAGCATGGAAGACTGGGTTGGCGGTGAGGGCAATGGCAGACTGATTGTCGCACAACAGTGTAGGCGTAGTAGTAGAAGGGATACCAAGGAACTTAAGAACCATGGAGGCCCAGACAATTTCTGTAGCTGTGGAGGAGAGCGCACGATACTCAACTTCGGTGGAGGAGCGGGCAACTGTGACTTGTTTTTTGGATTTCCAAATGATGAGGTTAGGGCCCATGAAGACGCAGTATCCGGTGATGGACTGGCGGTCAAGGGGGTCACCGACCCAGTCAGAGTCGGAGTAGGCAGTAAGGGTACAGGGTCCGGGTTGGAAGAGAATACCGCGGGATAGAGTGCCTTGAAGGTACCTGAGAATCCGCTTAACAGCCATGTAGTGTGTAGTGGTGGGTTTATGCATATGTTGGCAGACATAGTTCACGGCATAGGCAATGTCTGGGCGGGTGTTTGTGAGGTATTGAAGGGCACCGACGATGCTTTTGTAGTGGGACGGGTCAGGAAATAGGGGGTCGGTGGGGGAGGTGGGGGTCGTTTGTGGCCGGTAGGAGTGGGGGATGGTTTGCAGTGAGCCATTTGGGCACGATGAAGAATGTCGCGAGCATAGTGGGCTTGAGAGAGGAAGAGGCCGTTTGGGGTAGTGGTGAACTCAATACCATGGAAGTGGTGAAGGAGGCCCAGGTCTTTGACGGCAAAGGCATGTCCAAGGAGGGATATGATATGGTTAACGAAGGGGGCATGAGAGCCAGTGATTAGGATATCATCGACGTAAACGACAAGAATGGTTACTTGGGGGCCCTGTCGGTGAAGGAAGAGGGATGTGTCAGCGTGGCATGGCCGAAAACCAAGGTGGGTTAAGCAGGAGGAAAGTTTGGCGTACCATTGGCGAGGGGCTTGTTTGAGGCCATAGAGGGCTTTGTGAAGGCGACAGACGTGGTGAGGATGGGATGGGTCAACGAAGCCGGGTGGTTGGGCCATGTAGAGTTCCTTCGAAATGGTGCCGTGAAGAAAAGCATTGGAGACATCAAGTTGTTTGATGGTCCAAGCATGGGAAAGGGCAAGGCTGAGGACAATGCGGATGGTATAAGGTTTGACTACTGGGCTGAAAGTTTCATGGTAGTCATGGCCTTCTTCCTGAGTAAAGCCTTTGGCAACTAGACGAGCCTTATATCTGGACATAGTGCCGTTAGGGCCACGCTTGATTTTATAGGTCCATCGGCAGCCAATGATGTTGGAATTGGGTGGGGGTGGGACGAGGCTCCAGGTGCCTTGAGTGAGGAGGGCATCATATTCGGAGCGCATGGCGGCGCGCCATTCTGGGGATTGGGTGGCTAGGCGATAGGAGGTGGGTTCTGTCTCAGGCGGGGTTTGGGTGATGAGGGAAAGGGGGATGCGGGGGCGGGAGATGCCGGCTTTGCTACGGGTAATCATGTGGTGGGTTGAGGTAGGGAGAGGGGGAGGGGAAGTGCGGATGGGAGAAGGAGAGACCGGGGGTAGGGGAAGTGTTCAGGGGGGGAGGGGGGGAGTGGATGGGGTGCGAGTGGCGGATGGGGAAGGGGATGAGGGGTGGGGAGGAGGCACCGATGGTAGGGGTAGGGGGGGAAGAAGGGGTGACGGGGGGGGGGGGGGGGGGGTGATGGAGGGGGGGAGTGAGAGCGGAAGGGAAATTCATGTTCAATGAAGCGGACATGGCGAGAGATGTAGACGCGGTGACTAGAGAGGTCGAGACATCGATAGCCCTTGGTGGTGGGACAGTAGCCGATGAAGACACAAGGAACGGACCGAGTATCTAATTTATGTTGAGAGTAGGGGCGGGTCCATGGGTAGCATCTACAGCCAAAGATACGGAGGTGAGAGTAGTCAGGAGGGGTATGATGGAGGAGTTGGTGGGGGGAGGTATTATGGAGGGTGGGGGAGGGTAGTAGATTGATGAGGTAGGTAGCGGTATAGGCGGCATCAACCCAATAGGTGGGGGGCATGTGAGCAGAGGTAAGCAGGGTAAGGGTGGTTTCAATAATGTGGCGGTGTTTACGTTCGGCGACACCATTTTGTTCAGGAGTATGAGGACAGGAGAATTGGTGAGTGATCCCGTGGGAGTGGAAGTGAGAGGTGAAGTGGGAATTGACGAATTCGCGGCCATTGTCGGAACGGAAGGTGGTGATACGATAGGGGAATGTATTTTCGACCATGAATTGGAAGGTAAGGAAGGTGGCGAAGGCATCAGACTTAAGTTTGAGGGGGTAAAGCCAAGTGTAGCGGGTGAAGTCATCGATAAAAATGATGTAATATTGGTAGCCGAGGAAGGAGGTAACCGGAGATGGTCCCCAAAGGTCAGAGTGGATGAGTTCGAGGGGACGAGTGGTAGAGTGATGAGATTTTGGAAATGGCAATTTATGTGACTTGCTAACATGACAGCTATTACACTTGAAGTGTTTTATTTTAGAAACATGGAAAGGAAATGAAGAAACGATGGTTTGAAAGGTGGCGGGGGCTGGGTGACCGAGTCGTTAATGCCAGGTGGAAGAGGAGGAGGTAGTAGCAGTGAAGGCACTTGGGATTGTGGAGGAGAGAGGGTAGACGCCGTTCTGACTTGGACCACGATAGAGAAGGTGACCGGTCTTGTTATCCTAGATAGACACATCTGAGGCAGAGAAGGTTAGAGAGCAATCATTGTCACATGCAAGTTTATGGACAGAGAGGAGATTGTGAGTAATGGAGGGAGTGTGGAGGATGGTAGAGAGTTGGAGGGTAGCGAGGGGAAGGGTTAGGGAGGAGCTGCCGGTAGAGGAGACGGGGAGGGATTTGCCATTACCTATGTTAACATAAGGGGGCCAGGGTAGGAAGAGGGGGAAGTAATCTGGATCGCATCCGGGGTAATATGGTCGCTTGCACCAGAATCGAGGAGCCAATTTGGGGGGCATTGGGCCCCACCGTGGGCTTGCGCAGTCATGGCCACGGTGCGAGTCCCGGTGGGACCAGTGGAGGAAGCGTTATAGCGGGCCCCACATCTGGTGGCATTGTGGTCAAAGGATCCACATATTTGGCAGGGGTTGCGAGGGGGACGAGGTCCACTTCGCCCACGGTCATAGCACGTGTAGCCCACACCCCCGCGGCGGAAGTTGGGGCGGGGGGGGGGGGGGGGGCGATGAGGTGTTACAGGGGGAGTGGGAAGCAGTCCATGAGCGGCATAGGCAGTAGCCGGTGAGGGGGCCGTGACGGCCGGAGGGGCACCCGAGTGAGGGCCGAGGAGGAGTTGGCCGAGGGCCGCTGTGAGAGGACCCAGGAGAGCATGTGGATTGGAGGCGGAGGGGGAGGTGCCTGTGGCGACGTGGAGCGCCGTGGGATGGGCGAGCGGTGGTCCGGCGGGGACAGGCTGTTGGAGTTTGAGAGCGGCTTCTTCGGCAAGGAGGAGATTCCACAGTTCGGCGACGGGAACAAGGGTACCGCGAGCACGAATACCGGTGGCGAAGGCTGTGTAGTCTGGAGGGAGTCCGGCGAGCGTCTGGTGGAGTAGATCCGCATCATTGACCGGGACTCCAACGGCAGCCAGATGGTCTACCAGCAGCCGGAGTTGGTCGAGGTAGGCCGCCATCCCTGTGGAGCCAAATCGACACTGGCGGAGCTCGCCCATGAGGTGGATGACCGCGGCCAGAGAAGCAGACAGGTATCGAGCAGCGACGGCGGCCCATAGACCAGCGGCGGTGGTGTGAGTGAGGAAGTGGCGGACGAGGTGCGGCTCGATGGTGGCGCGGAGGAAGACCAGGAGGTGTTGGTCTGTGGCGAGCCAGTCGGAGTAGGATGAGCGAGCAGAGGAGTCGGCCGGCGAGGGGCATGATAGGGAGCCATCGACGTAGGGGAGGAGGTGGTAGGCGGCCAAGACGGAGGAGGTTGTCGTGCGCCAGACCAGGAAGTTAGAGCCGTCGAGACGGACGGTGATCAGGCTGGACAGGTTGGAGACGAGAAACTTAAGGGAGGTAGGGACGGCCTGAAGGAAGTCCGCCGCGGTGAGGGGGAAGGGAGGCAGAGGGTGATCGGGGGAGGAGGAGGCTATGGTGGGAGTTGGGGAGGCGAGGGGTTCCATGGGAGAGAGAGAGGCGAGGCCGGGAGGGAGGAGGGACTTGGGAAGAAGAGGCGAGGAAGAGGGGGGAGCGCCGGTGCCGGAGACGATGATCGGTGCGGGGGAGAGTCTGATTTCAGAGAAAAGGGGGAGGCTTTGGAGAGGCAGAGAGTGTTTTGGTTTTTTTTTTTTGTTGAGACGAAGGAAGAGAGACAGACGTGTCTCTGGGTGGAGAGGGATCGGCTGGGCAGGGAGTAATGGGTTACAGTTGCTGCCGGGGCGGTGACTCGTGGGAAGGACAGGCAGTCCTCTTTGCGCGAGAGAGAGGGAGAGATAGACTGCATGCAGGACAGAGGGCGTTGTGTTAGGCGTTAGCCTGGTCTGGCTCCGATACCATGAAGAGAAAGTGATTCTTCAATGATAAGGGCTGTGTTGTGTACAGTATTTGTAGGGAAGACTCACGGAGACAAATCCGGGGTGAATCCCTACATATCGTGTGAAAAGATTACAGAGAATCCCAGATTGGGAGTAGATCATGTGAGAAGATTACAGAGAATCCCACATTGGGAGCAGATCATGTGAGGAGATTACAGAGAATCCCAAGAGGGATTTGCGTCCCTTGATACAAGCCATGTATCTCTTTCATTGCATGAGGGAAGATGGGCTGTGGCCTGACAACTTCACCTATCCCTTTGTTCTTAAGGCAGTTGCTTGCTTGAAGCTGGTCTCTGTGGGCAAGAAGCTTCATGGGCTTGTTCTGAAAAGTGGGTTGGAGCTTGATACTTATGTGGCCAACTCTTTGATGGACGTGTATGCTGAACTGGGCTGCTTGAGTTATCTACGTAAACTGTTTGATATAATGCGTCATAGAGACTTTGTGTCGTGGAACACTATGTTTCTGGGCTGGTTCGGCGCAGGAGGTTCAAAGAAGCTGTTAGTCTTTATAGGATGATGGAAGTGGAAGTTATGATGCCTGATGAAGCTACTCTCGCAAGCACGCTTTCCGCTTGCACTGCCATTGGAGATTTGGATTTGGGCAAGAGGATTCATGATTATGTAAATAGGAAGTTTGAATTCAGCAGTGTGATTCTTGGGAACGCATTGTTGGATATGTATTTTAAGTGTGGGTGTGGGACTATGGCACCGAGGCTGTTCGATGATATGCCTGTTAAAAATGAAATCTCATGGATTACTATGGTTTGTGGTTATTTGAATTGTGGTCAGTTAGATAAGGCTAGGGAGCTTTTTCGAATGAGTCCAGCGAAAGATGTTGTGTCATGGACAGCTATGATTAATGGTTGTGTACAATATGAGGAATTTGATGAGGTTTTGGCTCTGTTTAGGCAGATGCAGGTTTGAAAGATCAAAGAAGATAGGTATACTGTTGTAAGTCTGCTCAATGTTTGTGCCCATCTGGGGGCTCTTGAACAAGTGGTATGAATCCATAATTTTATGCAAGAGAGTTCAATCAGTATAGATGCTTTTGTTGGGACTGCACTAATAGACATGTATGCAAAGTGTGGGTGTATAAGAAAGTCTATGGAAGTGCTTAGGAAAGTTGATGAAAAAGACACGACATTGTGGACAGTAACTATTTGTGGCCTTGCCACGAATAGACAGGCATCAAAAGCTCTTGATTTGTTCTCAGAGATGATTAGTTTCGGGACTAAACCCGACCACATTTCTTTTGTTGGTGTTCTAACATGCACTCATGCAGGATTAGTTGAGGAAGGTCGGAAATATTTGCTTTCAATGAGGGAAGTGTATAATTTGGAGCCGAAAATCGAACATTATGGTTGCTCTATTGATCTTCTTGGTCGGGCTGGTTTCTTAAAAGAAGCAGAGCAGTTAATAAAAGCAATTCCTAAACATGATGAGATATTTCCTTTATGGGTTTCTCTTCTCGCAGCATGTAGGGTCCATGGAAATATCGAAATGGGTGAACCTGTTGCCAAGCAAATTGACGATATCAAGTCTTGTAATTCTGGCACCCACACACTTTTGGCCAATATTTATGCTGCAGTTGACAGGTGGGAGGACATGACAAAGGTTGGAAGGAAGATGAAAGATATCGGAGTTAGGAAGTTACCTGGGTGCATGGGATGAATGGAATGACCCATGAATTTCTTGCTAATGACACATCAAGCGTGGAAGTGAAAGAAAGCTATTCTTTGTTGAATGACAGCCAGAATCATGACTTCAAAACAGAGTTGATACACAATTGATATTTAGTAGAGAGAGAAATTTAGAATTCAAGTAATTGATATTTGATAATATTGGTTCCACTGCTTGGCAATTCTTCTACTTGAAAACCCATATTAGTGCATTTGATCATCATCTTGCATGTGTCTCAATCAAATATTTAATGTCTTATGAGCGAGAAAATATTATGTTTCCTACGTGTCCTAAGTATTAGTTTATTTCATGAGTTAATAAGGCCATGTGGGCCGTAGCTATAGGAATAGTTTATTTCGTCACTTATAACTTTATGGCCCATAAGGCCCATCAGCTTCTGGCTCAGCGCCTATATGTAGGGGATGTCTTGTCCTATTTGGATTATGAATGAATTAATCCCTAGTTTCTCACCTCCTTCTTCTCTATTCTCATCCCCTTCCCTACTGTTTGCCGCCGGCTATTGTGCATCCCTTCAGGGTGTATAACACTGGTATCAGAGCAATCGACTCCTGGCTTCTGACATTATGGCTCGGAAGAAGGCTTCGGACACCACGGAGGGTCCCTCGACCCAGTCGAATGAAGAGGTGCCAACTGGCCAGGCCCAGGCCGCCCCCCTCTATAGCCATGGATCCGGCCTTGCTCAAGGCCTTCGCAGACATCTCGGCAACCATGCAAGCTATGCAGTCCATGCAGCAGACTATGCTTGAGTGCATGACAGCACCGATACCACCGCCGACATCTGAGATGGATCACCAGCAGACCGCCGGCCAGCAAGGGTCTTCCTCCGCGACTGCACAAGGTTCTCCTCTGCAGACTCCTTCCTTCCCAGAGTATTCGTCTGCTCATCTGCATGGGCCTCCTTTGTAGCACTCAGCGTTGCAAGGCCAGCCCTATGTTGCAGCGTAGGGTGTTCCTCATCAGCAAGATCGTACCTTTCCTACCTCAGGGCCGCTGGGCTCTTTTGATCCGACCAATATCTTACCGCAGGGGGTAGCTGGCACCCATCTTCGTGCTTTTCCCTATCAGACCACCATACCTCACCACGCACGATGGAGGTGCCAGCCTATGAGCCAGTCTTTGGTGGAACGACATACCATGGCTCCACAGACTTCTCGCCAGGTAACTCTCATGGCCCACTTCCTGACACATCCGGACGACTGATGGCTGAACCACATTTATCCAGGCTGCAATTTCCTAAGTATAGTGGTGAGGATAGCCCCATTGATTGAATTTACTAAGCTAATACATTTTTTGAGTATCATGGCACACAATCGAAAATTGATAAACTACGAATCGTCGCCTTCCATCTGACGGGTGACGCATTAGTTTGGTTTCAATATTTTGAGCGGGATTTGCTTAACCCTACATGGGCTTATTTTGTGAATGAATTATGCGTGCAATTCGGGCTGAATGATTATGCTGATTTTAATGAATTGCTGGCATCTCTCCGTTAAACTTCCACTGTGCGCACCTATCATCAGGAGTTTATGCGCATTGCTAATTGGCTGCCTAATTTGGACCAGGCGACATTAGTGGGCGCCTTCATGCATGGCCTGCGGACTGATATTGCAAACGAAATTTGTCAATTCAGGCCTAAATCCATGAAGGATATTATTGGGCATGCTCGCGTTGAGGAGGAACGTTTGAACCGACAACGGCGTGCGGTCCAGCCATTCTCTGAACCCCTTCTAGGACTACAGGCCCCTAGGCTAGCTCTTGCTAATGGGGCGATGGCCAGCTCTCGGCCCGGACCACCAGTAGGGTCTGTTATGAATCCTCCTATCCGCAGGTTATCCCATGCCCAGATGGACGAGAAAAGGGCCAAAAGACTTTGCTTTAACTGTGATGAGCGTTACGTTCCCGGGCATCGTTGTCGCACGCCACCCATTGCTTTCATTCTGGAAGAGTCTTGCCCTGAAGGGTACGAGCTCCCCGAACAGCTAATCGAGGAAGATTATGTTGATTCTACGGCTGAGATCTCATTTCATGCTTTCTCGGAAATATACACGCCTCACACTATGTGAGTGCAAGGTCAGTTAAAACGCCAGCCCATTGCTATTCTGATTGATAGTGGGAGTACCCACAATTTTATTAATGACAGGGTGGCGCAGCGTCTAGGCGGCCACATTGCTCACGCATGTGTTTTTGACGTCCTTATTGGTGATGGTACACACATGCGCAGTAAGGGACTATGCCCACGTGTCCCTTTGCATATTTAAGGTTATGACTTTGTTGTGGATCTTCATCTATTACCAACAAAAGGGGCTGATATTGTATTGGGTGTCCAGTGGCTTCAAGAGCTTGGGGACGTGGTATGGAATTTCAAAAACTTGGTTATGTCCTTTGGGCTGACTGATCAGCAAGTCCGATTACAGGGGTCACTTCATGGAACCCTTCAATCGGCCTAGACCGTGGGTTCCTTATTTCGGCACTCGGTCCATGGATTTTTGCTGCAGCTAATGACCGTATCTGACACGGATCAGCCAGAGCTACTGATCTATACATGAAATATGCATTTTATTATCTCCTAAACTTATGTTTATGTTAGTGTTTGATTAGAATTAATGCTACTTTAATATAGTTTTTAGTTTTTGTACGAAACAAGAGTAAAATACAAAAATGCAGTGAAACGTGATTCTAATGGTTAACCTTAATTACTTCGATTGCATATCTATGATGGAATTGATTTAAGCTTCATGTTAAAGTACACGAAGTCAGCTTTCTAACGCCACTGACCATTCGCAATTCGGAGTTCTGAGCAAAAAGTTATGATCATTGAAAATATAGTATGCGAAAGAGACATGACTAAAGAGAAGAACCGTCAAGATGAGATCGAATGGATGAGATCGATACAACGGGTTTTCATTTAAGAAAGAAAAAAAAGAATAGAACTGAACCGGTTCAGTTCCAGTTCGGTTTGGTTTAAGAAAAAAGGAAAATCAAAATGACCCTAGCAGAAGCTTGGGCCATCCAGAACAGAGGCGCTCGAACAGCGCTGGTGAAGATATCTCGGCGGAGCTGGACAGTGGCTGAGCTCCATGGGACGACGGCTACGGGGACGGTGGAATGACGACGGCGGCGGCAATGGACAGCGGAGAGGCAAAGCTCGATGATCAGGAAGGAAACCAAAAACAGACGTGCCAGAATAGGAAAGTCGGTGCCGAAATTGGAAGCTCTGATTTCGAATCAAAGTTGGAATTGGAAGTTATGCTCAAACTAGACTCTTGCTTTAGATAGGCTGCGACCACAGAGGGGAGAAGGAGAAAAAGGGAGAAGAGAACTGATTTTGTTTTTGTGAATAGTAATAGTGAACAGTGTACTTCGATTCGGAGAAGATGATGAATAGTGCATGAACAGTAAATTGCTACAGTAACCCATGAATAGTGTTTCCCGTGAACAGTATTTTTTTGTGAATAGTAAATGATGACTCTGTCAAATTAACAGCGTTCTCTTCATCCGATGGCCGGCTAAATTTGCGTCCAAGGCATAGATGAAACCCGAGTAAATTAGTTGTATTGTTTTCTTTCTTTTATCTTAACTTTTACCTTAATTGGTGTATGGATCTTATTATAGTCTGCCAGAGGAACCCATAACCGATGCTTCCATAAAATATAATCACCCTACAAAACAAAAGAGGTTAAGCATGTCCACAGCCTCAAGTACCTCCCGGTAAGTCAGAAGCAAGTCTGACATAAAGGGAAAGGTAGGGACGGATAGGCCCATGAAGGCCACCTCTGTATCTCGCCTGGATAGAGCATCGGCCACGGTATTGTCGGACCCCCGTTTATAAACCATAGTATAATCATAGCCCATAAGTTTAGTCACCCAGCGTTGCTGGGCTGGAGTAGAGATCTACTAGTCATGAAAATACTTTAGAGGCTGATGGTCCGTCCGAATAATAAAGTGCCGACCCAATAGATATGGACACCATTTCGTAACGGCGTGCACAATAGCAAGCATCTCACGTTCGTAGGCTAACAAACGGAGGGAGTGTCCTGAGAGGGCCTTGCTAAAGAAACTGCTCAGCATGTAGAAGGATAGCTCCTAGCCCACTATCCGAAGCATCAGTTTCAACCACAAACGGCTTAGAGAAATCTGGCAAGGCCAAGACTGGGGCGAAAGACATAGCCTGCTTCAGAGTGTCGAAGGCCACCTAGGCTGCAAGACTCCATTCAAAGGCCCCGGTCTTCAGCAAGGCAGTAAGGGGTGCGGCCAAAGGACCATAATGGGCAATAAAGCGCCGATAGTAGCCCATCAGCCCAAGAAATCCACGTAAGGCCTTCGGTGATTTAGGAGTGGGCCAATCGAGCATAGCGGCCACTTTGGCCGGATCAGTAGAAACTCCATGTGCCGCAATAATATGGCCCAAATAATCAATCTGGGGTTGGCCAAAAGAACATTTCGACCGTTTCAGCAAAAGAGAGCGGTCGGCCAAGAGGTCAAAAATTGTCCGTAGATGACGGATATGATCTTCCCATTAGGCACTATATACCAATATATCATAAAAAAAGACCAATATTAATTGGTGCAAGAAAGGCCAAAAAATATCATTCATCAAACTTTGAAAGGTGGCCGGCGCATTAGTCAAACTGAAGGGTATAACAAGGAACTCATAATGACCATCATGTGTACGAAAAGCGGTCTTGTGAATATCAGCTGGGTGCATCTGTATCTGATGATAACTAGAACGTAAATCAAGCTTAGAGAAGTACTTCGCACCTGACAATTCATCGAGAAGCTCCTCAGTGACAGGAATCGGATATTTGTCCTTTAGTGTGATGGCATTTAAAGCACGATAATCCATGCAAAACTGCCATGTCCCATCTTTCTTTCAGACCAACAATACCGAAGAAGAATAAGAGCTAGAGCTGGGATGAATGATACCAGCCGCAAACATTTCTGCCATCAAACACTCGATCTCAGCCTTCTGCACATAGGGGTAACGGTATGGCCGAACATTAGCGAGGCTCAACCCTGGAAGAATGGGAATCTGACGGTCATGCTCACACGGAGGAGGTAATCCTAATGGCTCCCCAAAAAGGGATGCATGGTCAACCAGGAGGGCTGTCAAGTCGGCCGATAGCTGATCGTTTAAATATAAAACCCTTGCAAGTGCACAAGGCAATTGTACTATAGTGAGTATTAAAGGGTTGTCGAACCTCAGGGACGGATGAATGATTTACCAAATTCAAGTGAAAGAAAAGTTGTAGTTTGATTTAATCTAAGAAAATAATAAACTTTAGCTAATTAAACAAATATGGAGAAGTGCCAAGGCTTCGAATCTACCACATAATAAACCAGCTTATCGTCTCTCTCTCTCTCTCTCTTTTGAATAAATTCCTAATTAGCTAGCATATTCCTCTCGGACATATACTTGTCAATTCAAAATGTCGTGCTCTCCTCTCGGACGTAACACATAAATTAATTAAAATATGAAACTGTGATTTATCTCTCTCAAGCATAAATTAATGAAACCTTATTCCTTTATAACACCTTAGTCTACTTACGTTCCTCTTAGGCACGCAAGTATTCCTCGGATTGAAACTCACAAGAATTCACTTTAGCCTCTCTCGAGCACATAGAATAAACCTCAATAAATTAACAGTAACTCCTTCTTTCATGACACTCATAGTGCTGGTCACGAGGGTTCATTCTACACCTACAAGCGTGTGAGTCAGAATTTCCCTAAAGGCTGTCCACTCTTATGTCGCGGCCTGTGATGTGTGCTAGCACGCCAAGGCCTCTACTACCACTCCAGCAGGCCTTTTGCAACCCCTCCCTATTCCTGATCGTGCATGGGAGGATGTCTCCATGAACTTTATTGAGGCTCTACCTATAGTCCAAGGTAAATTAGTTATCCTTGTGGTTGTGGATCGCCTATCTAAATATGCTCATTTTGCGCTCTTGGTCACCCCTGTACGGCTAAAACAATATCTAAAATTTATGTTCGAGAAGTGGCCAAGTTGCATGGCATGCCATGGACGATTGTGTCGGATCAGGATAAAATATTTGTCTCTCTTTTCTGGCGGGAGTTCTTTGCCTTGCATGATACTAAGTTGCACATGAGTACCGCCTATCATCCACAGAGTGATGGCCAAACGGAGGTCGTCAACCGTTGTCTTGAATAGTACCTGCATTGTTTTGTCGGAGAGGAGCCTCGTTGGCGGCTCCAACTTCTTCCCTGGGCTGAATGGTCATATAATACTGCTTATCATATATCTACAGGTTTCACTCCTTTTGAGGTGGTTTATGGCCGGCCTCCACCTACAGTGATCCGGTACTTGTCCTTTAGTTCTTATGTAAGTGAGGTGGACTATGCTCTCCAGACGTGGGTCAGCTTAAGACTAACCTCATAACTGCCCAGAATCGGATGAAACAGGTGTATGATCTCTCTCATATGGATCAGGAATTCTCAGTTGGGGATATGGTTTACGTTAATCTATTGCCCCATCGGCAACATTCTTTGGCGGCCGTTGCTTCAGCCAAATTGGCACATCGGTTCCATGGTCCTTATCAGGTGTTGGAGTGTATTGGGCTGGTTGTTTATGGTCTGCAGTTGCCGCCTACTTCTTAGGTCCATCCAGTTTTTCATGTCTCCCACCTTCGGCGATTTGTGGGGGATCCTTCTCGCCTTTTTAGTGAGGTGCATGTGCCATTACTGTTACCGGCGGTTCCTCTTGGCCTTCCTTTATCTATATTGAATCGCTGTTGGGTTCGTCGCTCGGGTCGACTAGTGTCTGAGGTGTTGGTTGCTTGGCATGACCATTCGTTAGACGATGTGACATGGGAGTTGGAGGACGAGTTTTATGGTTGATTTCCTACCTTTACGCCTTGAGGATAAGGCTATAGAGGAGCATGGTGAAATGTTATATTTCCTACATGTCCTAAGTATTAATTTATTTCATGAGTTAATAAGGCCATGTGGACCGTAACTATAGGAATAGTTTATTTCGTCACTTATGACTTTATGGGCCCATAAGGCCCATCAGTTTCTGGCCCAGCGAGCCTGTAGGAGATGCCCTATCTTATTTGGATTATGAATGAATTAAACCCTAGTTTCTCACCTCCTTCTTCTCTATTTTCATCCCCTTGCCTGCTCTTTGCTGCCGGCTATTGTGCAGCCCTTCAGGGTGCATAACAGAAAATTACCGAAGTATTTTATGGTCTTATTTAGCTGATATAGTGGACCCTGGGGAGGAGAAGGTTTCTGAAATGACATAAGCAACTTGGGAGTGGTTTGGCTTAAACTGAGACCATTGCAATTTCTCTATCTGGTTTAGTCTCTCCTTGCTGGAGGATTTCGTATGCAATAGAGATTAGTGTATCCCAGCTTTAGTTTCTAGCATTCAGGCTTGCAACCAGTTCCAGATATGGGGAGGAGCCTAAGTTTGAGGTTGAGGATGCTGAAGTTTCCAATTCAATGGTGCAAGTTATGCTACTGAGGCTTACCACAAGGTAGCTACGGGTCCAATATTGGGGTAGTTTGAGTGCTGGCTCTAGGTCATAATT
Organism: Houttuynia cordata; assembly: GCA_039654745.1. NCBI lineage: Eukaryota > Viridiplantae > Streptophyta > Magnoliopsida > Piperales > Saururaceae > Houttuynia > Houttuynia cordata. The sequence continues at coordinate 42,157,868 of CM077505.1, read as the reverse complement.
TTATGTTGGAGGCTATTATGACGGTGGCAGAGAATTTTATGAGGTGATGACACCGCATGGAAAATTCTTTCTTTTCAGAGAGCCTTGTACAGGAATGAGGTAATTGAAATTGTTGACGATTATATTACTACTTGAAGTGAACCTTTTGTGGTTGTTGATGCAGGAAACATAAGTAATGAGGTAGGCCATAATTAATGAGCATTTTGCTCGTAATTTACTTAAACCCTTTGTGTTAGCCTTTTATATCACATAGAGCAATTTAGTCAAGTTTGGGTTATGTGTTTCTGAAGTAATTTCTCGTTTTAGGCCTCACCATGTCTTTATATAGTGGTTATTCTTATCTGAGCCTTAGTGATGCAGAATGATAAGCTAATAAGCATTATTTGAGTATTTTATTTATGAAAAAATAATATAATAAATCATCAAAAAAAATATATGAAAATGACACACTGTAGCAAATAATTACAAAATAGGGTATCTGATAAGCCACGCAGGCGCCCGCGTGGCATGGGCGCTTGCGTGGCTTTTTTTTTAAAACCAAACCAAAAGGCGTCGGTTGAACCGAGAAGACGTCGGTTATGAGATAGATATGTATCATTTTCGTGGTTCATTTTTTGGTGACGCTATTTTTATTTCACTAAAAATAAGGAAGAATGAAAAAAAAATGAGTTAGAAATGAGATAGATATGTATTGTTGAAGTGACAGCCTATTTAAAATGGGACGAAAAATAACAAAGGCAGTAAAAGGCGACGCCTCGGTTAAGGCGTCAGTTGAACCGACGCCTTTTTCTTTTAACCGAGAGACGTCGGTTCAACCGACGCCTTTTGGTTTGGTTTTTAAAAAAAAGCCACGCAAGCGCCCATGCCACGCGGGCGCCTGCGTGGCTTGTCAGATACCCTATTTTGCAATTACTTGCTACAGTGTATCATTTTCATAATTTTTTTTTATGATTTATTATATAAATTTCTCTTTATTTATAATAAATATATTATAGTTAGTTTGGTCTTTTCATGTAATTTAGGCTCGACTATATAAGGCCTGTAAGCTATTGTAATCAGCCGTTTTAGAGATGAATTGAAGGGTTTTTCCGTTCTCGTCTTCTTGGCCTTTGGCCTTCCCCTACTCGAGCTTCGGCTCCCCCTTGCTCGGCTATGGCCCCCCTTCTTCCTTTTTACTCCTTTTTGTTGCTAAGCATAGCTTCTCCATAGCCACTCCATCACGTAGCCTATCTATTTCTGTATTACTCTAATTAACTAGTCTTGGTGGCAACTCAACTCTCATCGAATATTCTACTAGTTGACAAATAAATATACAAAACTTGACTAAACAGCCCTTGACAACACTAAGGACGACCAAATTACGAGTGAATATAGTACTTTTTCTCATCTTTCTTATTACTGTTTTGACTACGGCGATGTCAAACATTGACTCATAAATATGTGTGTGCTGCCATGCCAGATAGCTAAGATAAAGCAGCGATGATGATGATGATATATTGATGGCTAAAATTTCACATAGGTTAGAAGCAAATATAATGTACATAATAAGCTGAGTGTGTGCCTGAACTGAGGCTACACCGGTTTAAATTTCACTTGCCAAAAGACTCGAATCTGAATTACAAGCTCTCTCTTGACTCAAATTTATTAAAAGCCAAGCCATGCCAATTCAAGCTTGTTGGCTTCCTATTTATTATTAATAAAATTTTGAGCTTAACCAGTATATGTCTTGTGTTGATTGCCAATAGTGGGATTTCCTGTTTTGTTCCCATTCTTCTTGGTGATCCACACTTTTAACTAAGGTTGTCATTAAGCCTTTTTTTTTCTGTATGTCGGAATCAAGGAGTATAAGGACTTGTGCATCGGTGATTCACGCTACAAATACTTCTGATAGAACTGAGATAATGTCTTTTTTTGGCATTAATGAGAGTACATATCATTTCATTTCTGAAAATTTTCATTTTTTCAGATAATTTTTTTGGGTTGTGTGAAGCCGGCAAGAAGAAGATGGAGAGAGTTAGCAATATCAGCAATGTTTTTGCTAATATATGCATGTTCTGGGGTAAGTGTCTTTTCTCAACTGATAACTGCATGAATGCCTTGTTTGTCTTTTTACAGGAGCCAAAGTACTAGGGAAATGAGTATTTTGGTGCCACCTTGCAATCCAAGAAATGAATACTAGTGGAATGAAGGGACTGATTTCTGTTATTTTCTTTTAAAGGAATGATGACATGAAAATGGCCATTGCTTGTTGGATGATAATTTCCAGCATGTCCTAGATGGATCTAAACTAAACATCTTATGCCTATGTTATCAGAAATTTATCAAAAAAAGTCATGAAACTCCAAAATTATAAAAGTTCACGAGGAACCAAATTATGCAAGGGAATCAATACATACTGGTTTATGTTGCTATTAATCCTTTTATTCTCAAGAAGGATAGCTGCTAAAATGCAATAGAGATGTAATTGGAAATTGGAATAGTTTCTCTTGTTGCATCACTATTGTTTTGTGATGGACGAGTCATTTATCTTTCTTGGGCAGAATTCCTACCATTCATTTTTTGTAGTTTGCCATTGCAAGAGATAATCTGCTTTTGTTTCTATAGCACACTGGAAGCTAGAAACACTTGCTATATTTGTCCTGGTAAGCGTGAAACCATTATCTATATTTTTTTGGCATTATCTATATCTCTAACTATGCTAGTATACAAGTAAAAAGGGGGGTGGAGTTTGTTTTCGTTTTGTCCATAATTGTCCTTATATTATGTAAAATTTAATTCGTAATATGTTAGTTTATGAGGATACAAAGTAATTAGAATATTTAAGATAACTTCAAATATGGGCTTTGGTTGTTAAAGACTCAAAGTCTTTTTTATAGTGTGTTAGTTACATAGAGAATAAGCACTTAAGTCATAATTAATTTAGAACCCATTGCCAAGGTGGTTGGTTGCTTGACGAGTATGGGTTTAAAGTGAAAATCAGCTTAGAACCCATTGCCAGAAAAGAAAAAGATGAACTTGTAACCTTTTTGTTTGGCGATCATAACCTGTAACCTACTTAACTGTAAATAGCTTAGGTTTGCCCATTTTGTTAACCATTCCAGTCTGTCGTCTGTAAATTAAGAAAGTGGGGGCCGCGTTAAGGTGTTTTGCTCGTGCCCTTGCACATTTGGTCTCCAAGGGAACAAAGAGTTTTACGTGGAGGTTCTAAACTCAGCCTCTTGCAGTATCCAAACCTTGTCAGCCTCTTAAAGCTTAGATATTGTGCTTGCAGAGACCAGCTCCTTCTTGTGTACGATTATGCTTGAAGTTTATGTTTTAGGTTCTCTGGAAGAACCTTTATTTATCATGGAAGAACTAATTCTGCGTTCCACTGTGCTGATTGTTGTTACTGTGTCTTATTCTTAAAATTTTATAAAGCATAATACAAATATTATTTCTAGAAAGAGGTTTATTTAGATCCCTCAGTCTCCTGAAGATATTATGACTGTAGGTCTCAAGTTTTGGTAGATGTATTATGCACCAGTTAGCAATCGTGTGATTGTGTAACTTATATATCTTGTCCAGCTTGTTGCGTTTTCATGTACTCCATTTTTTTTTTCATTTATTCAATTAGAAAATACATGTGTGCTTCTGTAGTTAAGGAAAATATTTTTCAATTATTATCACGATTTTATTGATTCACATAGGTTCTTTTCACTTAGGAAAAGTAAGGTTAGCACGTGCACTTTGACTAGTGTGCTTTAAAATAGATGTCTCTCGTAATTTTTGGTTTTCTAGTTTATTAGGTGATTGAACTTGGTGGTCATCTTCGTAGACTGATGATTTGTTGATGATAACTTGTCTATGTTTTAGTATCAGTAAAATAGTTAGTGATGAATCCAACACATTAAATAATGTTCATTGCAGCACATTGATAATGTTACTGATGCCCGCCAATGACCTGTGCGGTTCAGAAAATTATGTAGGCAGGGTGGGGAAGATGATGATGTGCTTATGGTCCAATGCAAATGTCAGTTGCGTCATCAAGGGATTACATTGATTTGATTAAAGGTCCTGAGAAATATTTATCATGCTATTCATTTTTTCCTAATCTAGTTGGTGTTTTCAAGCGATTGGTTTTGTTCCAATTACCAATCTATCTTCACCAGCAGCTGAATATATTTTTGTGTTTTTGCTTCGATTCTTGCTGCAAATTTACACGCTGAAGATGTTAATCTCATAGTTCCCCATATTGGGTGTAGGGTACAAAATGCTCATGACATTGACTTGGGTACAAGCAAATTGATACAACATTGCTTTTTATTTTGCTGTAGGATGATCAGAATGGCAGATCAGTGCAGAATACATAATGTTGCAGTTCATAGACCAGAACAAGACTGGCCGACCAAGCAAGTCTAATCGGAGGAAGGCACCGTGAAAATTTAACGACAGAAGATTGTTCCAGATGGCAAGTTATTTTTCTTGAAGTTCTGGAAAACCAGCCCAAAGTCGTGTCAATACAAGGCTGAAAAGAGTCAAAGCTGTGCGTTGACATGGTCTGCACCATAATCTAAATAATGTTTGTATACTACTCTTTATCTCATATTCTGTAACATTTTGTTTGAGAGCTAGCTTAGAGCTCTAATTGTTGTCTGGTTTCGCTTTATCTGCACATCATTTTATTTCCATGCAAGTCTTACAGTTATCCCAACTGATGTTGGTTTCTAAGAAGTTCAGCAGTGACTGTTGTTGATTCCCTATGAAAACAACCTAAAAAGTGATGAAAACTCTACTTTTTTTAGCATGAAATGCGTCGCCTATTTGATGTGCTTAGGCAGTTGTCAAACGAGATTAAATCAACCTACATTTTGCAGTAATGGATGCTATAATCCCTATTCATTGCCGGATGACTAATTCATCTTCTCTTATAGAGACTCTCTCTTCCGGAATGTTTTCTAATCAAAATGAAGACCAACCGAAAGAAGGTGTTTTACAAGTTAAAGGATTTGATTTCGGTTTTTTTTGCAATATTATGAAATGGTTGTTTGTAGATCAAGGAACTAAGACAGCCACTTTTTATGTACAGACTTGCTGATAAGAAAACAGCTTGGAAGATAAAAATGTAGAGTTGAAACTTCCATGCTCCCTCATCCAATATTTAGTTCATTTTCTAAAACCAAACCAGACATTTAATATCGGGCCAGAGGGAATATTAAGTTCCCAAACATGGCATCTTTAATTATAATTTTGTCTGTAACTAGGATGCTTAACCATGGAAAGTAGCAATACAAGTTTGTGGGGTTTGGCATGGATTGAGTCTATGAGTAATAGTTAATAGAATTAACATGAAGGTGAACATAGTAGATCCATCTTTGCCAATAAAACTTGGAGCTAAGCTCAATAAACTACCTTGGAGATCTAAAAAAAAACATTGGATCGCATTTGAGTTTAGGATGGATCATCTCTGCTGAAAGAAAAAATAGAGCAAACTTCCTTCTTGACCTCAGATTTAGTCATTACCATCGACTGGCAGTATGAAGCTGAGAGATCTCCGAAACAGGCCTACTGCTAAATTTACTTAAATTTAGTATTTAGATATTGCATATCATGTTGATCCATCTATCAATGAGGATGCTAGACAAGCCTTTTTACTTCTTGGCAGTAATAAATAATTCTTTTTGAATAAATCATTTATTCATCGTAAAGGGTTGACGTGTTAAATATCTTATACAAGGCTATTGTTTTTCTAAGCGGCTGTACATGGCTTTTTTTGGTAAGCAGTGAGCTCATGACTACCATAAAGTAGGATGTGTTGTCTTCAAATGTTCAGGATATCCTGTGTATGTCCATGGAGCTACCATAGAAGCTCAAACGGAAAAATATGCCAGTTTTGTAACACTAACCTTTCTTTTTTATGAGCACCTATTCAAGATGGAGGGATCCGTCATACTCCCTCCGTTCAGAAATAGAGAGAGGATTTGAAAAACCTAATTAGTGTTAATAACACTAACCACATTTTTCAAATCCTCCCTCTATTTCTGAACGGAGGGAGTATATTACTTGTCTGGATTTGGAAAAACTCGCTTCATGCATACAGGCTGGAGTTAAAGCTTTCTGGAGGTTTTGTGTCCTTATTTTGCAAGTAAAAGTGAATGTATCATAGCAATTAGTAGCCTTATTACGTCAGGTAAGACTTTCGAGGACATATAAATCATCTGGAATGACTTGTCTGGTCTTCTAACCCATGTCTTGTTTTTTTTTTTTGGATAATTTACCCCATGTCTTATAACTTTTTAATCCTTTAAATTTCACTCATTTTGCATTAAGCTAATTCCATTGCACTTTGTACTACTAGCAAAAGCGCACACGCTACTCCCATTTGATCCATATTCCTACAGCTATGTAAGAAAATCACTCCAAATACAAAAATATCATGTATGTACATATAATCCAACTCACGTAGTAAAAAAAGAACTCCTGTATACTCCTTTGGAGCTCCTCTTGCGAGCTTAGTATTAAATTGAATTCTATATCTGGACAACATATTGTAAATTGTCCGTTCCAACCCTTTCATGTTAATTAATATTAGTAGAATAGATATAGATATGCATAGACAACTCCAAACGCACATTGACCTCACTTTGGAGGCTACGACTAAGATACAAACTGAAGAAAGAGACAAAAGTGCCCTAAGTGGAAAGTGTTCAGGCTTGGCCATTGGCCAGATTTGAGCTCATTGCCAATAACAGCTCCCATCAAGCTTCAGAATTCCAGTTCTAATACAATAATTAACTCACTGTAAGTAGTTGATAACACTGGAATGACCATGGTAAAGCAAACAAAAAATTGTCACATAACTTCCATGAATGTAAATTCTGATCTCTGCAACCAATAAAGTTAAATAAGTAATTCCAAAGAGCTTGAATGCTTGTGAATCACAAAAACCTACCAGTGTAATTTGCCAAGTTGACAACATCACCTGCTACTGCTATTAAAAATATAATAATAAAAAACTGCTGAGATGATGCTGACAATGAAATGAGTAAACATAATTAACTAATTATATTAGATGATCACTTAAGAGCTGCGAAATAAGTGATTTTGATCTCTTGATTACCAAAAAAATGTCCGAATAATCTACTGGCATTTCAATACAGGAGGGAAAGAAAGATGCTTACAAAGCAATGCAACTTGGGAAGAATCATCACCATACACCTGATACCAGCTATCTGGGGTGTGGCAGGGATTCCTTAACATATCTGACTCTTGTTAGAATCAAAATGATGTATACAATACACATAAAATAATGTAGTGGCAAGTTTTTATGCAGAATGCCCATGAATGCAACCCTCTAAAGAGCAAAGAATCATCTAAATATACTCGTTCAGCAAAACCAAATTCACCCCTCTGTTACTAAATGCTATTGTCCAGTTTTCATCTAGGATTATCTTCACTCTGCCGGTGTAAGTTAAAAAGAAAACTTGAATCTGCCCGCTTTTACATCAGTAATTGATTCCCAAAACGTTGGTTTCCTCTGTAGAGATTTGGTCTCTCCAGCCCTACGGGCTAGCTCTTCAATTGTTCCTGGAAAAGATGCTTCAATGGCAGCTTTAAACTTATCGTATAAGTTCACCCTGTCCTTTGTCCCTGAGACTAACTCACCAGCATTTGGCTTCTTCAGAAAGTCAAGAACGTTCAACAAATTCCGCCTACACAATACGTTTGCAGTGTCATAATTAGAGAGGCATCAAGGTTATAAAAACTACCAGTACAGAAAGAAATAAAGATAATGTATAGCTGATTTTTAGTAGAACTTCAAGACAAAGTGTATAGTTTGTAGTAAATTAAACAAGTCATATGCCCTCTAGAATACCCAAATCTGCCTTCAGCACTTCGCAAAAACCCTGACATAACAACACACTTTTTAATTGTGCTTCAAGTACTCCTTGTTGTAAAAAGCCAACTCAACACATATTAAAATCAGTAGTATTGACTAGAGGATGTTACTTGGGTAATAAAAGTCACAGATGACATGCGTTGCTGGTGATAAAAGTACAAATACACAAAAAGCTCTATAAGCAGAATGCAGCCAACTATCCCAAAATTTTTGCAACCTATCTGTGTATTTAAACTGAGAGAAGGGACGTGAGAGCTTATTTGGAGTATTTTGAAGAAGGGAGTCATAAGAGGTTACATAGATATTATAAAGAATACGTAAGAGGGGGTTGTGACAAATGTACAAACAGTTTGGGGGGAGGGAGGGGGGGGAACCAAGGAGTTTCCGGTTATAATAGGTCTTCATCAAGGGCCAGACTTACGTCCTTATCTTTTCGCTTTAGTTATGGATGAACTAATGCAGCAACTTGGTAGGATTTGTAGAAACTGAACTATGTATTGATTGAAAAAGAAAAGAAAGGATTACAATGCCTGATTGAACAGACCTCTTCGAATCCACGAAGGAGTTTACAACAAGAGCCAGCTGAATCCACAGCCAGACTTGAATCCACAAGTCAGTTCCTAGAACAAAGTTTCTAGAAAATAGAAATTCACAAAATACTATCTGATCTCTCTAACAGACTCAACAGCTATTTATAGACTCACTTAAAAGTTGAAAAGACTTAACTACCCTCCTATTCTAACTGTCTTAACTAACTTGAATTAGACATATACAAGAATAACCCTCCTTATTACATAATATCTTCTAGCTGTTGTAAACATGTTGAACTAAGTACTAAGCAACCTACATCAGGCCCTCTTCAAGAAAAGGTCGTCCTCGAGCTAAGGAACTCAAGAATCAGCAAGAAGAGGCCCAACATATGGTGTAAGATCAAACACATTAAATGTCTTGGAAATAGACATGTGAGCAAGAAGGTCTACAACATAAGCATTGTTGTTAATCTTTCGAATGATTTGATATGGTCCCACTTTCTTCTGAGTTAATTTGTGATAATGGCCTGCAGGGAGTCTCTCTTTTCTGAAGTACACCATAACAAAATCACCAACTTGGAAGATCTGCTCTCTCCTCTTTAGATCAGCTTTGACTTTATATGCAACATTAGACTTCTAAAGTGCCTCTCTAACTTCTTGATGAACAACAGTCAGCCTAGAAATAGTGTCTACAGCAGCAGTATCAAATCCACCGGTTGTTTAGGAATATAGCCATAAACAATAACAAAGAGAGCCAGTAGATCTGTTAGGAGTTGCATTATAGGCAAACTTAGCTTGAACCAAAAATGCATCCCATTGCTTAGGAAAACTTGAATAGTATCTTTGGTTTGGGGATGACAAGTACTGCTAAACTGAAGTTGGGTGTCCATTCTCTTCAAAATTGTCCTCCAAAAATGACCCAAAAATCTGCTGTCTCGATCAGATGTAATTGTTCTAGGTAAACCATGCAACCTAACAATAAAGTTGAAGAATAGCAAGGCCACATGTGATGCATAAGATGATTTCTTGCAAGGTAGGAAGTGTGCCATTTTAGAAAACCTATCCACAACCACAAAGATGGAATCCACACCCTTTTGAGTTTTAGGTAGACCGAGAACAAAGTCCATAGAAATATCTTCCCAAGGTAGATTAGGAACCGGTAAAGGTGAATAGAGACCAATATTATTGGAATGGCCTTTTGACTTTTGACAAACAACACATTGGTTGACAAACTTTGCCACATCCCTTTTGATATAAGGCCAATAATATCTCTCTTTGATAAGGGCTTCAGTTTTGTCTCTACCAAAATGTCCAACCAACCCACCAAAATGCAGTCTCTACCAAAATATCCAACCAACCCAGCCATTCATACAATCCTTCCTTTGTTTTAAATGCTGTCTTCCATTTGTCACCTGGTCTAATTCTGATTTGGTGATAACCACTTCGTAAATCCAGCTTTGAAAAGACCTTGGAACCAGCTAACATGTCAAACATATCATCTAACCGAGGAATAAGAAATCTATACTTAATAATAATCTTATTGATAGTTCGGCTATCTACACACATCCTCCAACTGCCATCTTTCTTAGGGACTAATAAAGTAGGGACTGCACAAGGACTTAGGCTTTCCCTAATTAACCCCTGGATAACAGATCATCAACCTGTCTTTGCAGCTCCAAATGCTCTGCTGGACTCATTCTGTAGTGGGCTAAATGAGGCAGACTGGACCTAGGTATTAGGTCAATCCTATGCTGAATGTTTCTCATTGGAGGTAGCTGAAGAGGCAGTTCACCAGAAACCAGATGAGCATACTTTTCAAACAGCTGCTGAACAGGAAAAGGAAGCAGTTTGGTAGTCTCAGCTTCAGGTTTTTCCAGCTCTTTGATAACCACTAGGTAAGTTGACTTCTCTGCTACAAAATCCCTGTGAACGTTGCTCACTATTAGTACCTTGTTCTGTCCCTTGCTAGAAGCCTGCTTAAGATTAGAAGCAATAGTCTGTCCACTACTTCCCTCTGGCTGCCAGCAGTTCTTCCTTTCTAGCTGATGTGTAGATGCTTTATTCTTCACTTGAGGCATCAATTTAATTCCCTGCCCCTTATGCTCAAACTTGTAAGTATTGGTTCTACCTTCATGGCTTGCTTGAGTGTCATATTGCCAAGGCCTACCAAGCAAAATCTAGCAAGCATCCATGTTGACTACATCACACATTATGTTAGCTGAATAAACCTTGCCAATAGAAATAGGAACTCTACATTGTTCAATCACTTTAAACTCTCCAATTTTAGCAATCTAACCCATAGCATAGGGTTTGGGATGTCGCTGTGTAGGGAGCTTGAGAGAATCCATCACTGATTTAGAAATGATATTTTCTGTGCTGCCACCATCTATGATAACCTTGCAGATTTTGTTTTGAACTGTTGTAGTAGTCATAAAGAGTCGATGCCTTTGGTTGTCTTCAGCTTGTTTAGAAGATAATAAGATCCTTCTTGGTTGTCATCAGCTTGTTTAGAAGATAATAAGATCCTTCTTACCACATAGGCTAAAGTAGTTACTTTTTCTCCTTCAATTTCTTCATCTCCATACACTTCTAAGTATTCAGATTCTTCTTCTTGACTGGAGTCAGTAACTATTACCTCTTGATTGGACACCACAACTGTAGTAGCTCCCCTTCTAGACTGATCACCCTTTCTTAGTAGACAATCACTAGAAATATGGCCTTCTTGTCTGCATATATAACATGTTTTGGTGGTGTTTGAATCAGCCCGTCTGTTTTTGGTAGCAGCTGTAACAGTCTTGGGCTGACCCTTAGATGATTCTCCTTTTTCAGTCCTAGAGTTAGAAAACTTATAGGAACTGGTCTTGAGCCACTACTGAAGACTGAGTTAGCCCCTCTTGAATTGTTTCCTCTTCCAATTCCACTATTAATACATGTCTGAATGCTGCTTTTGTTGCTTCAGATAAGGTGGCCTAAGGTTGGGAAGCTAATTTTCCTGCAAACTGTACTTCAATCCTTCCTTGAAGCGAATCACCCTATAAGACTCTTTCTCATTGATGTTATTTCTTGCTGAGTCTCTGGAATTCCTCCAAATAAGTCCTATTACCTTGTTTACAATTCTGATATTGCTGAAATAGCATATGTTCATAGTGAACAGGGAGAAACTGATTTCTCAGCAGTTGTTTCATTCGGGGCCAAGACCTAATGGGATGTTTTTCCCTTTGAAATCTGCTAACTTGTATTTGATGCCACCAAGCTGATGCTCCCTTCTTTAATTTACATGAAATCAACTTAACCTTCATCTCATCAGGGACTTCCATAACCTCAAAATAATTTTCCACCTCATATATCCAATCCAGAAATTCATTAATTTCCATCTAACCACTAAAAGTTGGTAGTTCCAATTTAGGCTGGAAATGGAATTGGATTTGGTTCATACCTCTATAGTTTGAAGGATTAATTGACCTTTGGAAGGGTTGCTGATTCAAATTTCTAGGAATCTAAAGGACTGCTTCTTCATCCTCACTTGAGCTACCATCTTCAGCCAATCCTGAAGCATTAACTACTTTTGAACCTTTCCCTCATATGTGTATCTCTCTTGGAATACACCTGACCAAACCTCCCATTTCTTCTATCAACAGGGGGCCTTGTTTGCTGATTTATGTGGCAGACTGGTGGATCTGAAGCTTGGTTCTCTTCATCGAAGGCTAGGGTTTGTCCCTGGAGTTGATTCTCCAAATATGGTCTCAAATGGACCCTCTCCTGAAATTTCGGATCTGGCTCCTGAAATTTGTGGAAATGCCATATTTGAAGCTAGCTTTTGCACCTGTTGGACTAGTTGCTGTAGCGCATTTGACTTTATGTTGCTGCTGAATCACCCTCACCAAAGTTTGCAGATTGAAAGGATCGTTGGCAGCCATTGAAGACGAAACTGATGCAGCAACTTGGTAGGATTTGTAGAAACTGAACTATGTATTGATTGAAAAGGAAAAGAAAGGATTACAATGCCTGATTGAACAGACCTCTTCGAATCCACGAAGGAGTTAAAACAACAAGAGCTAGATGATGTAGTTTTAATTGATGAGAGTAAAGTAACTTTGAATGCAAAACTAGAATTATGGAGGGAGGCTCTAGAATCAAAAGGTTCTAAAATAAGTAGGACTAAGACAGAGCGCATGGAATTTAATTAAAACTATAGGTAGAACTTTAGTTGAATTAAATGGGAAAAAAATGCTAAGTTGTGATCAATTCCGTTACTTAGGATCCATTATCCATAAAGAAGGGGATATTGATAATGATGTAGTGTATAGGATAGATGCGGGGTGGGTAAAGTGGAGGGCAGCCTCGGGAGTTTTGTGTGATAGGTGTGTTCTAAAAATTCTTAAAGACAAGTTCTAAATAACAGCCATTAAGCCTACAATACTCTATGGAGCGGAGTGTTGGGTACTAAAGAGATATCATATAGATAAGTTGAATGTAACTGAAATGAGAATGCTAAGGTGGATGAGTGGGATAATTACGAGAGATAGGATTAAAAAATGAATATACTCGTGAGAGTTTAGGGGTAGCTCATTTAGGGAAAAGCTGAAGGAATGTAGGTTGCATTAGTATGAGCATATGCAAAGAAGACCACTAGATGCCCTATGAGAAGATTACAAAGGATGCATGTAAATGATGCTAAAAGAGGGAGGGAGACTTAAGAGAACTTGGATGGAATGAATAAAAAAGGATATGACTTTACTATCTCTTACAAAAGAGTTGACACACAATAAGCTTGAATGTAGGTGTAAGATCCATGTTGCCAAGCCCAAATAGTTAGGAAAAAGCATTACTTGATTATGATGATTATGATCAGCGAGAGAAATAATGCAGAGAAAATTCTGAGATCTGAGAAGGTGTCTCACCACCATTTTTCCTACTGAAATAATTCATCAACAAAAAATGGAAAAAGTAGATACATAGAGAAGACTTACCTACTGACGTAATTCTGAGTGATGGCAATAGACTCCTCAAGGTTAATAACCAGATGCCACCACCCATTTGGCACAAAAACCACCTCTCCAGCCTTACAAACACACTCCACCGGTCTCTTTTTCCAACTTTTTGTTGCTCCATAGAAATTCATGAACCACTCCATTATCGATACAGGGCAAGCCACCTCAGCAAAATCTGGGCTCGGATGCACCCCTGGAGGGACCACCTCTGGTGGAAACAGAATCCACTTCTTAGACCCTTTAATCACTGCATTCCAAGCAGAAGTTGAATTAGGGTCCACATGGAAAGATGAGCCAGAACCCGCAGGTCCAACAATTATCCACCTATAGTCTGGCCTCTCCTTGCCCAGAACTGAAAAAAGATCTTCCTGAAAGTAAACAGGAACTTGGTAGTCAGACCCCAAAGCTGGTACTTTCTCTGCAAATTTTGGATCAAATAGATATAGCGGGCGCTCCTCCTTCACCATGTCAGCATAGAGAAAATAGTCTTGGAGCTTCATCTCCACAGGCCCGGCAGAGAATGTTATGTCCCTGCAAATCTCAATGAGGTATTCTCTTTTCCAATTAGCCAATGATGCCCAGTTCTCCAGGCAACCCTCCAAGAGCACCGGTTTGTTTGGTTCTTCAAAATTTCTCACGAATTCCTCCACTGAGATTTTTCCCCTCCTTTGGATATTATCCCTTTCAAGCCACTCAGGTTTCATCTCCAAATTGGCACAAAGCCAGCTCTGGAAAAGATAGTCTGAGTAGAAATCCCTGACCTTCACCCCCACATTCCTTGAAGCCTTGGAATTGAATTTAGGCCAGGAGGCCGAAACAAAAGTGGATTTCCAGGAGCCCTTGAATAAAAAGCTGCCTCCAAAGTGATCAAGGACGAGGTTCCGCCAAAGAGGCTCATGGTTGGAGAACACATATAAGGCTTTACTAACAGATGCAAGGAGACCTAGGTCCACGGGGCTTACATGGGACAGGATTTGGTCAATAAGGAGGTCATCGGGGAGGGACTGAAGACTGCCCAGGCCAGGGTTTCTGCAATTATAAGAGCTCGGACTGAGAAGAAGGTTTCCCAATGGCTGGACACCATGGTTGTGAGATTGAGCACATGATTTCAAACTAAAATTAGGGTCACCTTCTCCTTCTTCTCCTCCACCTTCTTCTTCTATTTCATTATCTTCAAGTTTAGGGTTATGGAGCTTGGAAAGCTTGATGTTTCTACTTCTCCTCATTTTTTTCTTCCTTTTTTTCTTCAAAATGCTGAGCATTTGGAGTGCAGGGGCCATAACCCAAAGAAATTCCTGAAATAAAACCGACTGGCCCTCTGCACAATGAAAACTATCTCTTTCTTTGCAGTTTCTAGTATTCTCTATATTTCCCTAATATAGCTGGAAAACTTCAGTAGAGAATTGAATCATGCCATTTTAGAAGAAGTCTAGAAGATACAATCTGCAACTTCCTTGACCTGCAATAGAAAAAATTCTATTTTCTTTACATACTGCCATGTTCAATAGCCAAACACAATATGACAAATTTTGAAGATACAAAAGCCATCATAAAAACAATAAAACAAAAATAAAAACACCAACTAAAGTTCTCTACACTTTTTCGAATTCGATTTCTTTGGGCTTCTTAACATATATACAAAGAAATTGAAGATTGCACTTTTTAAATCTAATTTTAAGTAGTAAAAGTTCAGAATATTCATTATGCGATTTCCTTTCGACCTACAACAGAGACATTCCTATTTCTTTACATACTACACACTCCATCCAGAATTAGTAGATACACTTGGTTTTCCTAAATGAACTGATTTCATATCATTTTGGAAGACCAAGTGTATCTACTATTTGCAGATGGAGTACAACTATTCACCATAACCAAATACACATTTCAACAAAGTTAAGCACAAATTATTTTTAATACCCATCAACCAAACCAAAAAAGTGCCGACTAATGTTCTCAATATTTCCTCATATAGGTGGAAAACTTTGGGCTTGTTAGAATATACAAGAAACTTGAATCTTGTCATTTTTTTAATGCAGTTTGAATAGTAGAAGTCTAGAAAATGCATTCAACAACTTTCTTTTGATCTGAAATGAAACAATCTTTATTTGTTTACACACTACATTGTTCTTCATGCATGAACAAATTTGAACATAGATAGATATTTATTTTAACAAAGTTGAACAAAAACCCATCAAACAAAAACCAAAAAAAAGCACCAACTATAGATCTTTATATTTCCACATATAGGTGGAATACTTTGGGCTTCTTAGTATATACACAGAAAATTCAATGTAGTCTTTCATTAATAAAGTTTCTAGAAGTCCAGAAGATGCACACAACAACTTTCTTTTGACCTGCAATCACTGTCACAATAATTGCGAAAAATCGCTGAATAAGCAGGAAATGTAGCAATTTGGGAGCTGGTAGGTTTAACCGCTGGTTAATTGGATGAATCGTCAAATCGGAGGGCGTCATTAGGTCACTTTTCTAACAAGTTTCCAAAAGTCAAAGAGAGGTCTTTTTCCTGCCACCTGTGACATGTGTGGGTCCAAATGACAACTTTTCTATACGATATTTTGATCAGGAATCCATATGAACTGTTGCACGTACATGAAAAATCTATACATGTCATGCTATGCAGTGAGTGGTTGATGCAAATTTAATCACTCCAAGTGCATGCTTTTCATTATAGATTGAAGAGTGCATATCTTTACTGGGTAAAACAAATTGTTGGTATGTGTAACAAGAATTCAACCATGACTTCTCATTATTTATGTGTTTCTAGTCTTATAATTACTCAAGCTTGTGATCCGAGTTTTACTGATTTTATGAGGTTTTTCCAGGACCGAACTGAGTTGCCCCCCTGCTGAATTAAAACCAAATCACGACTTTGTGACAATGCCTGCAATGGAGAAATTCCTATTTCTTTACATACTACAATGGTCACCATATCCCAATACACATTTCGACAATACATCATCATCATACGCCTTATCCCAGCTATCTGGGGTAGGCGGCATGGATTATATACCGCGTTTGACTCTGATTAAATCAAAGTGATACAAAATCCATACAAAGAAACATATTGGCAAGTTTTACGCCGGATGCCCTTCCTGACGCAACCCTCTGAAGAGGGGACGATGATAAGAAGATTCAACATCATATTCATCATACCCCTTTCCATATATATGGATTGGCTTCATGACATGATGGTTGCACATGAAATATTTATATAGCCATCTCCCATCACAAAGCTGGTAAAAATGAAAACCAGTCTGCTTTTACACGGGGGAGCATGGCAAATACACATTTCGACAATAGTAGACATAAATAATCATAGGAACCCACCAAAAAAAAACACCAACTAGAGTTCTCATATATTAACTCTTGTAAACACAAAATCCATTTGATATAATTTCAACAATAGAAATTACTCTCTTTTGACTTACAATTGAGAAATTCCTATTTCTTTACATATTACAATGTTCACCATATCCCAACACATTTCAATAATTGCAGACATAAATCATCATAGAATTAATAAAAAAACACCAACTAGATTTCTCAATATTTACTCTAGTAAACACAAAATTGATTTGATATAATCTCAATACCAGAAATCACTTTCTTTTGACTTCCAATGGAGAAATTGCTACTCCCTCCGTCCAAAATTACCTTTGAGGATTAAAAAACCAAAATAACTGATTATAGTTCATTTTGGTTTTCTAATCTAGACAAGTACAATTGGACGGAGGAGAATTTCTTTATATACTACAATGTTCACCATATCTCAGCGCATTTCAAACAAATGTAAACATATGCCCCCACCGTCCAATATTACCTGTTTGCATTAAAAAAACAATGCAGACAGGTCCTATCGGACGGAAGGAGTATTAAAAACACATCAAACAAAAATCTTTAATAAATGGATTCCAAGCACATCACCGACCCATCCGCCTCCACCGTTAGCCTTCCCGGCGCAGCAGGCCCCGCCGCCGTCCAAGGCGGCGATAGTCGGAAAGGGGAGAGTGGAGAGAGGCCAGCAGACTCCAGAGTCTCACTTTTTATACGGCCGAGATGAAAGGCCATGAACCGGATGGCTTGAACCGGGCTGGTCTTCAAGTCGCTTATATAGCAATTTTGCACTTCATATCATCTTTTTGCTTCGTTCACTCCATCTGGCCGGCGAATACGAAGAGAAGGGAGTGGAAGGAGCATTTATCCCCTCCAACTTTCCCAATTTTTTTTTCCGGAGCGGTCGTGTTCCTCCTTGTTTGGAGTTCAAATTCGGAGATTTTTGCCTCCAAATTGCAATTGGGTATGTCTGAAATTGTGGATTTTGACCTCTTCTTTTACTGTTTTGAAACTTATGTGGTATTGTAATTTCTGTGTGATTTGATGCTTTGATTGGCAATTTGCTGTTAATGTTGATGCTAGTTTTTTGTGATTTTTGAGTTAGATATTGGTAGTCAAGTCTTGTGCATTACCTATGATCTCCTGGTTTTGTTTCTAGCTATCAGAAACTCTAAGAAATTGTTTTATTGTGTATGTCTACGTTTGTTTAGTTGCGGCATTTGAGCAATTTGTTCTTTGATCGATTAACGCGTAATGATGCTACTTTGAAGCTCAACTGGTATTGCAATACTCCCTCTGTCCTGTTTTAGATGCTCCATCTGAAAAAAAGTTGGTTTTTATTGGATGGTGGAAATCTGAGCTAATGGGGGTTACAAGAGGTCGAAATTTTACTTAAAACTGACCAAATGGAGCATGTAGAAAAGGACTGTCCTTTTTTGCAGACGTAGCATCAAAATCAGGATGGAGGGAGTATATGTGTAATGTACTTAAGCAAAGAAAGTTGAAGCTTTGAAACATTTGTGTCGACTTACGGCAATTTGGTGTTGTGAGTTATCCTCTTTTTCATCTATCGATGTTTTTGAGTTAGAGATTGATGGTTACGTCTCATGCATTTCCTTTGATCTCCCGGTTTTGTTTGTTTAGTTGTGGCATTTGAGCAATTAGTGATGTGATTGGTCTGTTCTTTGGTCCATGAACGCATAGTGCCGCTACTTTGAAACTTATTTGGTATTGCAATTCCTGTATGATTTGCTTAGCAAAGGAAGACGAAGTTTTGAACATTTCTGTCCACTTATGGCCTATGGGCAATGTGCTATTTTTGGGTCATCTTTTTTCGTGTAAGGGAAAAAGGAGGAGGGTTAGCGTCAAGTTGACAGCCGGCTATAAAAACTCTGTCAATCTCTATGGATCTTCCACCATACATTCTAGCTAGAGCTAGGGCGTTCCTTGGAAGAGACGTGTTGTGCCCAAACCCGGGTGCAATGATAAGTAAGCAAGGGTTGGCTAGGGTGTTCACTAGAAGCGACGCGTTGCAACAACGCCCGATTGCAATGAAAGGTGAGCAAGGGTTCTCACGTTGGTCTGGGTGGGTGCGAGTAAAGAAGCTAGTCCAAGAGCGTAAAATTAGTGTGGTAACGTGGAATATTGGGACCTTGAAGGGTAAGAGTATGGAGTTAGTAGAAACACTTAAGAGAAGGAGGGTTAAAATAGATTGCTTGTAAAAGACTAAGTTTGTAGGAAAGAAGGCTACGGAACTGGGGGAAGGATTTAAACTAGTTTATGTAGGTAAAGATTCAAATATGAATGGGGTAGATATAGTGGTTGATAAAAACTTGGGAGAAAACCTTGTAGGTGTCCAGAGATTTAGTGGTAGAATTATATTAGTGAAACTAGTGTTAGGAGAATTCATAGTTAATATTATTAGTGCTTATCCACCTTAAGTAGGATTAGGAGAGGACCTTAAGAAACAATTTTGGGAGGAAATGAACTTGGTAATGCAAGGGATACCTAACGGGGAAAAAGTTATTATTGGGGCGACTTAAATGGGCATGTAGGGAAGAACATAGGATATGAGAGGGTGCATGAAGGGTATGGTTTTGGGGAGATGAATGAGATGAGAGAAGTTATGCTTGGGTTTGCAATAGCAAATAGTCTAGGTATAGCAAATACCTATTTTAAAAAGAGGGAAGAGCATCTAGTAAGTTTCAAGAGTGGACCTCACGAGTGCTATAACATCAATTAGTTGTTTTGGATGTCCACATGAAGGGGTGGAGAAAGGGAAAGGAGGATAAAGTGGAGCCTAGGATCAAGTGGTGGAACTTGAAGGGTGAGATGCTCAACACTTTTGTGGAGAGGTTGAGGGTTGAAGGAAATTGGAACTTTAAATGAGGAACCAACAATGATGTGCGGTAACACGGCTAATTGCATTAAAAATTTGAGAAAAGTAGTACTTGGTGAAGTGAGGAGGAGAAAGGACGTCAAGAAAGAAACATGGTGGCGGTCTCAGGAAGTTCAAAGAGTCGTCAAGGAAAAAAAGGTATTTCTTCAAGGAGTGGCAAAAATGTAAAAATCAAGACAATT
Organism: Houttuynia cordata; assembly: GCA_039654745.1. Taxonomy (NCBI): domain Eukaryota; kingdom Viridiplantae; phylum Streptophyta; class Magnoliopsida; order Piperales; family Saururaceae; genus Houttuynia; species Houttuynia cordata. Next base: position 42,138,033 of record CM077505.1, on the reverse strand, counting down.
GAGAAAGATATGCGAAGGTTAAAAGAGAGGCTAAAAAGATAGTGAGTGAAGTTAGATATAAGGCGTTTGATGACATATATAATAGGCTAGGGACAAATGAGGGGCAGAGGGACATATATTATAGTTAGAGTAAGTTAAGTTCATTAAGAGTGAAGATTAAAGGGTTTTAGTGAGAGATGAGGAAATTAGGGAGAGATTGTGTGGATATTTTGAGCATTTATTGAATAAAAATTGTAGTAGTCGGATGGATATTAAATCTAGTCCCATTAAAAAGATAATTTATTTTAAGAGATTCTCCACAGAGGAGGTAGGAGCTGTATTAAGAAAGATGAAGAAAGGCAAAACTCTAAGACCCAATAGAATTCCTACTGAAATATGGAAGGCTATGAGACGTGTTGGCTTAACTTGGTTGACTAGTTTGTTTAACAAGATCTGAAAGTATAAGAGAATGCTCGAGGAGTAGAGGAGAAGTACCCTCATACCCTTGTATAAAAATAAAGGGGGCATTCAAAGTTGTACAAACTTTAGAGGTATAAAACTTATAGAGCATAATATGAAGCTACGGGAGAGAGTAATAGAAGGACATTTATGAAAACTAGAGAATCAATTTGGTTTCATGCCGATGTGGTCAACAACGGAAGTTATAGTTTTGTTACGACAGTTAGTAGAGAGGATAAAAAATAAGACCTCTATATGACCTTCATAGATATGGAAAAAGTTTATGATAGAGTGCCGAGAGAGTTCATTTGGAGTGTTTTGAAGAAGAAAGAGAGTCATAAGAGGTTACATAGATATTATAAAAGATATGTACGAGGGTATTGTGACTAGTGTACGAACAATTGGGGGAAACCAAGGAGTTTCTTGTTACGGTAGGTCTTCATCAAGGGTCAGCCTTAAGTCCTTATCTTTTCCCTTTAGCTATATGAGCTAACTAGATATATGCACGATAGTGTACTTTGGTGTATGCTTTTTGCAGGATGATGTAGTTTTAATTGATGAGAGTAAAATCGGTTTGAATGCAAAACTAGAATTATAGAGGGAGGTTCTAGAATCAAAAGGTTTCAAAATAAATAAGTCTAAGACAAGGTGCATAGAATTTAATTTTAAAGAAGGTAGAACTTTAGTTGAAATAGATGGGCAAGAAATGCAAAGGAGTGATCAATTCTGTTACTTAGGATCCATTATCTATAAAGTAGGGGACATTGATAGTGATATGGTGCATAGGATAAATGAGAGGTGGGTAAAGTGGAGGGCAGCCGTCTCGGGAGTTTTGTTTGACAGGCGTGTTCCAAAAAGGCTTAAAAACAAGTTCTATAGGACATCCATTAGGCCTGCAATACTCTTTAGAGCGGAGTGTTGAGCACCAAAGAGAAGTCATATAGATGAGTTGAATGTAGCCGAAATGAGAATGCAAAGGTGGATGAGTGGGATAATTAGGAGAGATAGGATAAAAAATGAATATATTTGTAAGAGTTTAGGGGTAGCTCCTTTAGGGGAGAAGCTGAGGGAATGTAGGTTGTGTTGGCATGAGAATATGTAAAGAAGACCAATAGATGCCCCTATGAGAAGATTAAAAGAAATGCATGTAAATGATGCCAAAATACGGAGAGGGAGACCTAAGAGAATCTGGATGGAGTAAATAAAAAAAGATATGACTTTACTATCTCTTATAAAAGAGTTGGCACAAAACAAGCCTGGATGGATTATGGAGGCGTAAGATCCATGTCGCTGACCCCAAATAGTTGGGAAAAGGCATTACTTCATTATGATGATTGTGATTATGTCCAGGTTTGTTTAGTTGTAGCATTCGAGCAGTTAATGTTGTGGCTGCTGGTTTGTTCTTGAACCTATTAATGTGCAGTGGTGCTACTTTCAAACTCACCTGGTGTTGTATTTACTGTGTGATTTATTTAGCAAAGAAAGATGAAGCTTCTGGAGTCTTTCTGTCATTTTACAGGCAATTTGGTGGGTGTGGTTAGCTTTTTTTCATAATCTATTAACAGACGTTGATGCTGGTTTGTGTGGTTTTTGGGTCAACTATTGGTGGTTAATTTGTGTGCATTTCCTATGATCTAATAGCTATGTTTCTAGCTAGCAGAAACTTGTAAGAACTAAATATATTCAGTATGTCCAGTTTTGTTTAGTTTCAGCATTTGAGCAATTAGGGTTGTCATTGCTGGTCTCCGCTTCCATTTATTAATGCATTGTGATGGTTGTCGGGTGGGTGGAGATAGAGGTAATCTCATGGGTTTGGTCTTCACCACTATAAACTCACTGTAATTTTTTCTATGAAAGACTGCACCCATGGATGGATCATCAGACGCACAAACAAGTCAGCTCCTCTTGACTTAGGTAGACTCCCACAGCCTTCTGCCCTTTTCTCATCTCTCCTGTTATTGATTCTCTAGCCTCTGCATGCTATGGTCCTGTCGTTCTTGGATATCGTTGACCCAATTGGACAAGAGGGTGGCCTCTTTGGGCTCCCTTCGCACAGTTGAGAATGAGGGCTGTGAGAATTGTTCTACACAGCACCTATGCTGGCACCAGTTTAGCAGAATTGCTCCTCTGCTTCTATGCTTTCACACAGACTCCCACTTAAGAGTACCTTTTTTTTTGGTGCTAAACAGCATATATAGATAAATCATGTTTACTTGAATTTGACAAGTGCCGTCCAGCTTAACCCTTATCTTTTCAAAAACAATTTCTATCCCTCATCTTTATTAACCTCAAGTGGAGTACTTAAGCAAAGGTTGTTGCCAACATCTCTTGAAATTTCAGAAAATGTTAAAACACAGTGTCATGTCGCATTTTTTAAACTGATAAGCTGACAACATCTTAAGTACCATTCTGGTCTTTTCTTGTTGATTGTTTGTAAGTGTTAGTACTTTTGTGCCAAACTCATTAACAAGTGTGTGTTTTGATATAAGAAGGGCTTTAATATTTTAGGGGAAAATTTTTTTAGAAGAAAAACCATGTTTGTACTCAGGCATGTTCCAGTTTCATGGGCATCTGTGCATGATTAATATGCGTTATGGTATTGCCATTTTTCTGGTTTCCCAATTTTTGACAGGCTCACCTGCACTGTTGTGTTAGGTACCTTATCATGCTTAAGAAATAAGAAGGAATAATGGACGCACATGAAATGGAAGAACCTTCTGAAAGAAACTTAATGGTATATGAGGGGCAGCTAGCAGAATTAGACAAAACTCTTGCATTTTCTGCTGAGCATGATGATTTGTTTCAATTGACAATGGTGAAATTTCAAAGCCGAGATGAGCTTCTAAAGAGTGTCCGCAATTTCGTTTCTATCCAAGGGTATGCCATATCTATCAAGAAATCAAAAAAAGATAGATATGTTATAATTGGTTGTGAGAGAGGGGGTATTTACAGAAATAGGCGTAATATTCCAGAGGAACAACGACAAAAGAAAATTGCTTCTCGGCTAATAAATTGCCCTTTTGAAGTTCAAGGCAAGAGAAAAGTTGATGGTTCTTGGGTACTTGAGTTGAAAAATGAGACACATAATCATGAGCCTTCAAGCGAAATATCTAAGCAGCCGTCTTGCCGCCATTTTTCTAAAGAGGAGATTCTCCGTATTAAAGAAATGACGATGTCTGGTATCCCTCCGAGGCAAATTCTTTCAACACTTAAACAAATCAATCCAGATCTTCCAGCAGTGTCAAAGACTGTGTATAACATGAAGGCCAAGATACGGAGGCACAATTTATCAGGACGCACTGTGATCGAAGCCCTATTAGAAGAACTTAGTGAAGGTAGTTTTACCTACAAGAGCCAATATCACTCTGAAGGCCATCTCTCACATTTGTTATTTTCCCATCCCAAGTCAATTGCCTTGTTCAAGAGCTACCCAAATATCTTTATTGTTGATTCTACTTACAAAAACAACAAATACAAGATGTCATTTCTTAGTATTGTTGGGGTGTCAAGTTTCAATAGTCCATTCTATTCTTGCTTTGCCTTTCTGCGTAATGAAGAAGTGGAGGACTACGTGTGGGCATTGAGAATGTTTAGCAATATGCTTGGTGTTGGATGCCAGCCTCTGGTTATGGTATCTAATAGGGAGTTGGCATTGATGAAGGCTATAGAGTTTGTTTTTCCAGCAACTATAAATCTTTTAGGCAGGTGGCACATTGAAAAAGGTTTACTATCAAATTGTAAGCCTCACTTTGAAGACGAGCAGGACTGGAATACATTTCTTTCTGCTTGGAATGTAGTGATAAACTCTTTGAATGAATCTATGTTTTATGAAGCGTGGCAACATTTTGAAATTTTATACCAAGAGAGAGAAATAGTGCTTGATTATCTGGTAAGTACTTGGCTTCCATTTAAAGATAGATTTGTTAGCGCATGGATGGAGAAGCACCCACATTTTGGAAATTGCATTGCTTCCAGGGCTGAACGTGCACATGTTTTGCTCAGAAAATATTTAAAAGTTTCTGCTGGTGATCTTTGTGAAGTGAAAAACAGAATATCTCGTGCAGTAGATAATCAGTTCCAAGAAATAAAAGCACAATTTTCTAGTGAAAAAGTTAGAACTCCTCGTAGCTTTACCACACCTTTTTTTAAGGAGCTTCTGACTCATGTATCAATCTATGCATTGAGAGAGCTTTTTAAACAGTATGAATTGGCAGTGTCTGATAAGTTATTGCCTGAGTGCAAAGGCCATTTCATGGTGACAATGGGTCTTCCTTGTGCACATGAGATGCGAAGGAGGAAAAATGAGGGATTGCATCTTAGGGATATACATCAACAATGGAGACTTGATTTGCTGTCTGCAGCTAACTTCGAAATTGTTATAGATAACGAAGAAGATCAAATAAAAGGTTTGTTAGAAGAATTTCAGCATAGATATAAAAAACTGCCTCCTGCTCAAAAGGAATTTGCTCGAAAGCAATTGTCTCAGCTTGTAAGTGACATTCTTTCTTGTACTGAGGAGCCTACTATTCGATCGTTCAAGGCAGGCCAATTAGGATCAAGGAAGAGAAAGTCAACAGTTATCACTGGAGAAGATGCTGAATCATTTGAGCTCATGGACAAGTCACGTAAGTGTCGTCAGTGCAAAGCTGTTGGCCATAATAGTAGGACATGTCAAAACAGAGCTGAAGTAACCGAAGAAAGTCCTAGCACTTCTGCCCTTAACCTGTGTTGGGAAAGTACTTGACTACAATTATGTGAGTTTAAAATTGTAAGTAGGATAATGCTTGATCTGTGTTCATAAATCTAGCATCCTCAATATTAACCCAATTTTAGTGTTAGCAATTTTAACCATGTATCCTTTGTATCCAAACATATCTTACACTGCCCTTTGTATTTAACTAAATGGTGGCACTAACTTTGCCTTCTCATGCAGATGCTGGATAACTTTTAGTCAAGTTTTGAAAGTAAACAAAATCATGTATATTATTAATTTTCTCAATGTAAATTTTTGATGTCTCAGATTAAGTTTCTTCTGGGAATGCATAAAAGAAATTCATAGTTTGAGCAAGTTTATTCCTTATACTTTACATTCGATGTCATTGAAAGAAGTTTATTGGAGATTTCACAAAGTTTGGACCCTCAGGTTGGATAGATGGGCCGATAATATTTATTTTTTATTCCTTTGTCCGTTTTTTCTTTTGCCTAGAAATCTAAGAAATTGTGATTTCTTTTTCTTTTGATAAATATTGAATCATGTTCAAAATTTTCTCATTTCTTGTAACTAGACACTTCTTTGCTTGAATTTGTATGCAGACATTACATTTACTCCATTCGCATTTAAACAGTTGCATTGTTTTAGGAGGACTTTTTTAATTTAAAAAGCTTTCTTCCTCATTCAAGTAGTTGCCATGTTCCTTAATCAGATATAGATGATCATGATGATCGTAACAAGGGTGACTAATGACCATTAAATATTGGTTTATGGGGCCTCTGATTCTTTAAAGCTTCAACTGTATATTTATGAATGAGATAAAAGTGCTGTTTTTGTTATATTTCTTTTTCTTTTTCGATTAAGTTTGTTAGATTTCTTCAAGCAAAAATAACTGGGAGTTTCTAAACCAAGATTTGGACACCAGAACTGCAAAAATGGCCAATCTGGTTGGCCCCTGTGAAGTTAAACTGAACATGATACTTTCTCCACTTTTATCAATTCTGTCTTCTTCTACTCATCCCTCTTTTATATATTTGTCCGCTTTATTCCTCTTCACTTTCAATCGCACTAATTCCATTGCCTTCTGCCATTAGTTGCTTTCAGTTGCCCGTCCCCATACTGTACTGTGAATGTTTTTTTGAACCCAGTGAAATAACTCTTCGAGAGTTTGAGCCCCATCTATAGTGAGGTGTTTAGGGCTTTGGGTTTAGGGTTATGTTGCCTTTTTTTTTTGTACAATTTCTGGTATGATGTTGAAGATTATGGTCGTGGGTGTCAATGGTAACATGTAGGGACTCCATGGTGATAAATGTATGGAACTTACTTTGTCAAATGCGGTGAACTTGCAGCCTAGTCTTGCTAGTCCTCCCACCGTTGGTTAGTCAGTTTAATGTGCGATTTTTGGTGATGGTAGGATAATAAAGGCGGCCAGCGGAAGCGTATTAGAAAACATTGCTCCAAGCTAAGTGTTTTGATGTAGATAGGTACCAACTATTTTTTTTTCCTTCATTTCTTTTCTGTAGTCTGTTTCTTGGTCATGGTCGAGCAAAGATTTTAAGAGTTGCTCATCAATGTGATATTCTGGCAAAACATTTTTCATATAGCTGGTCACTGAAAAAGCATTGACTTGAGGATGATTATAACCTGGTAGACTTCTGATCCAGTTGAGGAAATGGTTGTCTAATTCTCTTTAGCTGAGTTGAAGTCAACAGAGAGTCCAGTAGAAGGTGGAGTGGATGTGTGGCATCCGGCCAGGACCAACATATTTCATATAGGACTCATTTTTACCTTAAAGCAGGAAAGAAATCAACTTATTTTTTTTAAAAAAAAAGCAATCACAACAGAGCGTTTCCGCAGGCCGAATCCACTAAGATTTGATAATGGTATTGCTTGTGAAGTATGTGTCCGTTGCCCAAACACAATGCCGGTTCAGGCCAATGTTGCTGAAATTTTCAAAGTTCAGCGTTTTGACACATAATTACCTTAGTTCAGGTTATGATCTGCTATTGATAGCAGGGCGAAACTTAAAGGTTAGGTATTTTAGGCTGAAACACTGATATTTGGGAATTTTGCAGAACCTTGAAATGAACCTGGGTAAAATACTCACCTACATAATGTAATCTTTTAGAGCCCCACCTCCATTTTGATTCATGAAGAGAGGCAATCAAGTGGAAAAATATTTTGATTGTGCATTATTTATATGTATATGATAAATCTACTTGTACATATATGACAAATTTACTTGAATTATGATTCCATGTTAGCTGTATGGCGATGGAGGAAAGAAGCATTTAGTCATGTCCCATTCTTTTGACTCACACCTAGAGCTTGTTCCCAGCGGTCATTGTATGGCCTCATAGTATTAGAGTCCGCCAACACCAGCTAAAACTTCTTTATAAGTTTTTCTTTTATGAAATTAATGGGTACTATTTTAACTAGGATGAGTGACACTTTATCATGTAACGCCTTGTGTAAAATGACTCTCAAGTGCTTTTCCTTGCGATACTATACGCTTCGCCTTTTTGCATAGAATAAGCTTCACCTTCCAAGATTATTCCAATTGATCTGCTGAACTATTGCACAGCACAGTTCACTCTTTTAAAAGAGTTTCCTTTTATTTTAAACTATATATATCAGATAAAAGCAGTTGGAAATAATCTCTTGATAACCAACTCCATAACAAAGGGTTTCTATTGTATTTTAACGTAAGAAAAGCTCTATCTAAAACTATAACTCGTATTTCATTTACAAACAATGCACAGTATGGACTCCGCTGCAAAGAAAAAACACTGAATAAACTTGCATCAAAATTTCAACTTATTTTTAGCTTTCAGGGACAGCTTGACTATTGATTCCAATCTACCCAAAGTATGTGTCTCAAAGATACACATCCAACACGCTCTAAAGACTAGAGTGCTAAAAAAATGCCGTAAGACTATGCCACGTTTGACAACTGCTTTGCCTTTACTGAAAAGTGTTTTTTTTACAAAATAGCTTTTTTTAATCTCATGGTAATGTCTACCTATAAAGTAGTATTTTGAAAAGTCAATCCTTAAAGCTTGTTTGGATTGGACAGATTTTGGACGAAGAATAAATATACAATAATTTTACCTTTAATGAGATAACAAATAAATGAACCTCAACCGCCCCTTTATTGAGGCAAGTTCAATCGCAAAATATGACGGAAGATGATTCATTTTAATTTTTTTTTCCTTACAGGAGCCATGCATTAATTAATTTTAAATGGAGATGCCAACGACGGGCATACTTGGGACAAAATCGGACCAGTTCCTGGAAACCCTCGGGATAAAATCACTGAGTCGATCAGGGCTGATCAACGCACAAGCCAATGGCATGGCAAGCACATCCGCAAGACTCGAAGTGCGCAATTGGACGAGGTGAGCAGTGGTGCGAAAAATTATTCGGTGTGCCTGGCAGCCCATGTGGGATTTTACTCCCAGTTGTCGGGAGCCATTGATTAGTGATCCACGGCATGCACAGAGCCAAAGTACGCTGCATCTGTTTCACATCCAAGTAATGTTAAACCACATGCCCTTATAACCCTCTGCCCATGGGTGTTAGCCATCAGATCAAAGTGATCTGACGGCTGATACACCCATGAACATGGGTTTTAAAACTGCGAGGTTTATCTTTTCCCTTCACACCCAAACGGGTGATCCACTCTCTCTCCCCATATGCGCCACTCTACACAAAGGGGAAATTATTATTTAGTGCACCCCGCATTCCACATGGGCTTTGCACACACATGATTGGAATTATAAAATTGGCAACACATACGGATCCGGATCAAGTGTACACTTCAGTCATTAACCCTGATCCATGTTCACTATTGATCTCCAGGATTGACAGTCCCAGTCAAGCCCACGTGGAATGATAGGTGCACTGAATAATTTCTGTTCACAAAGACCCACCACATAAGCATTGGAAGGTTTTGGTTGGAACCGCAAAGCTTCATTTCCGAGAGCAACCGCAGAGCTTCATGCGTCCTTGCTTCTTTCAATTTCCCTTCTTTGCATAAAGCATTCATTAGCGTATTAAACGTTACCGCATCTGGTTTACTTCCCTTTTCTTGCATTTCATTAAACAGCCGCATAACATCCTCCTCTCGCCCATGATCACAATGACCCCAAATTACCTTCTATCAGTTATTTCTGAAAGCAGCTGTAAAGCTTCATCCGTCGACGTGCATAGACCGAGAATGACAGTATTGTAGGTAACAACATTGGGCTGACAACTTCCACCGCCAGAGTCACCCATTTCACAAAGCAACGCAGCCACAGCACCCACTCGACCTGCCCGGAACAGCCCTTTGATTAGTGTAGTGAAAGTCACCACATCTAGTCGGCAACCATTCTGTATTAGTCAGCCGCATCACTGGCTTCCTCCTTGCAACACAAACCCTGCAACAATATGTTAAACATGACCACATCCGGAGACACGCCTAGTTTAAGCATTTTCCCCAACACGGAGAATGCATATGAAGTGCAGTCCAAGTGAGCATAAGCGTTGAGCAAGATGGTGAAGGCGTAAAGATCCATAGGGACCCCGAAGGCCTGCATTTCGCGCCGCTTCCCCATGCACTTCCCTCACCCCATTAGGAATGCGTTTGGTTTGTCTATGTCAGGCCCCCAAATTTTTCGACTTTATCGGAGTGTTAATACAAATAAATATGTTAGAATCTTTAAGATGCGACGGGATAAACTACTACGTCATTTACACAATTATCAAAAGTCATATAAATGAACATTCACCATGGGATGGGACTATTGATTAAATTAAAAATCCAAATTAATCAAATATTGGCACATATGTTAATTATTACAAGGTTTCAATAATTTTAACCTGATATGTTTCTAATGGTTCAAAATCATTGTTATAATATCTCTTGAAAATAAACTGTAACTATCAAAGTCTACTCTATGTACTTATCTCTACGTTCTACCGTCATTCCCATTGTTTCTCCGAGTTATCAGCAACTATAACCTGCATCGATATCACAGGATGCATGAGTACTACGAAGATATAATCAGTAAGATGCAAAACCATAACATAATATTAACAAAGATTCCAAGAAAGATTACCGCGAAATAGAAGCAATATAATAAGAAACTGAGCAGTAGGATTTTCATAAATAAGAAGACAAGCAATATCACAACGTAAAGGACATCAATGTCTAATTCTATCAAATTCCAGAACAATCACAGTGTAAGAAGATATCCAATTTTTGCTCTCAATCAACTGCAAGCATACACTGTCTTGCTATGCCCTAAATCTTAGGGGTTTCTCTTTAAAACCCTACCATGCATCTAGGGTAAGGGCCCCATCGGTGCTCACGAATACAATGGGTGGAGCCTGTTAGACCTTCCGTGATGTCTAACCAGCCTAAAACGACTGTGCATTGCCTCTCTTTGGGCGAGAACCTTAGAGTACGCTCATAGGGTCCAAATAAATTAGAACTCTTGTAACAAAATCTATTGAGTATACAGAATCTCTCACCCTGACAGAGTCATCTCTTGTAACAAGGACCATTGAGTATACAGAATCTCTCAACTTGGCAGAGTCAGCTCTTGTAACATGGTATGTTGAGTATACACTGAATCTCTCACCCTGACAAAGTCTATCATGGCTTATTGAGCATACTATGATATAGAGATGTCGTAACAACCATCGTGGGAGCTTAATCAAGGTGCCTCGAATGACAAAAATCATTGCAAGCATACGAAACCTTGCATGCAATACAACAAATCAGGGCATTTGCGACAAATTTTTTTGCAACAAAACCATTTTTGTCGCAATAGATGCCCATTGGCGACGAATTTAATAATTGTCGCAAATAGCTTAGCATTTTGCAACAGCAGGGCGAGTAGTCGCAAACATAGTACTATTAGCGACAAATAGACAATAATATTTTGATTGCTCAGAATTCCTCACAGATTTTTGGGAATTCTCACACCATACACGAACTGAGGCTCTGATACCACTGTAGGGTAATCGAGCCGCAGCGGAAGCGGATCTAGCATCGTGTATGTGTCAAATTCTCCCAAATTCTGTTTGCACGAGGAACAACCTTGCACTCACAAACACAAATTCACAATAGAGTACAAGTATTTTAGCAATATAAACGAACGGTTATTTATATCAAGAGCAATCTACAAAAATACAGGAACACATACTACTAACCTCGGCCTTTGTGCCCAAGTTTCTCCGTTCTTCGTAGAGAATTATAATATGTCTGAGATCACTCTATTTACAACCGTTCGTGTGTGAATATGTGACTTGCTATACTCCATGAGTTAGCAATATCACTTCCTTGCGATTCTCCGAAGCTTTTCTTTTTGTATGATCTCCAAGATCAAATCTCACATAAAGCAAAAGCCCTTCCTTCAAGAAGATGGAGAAGATAGTCTTAGGAAGAAGAAGGAGAATACCCAAAAGGTAGGGGGACGTGAACAGTAACGTCCCCCTTTATTTCCTTATCACGGATCCCCATAATTGGGGAGTTACAACCCATCACGCAGTTTCCAATTTGGCAATTTCTAAATTAATTATTTCTAATTTGGGTATTTCCAATTCAGGTGATACATTCTAAATAATTCGCTTTTTATGACCATTCTTCCAAAACGGTTACAAACAACAAAAGTGTCTCTTCCATCTAGGTGTGGGCCCACCTGGGCCCACGGAAGCCTAACCATCTCCACAAGTTCACACACACAAGGGAGGGCAGATTCCTCTCAAAATATGACAACTAATATGGGACAAACCCATATCAATGTCTTACACCTGTCCCTGGTTCGACGCCCACCTCGACCAACTCCGGATCTTCTAACCAAGTATCCTTTTTCGTTGAAGAGCTTTACTAGAGCCAAAAATGGGGTTGACGAACTTAAATCCAGATGCTATGTTGTATTGTTTTAAGTCTTGTATTATTTGGTGGAAGAGTTATTAAATAACTTGTATACAAACAATAATTTGGTAATGCTCTTTTATTTTGCTTTCCTTCGCATTGTGTGCCTGGAAGGAAATTTTTGAATAAGCTGCAGGTGTGAACTAAGCATATTGCTTGTTTTTAGTTGTGAGAAGTAAATTATAGAAAACCTATGGGATAGAATCTTCCAACTTTTTTCGGGTGGAATTTAAATGTCTAATGGAAACCACGCTATAACACATGTAAAAATTGGTAAGTTTACTAAAACTCTATGTTAAGAAGAGTTTCATGGCATAATATGAGTATTGGTCATATTGTGTGAATTGAATATTTCATCAAAAAATCGCTTGAGAAAAATTGGTAGTCGATCGATTGGGTCAGTTAAACGAAGAGTAAAACAGACGTGATCGATTGGGAGAGGTGAACGATCGATCGTAGGTACGGGAGTTTGGTGTATCGCATACAGCGATTGATCACCACTAGGGCCAATTGATCGTAAGTACTGTGATCGCGCGCAGGAACGCAACGATTGATCGCACTTGCAGAATTTGAATCCGGAAAGTGTTGTTTTGAGAAAACCTAATCAAGGAATATATCAAATCCTAACCAATCAAGGAAGATTAGGTTTAGGACATCCCTTCTATCTATGAGGAGCTTCTAATTGGAGGGTCGAGAGATTGGATTCATGGAATGCAGGCTCGCCGATATATCGGTATCGGTCTCTGTCTGATACAACGAGACTTAGTTGTCTCGGTCCGGGCATTTTTTCCAAATTTCGCCGATATATCACCGAAACATATTCGATATATCGGTGAAACAAAAAAAAAGCCTTTTTTAAGGAGCGGGGCTGCAGGCTAGGGTTCTCCACTTCTCCTTCAGAACAGCGTGAGGCAGTGCTGGCTGTCGGGTAGCAGACCAGGTAGCAGTACCTCCATCTCCCTATTTCTTCCTCCTTCCTCCCTAGTACTGCCATGGTCGCCGCTGCTGCTGGATGTGGACTATTAAAAGTGTGATGGAGCTTATTGTTCATGACTTAAATTTTTGCCCAAGAAATTTCATACAACAATGTGTGCAATCTCATAATTATTTTTAATCCCTCTTTAGTCCTGATAGACGTATTGAATTCTAGTCCAACCATGATATTAGATGCGTCATCTTTGCTGGATTGCAAACTTTTGTCCAAGCATCAGATTGAAAGGCCATTTCGATTTTCATGCTTTAGAAAGCTTCACTGGATTTCAAGTGAAGAAGTCCCTATTTAGACCATCGGATAGAATATTAACTAAATCAGGGATTTAAAATCATCATCTCCAAGATGGAAATTCATACAAAAATATGTGCAATCTCATCTTATTTTCTTTTTAATTCCTCTTTAGTTTTGATGGACATATCAATTTTCAGTTCAACCACTATACTAGATGCATAAGCTTCGCTGGATTGCAAGCTCTTGTCCAAGCATCAGATCGGGAGGCACAGAAACGAAAATTTCCAGACTAAAACTGAGAACTCAATGGAAACTTTTATTGACAAATACAGGTGGAGCATAAGATCAATGTGTGTTCCTTTCATATAATATACGGTTCATATAAGAAAATACGCAAACTAAACTCTTCCTCCTCCTCGGACGGCACCATTGATGCAAACTGAACTTTTGATTCAGAAAAAACGCAACTGAGAATCAGGAATATATAGTTTCCTCTTCATAACTCTAATTTAGGTAAGTCCGTGCATTTTTGATCTCCAATTTGCTTAAACTGATTGAAGAAAGTCCTTATATGCTATCTTCAATCTGGAATTTAGTGACAGATTAGGAAGAATTTGTAGTTCTAAGTTTTGATGATGGGAAGATTTGTAGTAATAATATTCCATCCGTTCGGAATTAGTAGAGACATTTGAGCATATGTATTTTAGGTGTGCATATTGAGATAGGACGGACACCTTTAGATTGCTTAATGAATCTTAGGAAGATGAAGATCTAAGTTTTGTTTTTTTGGTTTAAGCTAGCATTCTTTTTTGGATAAAAAGTTTGGATAACCTAAGGTTAAAGGAACCATGGATTCTTAATAGATTGACTTAATTGGAGGCAATCAGGCTCCATAATTTGTAATACTTAATAGTAGAGTAAAATCAGTGCTTGCATTACAGAAGGGTCTCTTTTTTCTCTTCAGTGTCATTTTTGTGGCTTTGTTCAAGGATGAGCCTAAATCTTTGATACTAACTCTTTTTGATTTGGCGAATTTGCAGAATAGGGCAGAATTTATGGTTGAAGCATATGTGTAGGTGCGCATGTTCAAATAGGACACAAGTATTGTTTGTCTATCGGATATGGACTTATTTGTAATTTTTTGCTTGGACTTATATATGTTGAAAGTAGTACATATGACTTGAAGTGGAAAGAATATGTTTGCATACATTCGCTTATTTCTGGTTTCAGCCTTGTTGGACCTGAAGATATGATAAATACGATTGGCACTAGAATGAAAACTTATATACTTAACTGATGTGCTTTATGTTGTTGTGATGTATTTTCCCCCATAGGTTTACTTTTCTAAATGGTTCTTAATGAAAGGGTATTGGGGAATTTACATGAATAGTGCTCAGGCAAAAGTTCAGTTTTTATATGAAGTGGGTGTGGGTATGTAATATATGATTAAAAATATTGGGAAATTTTGTCAAAATTTTCATAGATATATACTCAAATTAGAATGCTTATTTTGCTTGTAAAAATTAGTGTCACTCATTTGAAGAGTCACATTGTGAATATATATGGTAACATTTTATTTTAGACCACCGAAAAAATTTGACATGATATCTCTAATATTTTGTCTATAATCATATACAAAGGGGAGTATTTTAAATTGGTTTATGTAATGAAAGGCGTATAAAAGCATGTGATAATTAAATTTCAAAATATATAAGGATCTATAATAATCCTAAGAGGGGAGTACTTAAGGTTAATAATATTCTGTTATCATGATTAAGGGTTAATAATATGTAATTAGTATGTATGATTAAGACTTAAGGGTCTCGGCCAAGACTATTTCCTGCGCTGACGACCTGCAATATAAAAATCATAACTAATAACAGCAAAATAAAAATAAAACCGTTAGTGAGGTTTGAAACTAGAATCATAGGGCTATCTATGATTCCTACTGTGCCGACAGTCGGAAGGGGGTTGTTATCAACAAAATAGTTTACTGGAATTAAGGCTTAAGTCATTAATGCATACTAAAATTTAATAATACAATTAAATCTGATTAAAGTATCACTAATATATGATGTAAGACATGATGTGGACTACTATTATAAGACTAGTGGGTCTAAAATATTAATATTATGGATAAGGCAATATAACATAGAGTTTTATTATACTAAAAATCTAATTACAGCTTAGTGTCGGTTTGAGTTCTAGGTGGGGATCAAACTATTTCAATCATTCTTTTATCTTGATTTTAGTTTCATAAACAGTAGAAGCTAAATTCCAAAGATGTTCCTATCTAAGGGTAGACATGATACATGAGGTTTGATTTATGTGAGAAATCTATTAATACTTTTGTGACGAGTCACCTATTGATCAAGGCATTGGAATCTCAGTTGTGTTCTTGCGAGAAACTTTATTCTATTGAGATATTGATGCTTTATTTTATACTCCAGAGAATAAGTCTATTCCGGTAAAAGACACCTTAAAACCTTGGAGTATTGTGACCTCTATTCCTTTGAGATATTGCTCAGATTGTTATAGACCTTTTTCTCCATAGAGACCTTATGAGGATCTCTCTGTGGTGGATTCATAGCATGCTTAGAGAGCCATTGCTAGAACTTGCGAGGTCTCTGATTATTTATGCCCGAAGGGAGGCAATATACGTACGTTTAGAATGTTGATATTACAGAAGGTCCTCAATCTCTGCCCATCGTGCTCGTAAGCACTGGTGGGGCCTGCATCCTAGACGCGTGGCCGGGTTCCGAAGGGAGAACCTCTAGGGTGGTTCTAGTATGATTTAGCTACTTGCGAGTGGTATGTTCAGCTAGCAAAAATTATAACTCCTTGCACTATAGATGCTTGGAGTCATTGGTAAAATTATTATTCTCTCCTTACACATGTGACTGTCCAGAGTTTTATTGATGTTTTCCATATAATTGAGAGTTGGGATTATTGTTGACTGACCTTAATGTTCAGGTGTCGTAAATCTTGTGATCAGTCCTTCATATATTATATATTCCTGTTTCTATTGAATAAACCTTTCTTCATGCTATTTATTGTGTCTCTGCTGGGTTTTTACATCCTACTGGGTATTTCTGCAGAATACTCATGCATCCTCTGATGTAGGCATACAAGAGCATTGATTCAAGACAATTGCAGGACAGGAAGGTGACGCAGAAGCTGGAAGATGATTAGAGAATTTTCAATTACTTGCTTAGTTTGATAAACTTGATGATATTGCTGGCTGTTGAGAGTCATAATTTTGAATATTTCTTTTTATTAACAATTTATGAGTTTGGCTATAATAAAGACTAAGTAGGAGTCATTTAATACATTTACAATGTTTTATTTTAAGATTGGATGATGAGTTTCCATGTTCATGAGAGTTCCTAGTAATGTCGATTGCATATCCGTTGGTGATGATATAATTGGTTTTTTGGATCGACTATCCGAGTCGCGTTTCAGAGTTCCTACCTCACCAAAGATGGTAAATAAGAAGACTTTCGCACTCCGATCGAGGTCAAGGATTTTGGGGTGTGACAGCGTGGTATCGGAGCCACAGAACATCGTAACTCTAGAATCACCAGTCTTAAAAGAACACTATAATGTATGAAATGATGTACTAGAATTTGAGTGTTTATCTTTTTGCATGCTTGTTGTGTTGTTGTTTTGTAGGTGTGTTTATCGCCTATGAGTCAAAGGAATGAAGGATGAATTAAAATTGGATCTAAGAGTGAGATTCTAATTCATCTTCTTTCTTTGACTGTAGATAGACGAAGATGGTGAGCTCCGGAGTGCTTGGTAGACGAACCGAACATGATGGCGAATCCTTCGTAGGAAGAAGCGCATGGTAGATGACCAAAAATGACAGCGAATCCTTTGCAGGAAGAAGCACATGGTAGATGACCGAATGCGACGGCGAATCCTTTGCAGGAAGAAGGAGGTAGCCCGAACATGACAGACATGATGAAACAACTGGCTGCAGAGATCCGAAATAGTGGAGGAGCCAGAGAAAATGAGAAAGCGCCTACTTTAAAATGATTTAAGAGAGTTGGACCTGAGTTCTCAGGAGAGGACAACCCTGAGAAAGTTGAGCATTGGATGGTGGAGGTGGAGAAGCTGTTTAAGGGAATGAAGGTGCCTACTGCTGATTGGGGTACTTTCGCGACTTTCCTTTTCATCAGTGAAGCTGTATTTTGGTGGGAGTCTATAGAACTAAATAACTTCGAAGAAGGCCAGGATATTACTTGAGAGGAGTTCAAGCATGTCTTCAATAAGAAGTACTTTTCGCCACATATTCAGCAACGCAAGGAGAAGGAATTTTTGGAGTTGGTACAAGGATCGATGTCTGTACTTCATTACGAGACTAAGTTCAAGCAGCTACAATGTTTTGCATCTGATGCCTTCCCAAATGAATTGGTGAAGGCTCAGAGGTTTGTAGATGGGTTAAAAAATGGACTGAGAACGAAGGTGTTGGCTTCTCAGCCACCTACTGTTGCCAAAGCGGTCGAGTTGGCCTCTAGCCTGGAAGATGATTTCAAGCGAACCATGGAGAGGAAGAATAACCAGGTCAAGAACTCGGCGAATAAGCTGAAACGTATGATGGACAAGCGAATCAGGAACAATTGAGGCAACAATCGCCCTTACAAGCAGCAGAGGCAGCAACAGCAACAGGACCGGACTAATGTTCCAAATCGTCAACTATCAAGGAACAATGGCAATGGTGCTGAGAATTGATGTAGGATATACGGACATATTGTGCATGTGGGAAGTCCTTGTCCTTAGGACCCGAGAAGATGCTATAACTGCAATGAGATAGGACATATTTCGCTTTATTGTCCTAATTGTGAGAAAAAGGCAGTAGCTGAGATGAATAAGAAGGCACAAGCAAGGATCTTTGTGATGACGTGAGGTCATTGAAGGTAATCTTCTAGTCCTCAACAGCCTTGCTAGAGTTTTAACAGGAGCTTTGAGATCATTCATTTTGACTGTTTTTGTTTAATTATGATTTTTGATTGCCACACCTGTTGGAGACTTGGTTATAGCAACTAAGTATCTTTAGAAATCTCCTGTGATAGTAGGGGATCAAGTGTTGTGTGCTGATTTGATTGTGATTGACATGTATGATTTTGATGTTATCTTGGGAATGGATTGGTTAGCAAATTATGGGGCAAATGTATATTGTAGTAAGAAGAAGGTCTATTTCAGAATTCCCAGCGAGAAAGAGCTGGTTTTCTAGGAGATACGAGCGAAAAAGGAGAATTGTATTATATCAATAGTAAGAGCTTGGAAACTTATGGCTAGAGGATGTAGTGCCCATCTAGCAAGTGTGTTGCCCTTAGAGTCTGCCTACTCCAAAGATTGGGGAAATTGAGGTAGTGCAAGAATTTACAGATGTCTTTCCGGAGGAGTTGCCTGGCTTGCCACCAAAAAGAGAAATTGACTTTACTATTGATTTGATACCGGGAACAATGCCTATATCAAAAGCGCCATACCCGATGGCACCAACAGAGTTAAAGGAGTAAAAAGAGCTATTGCAGGAACTATTGGCTAAACGGCTTATTCGGCCTAGTGTTTCACCATGGGGTACACCAATTTTATTTGTGAATAAAAAGGATGGATCGATGAGATTGTGTATTGACTATCGAATATGGAATCAAGTCATAGTGAAGAATAAGTACCCGTTGCCCAAAATTGATGATATGAATGATCAGCTACAGTCCGCAATAGTTTTCTCCAGGATTGATATAAGATCGGGTTATCATCAGTTGCGGATTAAGGAAGAGGACAAATCCAAGACTGCATTCAGGACCAGATATGGACACTACGAATTCTTGGTGATTTTGTTTGGATTGATGAATGCACCAGCGACATTCTTGGATATGATGAACATGATATTTGTTGAACTATTGGATCGATTTATAATAGTGTTTTTGCATGACATCTTGGTGTATTCAGCGAGCTGGGAGGAGCACAGAGAGCACTTAGCTCACATATTACAGATTATTAAGGACACTGACTAAACTGTCGAAGATTCATAGAAGGGTTCTCAAGTTTGGCGTTGCCAATGACTAAACTGATTCGGAAAGGAGTGAAGTTTGTGTGGGATGATGCATGTGATAAGAGATTCAATGAATTGAAGAAAAGGTTGACTTCAGAGCTGATTCTAACCTTACTATTAGGATCAGGAGGTTTTGTCATCTATAACGATGCCTCAAATTGTGGATTGGGATGTGTACTAATGCAACACAGAATGTAGTGGTAGACGTATCTAGACAATTGAAGATTCATGAGCAAAACTATCCAACACATGATTTGGAGTTGGCAGCAATGGTGTTTGCGTTGAAGATTTGGAGACACTACATATATAGAGAAACTTTTGAAGTGTATACTGACCACAAAAGTTTGAAGTACATCTTTTCCCAAGAAGCACATCATTCTCAGTACACTATCCATCCTGGAGGTACGAAGTTGTATCAAGACCTCAAGAGAAATTTTTGGTTGAACAGAATGAAAAGGGAGATCGGGAAGTTTGTGTCGAAGTACTTAACTTGTCAACAAGTAAAAATAGAGCATTAGAGACCGGATGGACTGTTGCAACCATTGGATATTCCACAGTGGAAATGGGAGCACATCACAATGGATTTTGTGGTAGCTTTGCCGAAGACACAGAAATAGAAGGATGTTGTTTGGGTTATCGTGGATCGACTCACTAAAGCTACACATTTTCTTTCAATTCGGTGGAAGTAGAACCCTGAAAGTTTGGCAGAGTTTTACATCAAGGAGATTGTCAGACTTCATGGTACACCATTATCCATTGTGTCTGACAGAGATACACGGTTCACGTCACGAATGTGGAAGAGTATACATGATGTTATGGGAACCAAACTTAACTTTAGTGCGGCTTTTCACCCACAAAGCGATGGACAGTCAGAGCTAACAAGACATCTACCATTGATTGAGTTTGCATATAACAACAGTTATCATTCTAGTATTGGGATGGCACCGTTCAAAGCATTATATGGAAGACCGTGCAGATCACCTACCTGTTGGATGGACGTTGGAGAAAACCAAGTGTTAAAATTAGAATTGGTTCAGTATTGTGCCGAAAAGATAAAACAGATTCGACAGAGGTTACATACTGCTCAAAGTCGATAGAAGAGTTATGCAGATTGCCAACGGAGAGAATTAGAATTTCAAGAAGGAGATCACGTTTTTGTCAAAGTGTCGCCTTCTAAAGGAATCATGCGATTCAGTAAAAAGGGGAAGCTGAGTCCAAGATTTGTTGGACCATTTGAGGTGTTGGAATAAGTTGGACTGGTTGCGTATCACTTAGCTTTAACCCCACAACTGGCAGAGGTACATAATACTTTTCATGTCTCAATGCTGAGGAAGTATTTACCATATCCATCTCACGTTTTGGACTATACGACTATGGAGTTCGAAGCGGGTTTAACATTTTCGGTAAAGCTTATGAAGATCTTAGGCAAGAAAGATCAACTGCTATGAAAGAAAATTATAACTTTGGTGAAGATTTTGTGGCAAAGTCAGCTTCTCTGAGGAAATAACATGGGAAACTGAAAGTGACATGAGAAACTCCTATTTTGAATTGTTTGCATATCGACTAACTGCATTTTGAGGATGAAATGTTCTTTTTAGGAGGGGAGGATGTAACACCCGTAAAAATCAGTAAGTTTACTAAAACTTTATATTAAGAAGAGTTTCATGGAATAATATGAGTATTGGTCATATAGTGTGAATTGAAAATTTTGTAAGAAAATCGCTTGAGAAAAATTAATACGCAATCGATCGGGCCAGTTTCATAAAAAAGAGTAAAACAGACGTGTTTGACCAGGAGTGGCGAACGATCGATCGTAGGTACTAAAGTTTGGTGTATCGCATGCAACAATTGATCGCCGCTAGGGCCGATCGATCGTAAGTACTGTGATTGCACGAGGAACGTAGCGATCGATCGCACCACAGACATAAGCATTCAAATTATACGTAATTAAAATTTAATAAGAAACACCTAAGAAAGATACACACATTCCTGCACATCTTGGATGAGTAGTTCAGCACCCAAGTTTTATGCAGCCCACTCCTATGCACGGTTTGTCGATGTCTCCAAACGGTGGAGACACCAACCCACCGCCTATGTATGTATAGGAGGTTGGGGCCTAGGGTGGTGAACTACTCATCCTTTATGCTGCCTGCCTATGCTCTATACGAAAAAAAAAATGCACCTGCCTATGATTTTTGGCATTCACAAGCAAAACTAGATAGAAAACAAATTTGGTCATCAATGGAGACTAGAGAGAAGGGCAAGATTCAGGTGGAGAAGAGGCAGCCAAAGAGAAGAGGGTGGTCAGCCGGATAATGAAAACCTAGTCGGGAGAAAGGATGGACGGAAGGGGATAGAAGAAAAAGTCTTTGCTATGGGGCTGTTTGGGGCGTGAAAAATCAGTTTCATCCACTCCCAAAAATCCACCTGGTTAGTGGATTATTCCAAAAATCTTAACCAACTGGATTTTTTTTAGTTGGATGGTGCTGATTTTTCACGCCCCAAACGGCCCCTATGTCAGAAAAGAAACTTTGAACTCCAAAATTGGTTGCTCCATTCTGCTCATCCAAAAGGGCAGTATTTTGGAAAATACCCTGACACATGCAACGTCCATGTACACTGTCAATTTTCAAGATCAACAACGGCCACACGTGGCCACAAATCCCATGTTGCACACTGGGCACTGTATAATTTCTCCTCTTAGATCAACTTCTGTGAGTTCAGCATCAGCTAGCATGTCTTTAGCCAGACCGACATTGACTTCGAGAAGAACAGAGAGAAGGGCATTGACCCAACTGCTTTGGCGAGCAGCTGGATGTCTTCATCTGTGTCACATCAAGCTGTCGGATGTTTTGGATAAAATTTTTGAGCTACCTCAATTGTACCAGGGGATATTTAGCCACTCTTTACATCATCAAGCATCTTTGAGATAGAAAATTGAATAAATTTTGCGTAACTTATCCAAGTCTACCACCACAAAAAACCAATAATATTTTAGGAAAAATAATATAATAAATCATCGAAAGAAATTATAAAAATAACAAACTGTAGCAAATATTTGTAAAATAGGGTATCTGACAAGCCACGCAGCAGGCACTGATCTATACATGAAATATGCATTTTATTATCTCCTAAACTTATGTTTCTGCTAATATTAGATTAGAATTATTGCTACTTTAATATAATTTTTGGTTTTTTTAGGAAACAAGAGCAAAACACAGAAATGGGGTGAAACGCGACTCTAATGATTAAATATTAATAACTTCGATTGTATATCTCTGATGGAACTGATTTAAGTTTCATTTTAAAGTTCACGAAGTCAACTTTCCAACGCCACTGACTGTTCGCAATTCGGAGTTCTGAGCAAAAAAGTTATGATCATTTGAAATATTGCACGCGAAAGAGACTGGATTAAAGAGAAGAACCGTCAAGATGAGATTCGATGAACGAGAGCAGTACAACGGGTTATAAAGAAGAAAAAGAAAAAAAAAGAAAAGAAATATGAACCGGTTCAGAGAGGTCCGGTTCAGTTAAAAGAAAAAGGAAAAAAATAGGAAAACCCGGCCCGAGCCAAAGCTCGGGCCTTCGTTCCAGAGCAGACGATGCTCTGTTTGCCGGTGGGCTGAGTATTGCCGGCGAGGCGACGACGGCAAGGATTGCGGCGATGAAGCAAGATGGGTCACGGCGGGGCGAGCATGACGATGCCGGAGAAGATGAGATTGTAGGCGAGTTGCGGCGACGGTGACTGTGGAAATGGCGGCGACGACAGTCGTGCTGGAATAGGATTTGGAGGGCATATTCAATTCGGAAACTAAAATCAGAATCGTGCTCAAATTGGATTTTGAAACTGATTTGGGACTCTGTTAAAAACAGAGCCGTGCTTCGATTTCGTGACGGATTTGAGTTTATCCAAATCCGAAATTGACGAGAATAGGACACTCTTTCGAAGCCTATAAATAGAGGAGGAACTGGACTGGTTTTTGGGAGAACGAAAAAGAGCTTTAACGAAGAAACAGAGGATTGCCGGCCGGAAAAACAGAGTTTTAAGTGAGATAATTTCCGCCAGAAAGCTCTGCTTTCCGGCGTGGCTCTGGCCGGAAGAAGTGAAAAGGGAGAAGAGAGGGAGAAGGAGGCCGGAGGAGGGAAGAAAGGTGCTGATTTGCGAACTGCTACACTATTATTAATTTGCTACAGTGCACGGCTGCGCGAGGAAGACGATGAACAGTGCATGAACAGTATCCGTGAACAGTAAATAGTGATTTTTTGGTGAATAGTGCACAATGACACCAACGAATCAACAGCGTTCTCCTCGTCCGATGGCCGGCTAAATTCGCGTCCAAGGCGTAGATGAAGCCCTAGATTTGTGTTATTACTCTTGATTGTTTTATTTAATACAGTTGATATGATTTTGCTTAATGCTATTTCATGAGTTTCTTTTGAGTGCTTGACCATAGACTTGATTGATATGCATGAAATTAGATCTTTTTAATTCCTGTGCTTAGCTAAAAGTAGGCTGGTGTTAATTCTATGCCCGACCAATGATAGGATCATTAGCCCAAATGATAATTCTATGCCCGACCAAGGATAGAATTATCTACATTAATTTTTAGTGGATGAACTCTCGTGTCCGACCAAGAACGTGAGTGAATTCACTGTGATTTGTGTGTCTGACCATGAACACAAATTACCGTATCATGTCAATTTGAGCGTAATAATAATCGAGAGTAGTAATTGCATGTCTAGTGGTGGATTCTCTGCTTTGGCACTTCTCCATACTAGTTAAAATCCATTTTAAAGTAGTTAAATTTTATTGCTTTCTCTAGATTAAATTAAACTGCAACTTTCTTTCTCTTGAATTTGGTAAAAGATTAATCCGTCCCTGAGGTTCGACAACCCTTTAATACTCACCGTAGTACAATTGCCTTGTGCACTTGCAAGGGTTTTATATTTAAACGATCAAGTTTTTGGCGCCGTTGCCGGGGACGGCTCAATAGTTTACCAAATTCTTAGCATAATTAGTGTTAGAGTAGTTTAGTGAGTCTTAATTTAGATTATTTATCAGTAGCTTAATTTGTGTTTTCCTTTCTTTTTGCAAGGTTAAGAGAAGACGTGGAATTCTCGCCAACGTGGAAGGGCCACCCCCTTCCTCTAGTTTGCATTCTCTTTTCCTTATCTTTTTAGATTAATTTGTGTGTTTGGTGTTTTCTTTTCTTTCTGTGATAGTATGTTATGCTAGTTGTGGATATCTAGGGTTGTTAAATCTGATTTGTGGATGTGTGATATTTTGGTTCGATTGATGAATGCATGGTGAAGAAATGTCTTCACCTTTCTATGGATTTAGCCATGAGAACCCATATAGGAGCTTTAATGATTATTGTTCTTCACACACACCTAATCCCCTTCCCTATCAAATGCCCTACCACCCACGTCCCTTATATGCTGATACTTACAATAGTGGTTGGGATAATCACTCTAATTTTGGGAGTGGCACATCTTCCCTACAATACACAACTCCTTATATGTCGGAACCATGTGCCCTCTGTTTAAGTCTCATTCATACCCCAGTGGAGTGCCCTTTGGCCCATGAGTACCCTGATTTTATAAGAAAATATGTGAATGAGGCCCAAAGTCTTCATAGGTGGGAGGATCATCCTAATAACCCTTGGGAACAACCCAACCCTGAGCCCACTCTTCATGAGGCCCCTAGACAAGATTTCCTAAGCCACCAACAGCCTTACCAACGAGCATCTACTCCTCAGTTTGACTAACCCACTAGACAATCTATCTTAGAAAACCAAATGAGCCAATTATTAGCTCTTGTAGCTGAGATGGCAGCCGAGATAAAAGCTGATATAAAAACTGAGATAGAATCCAATCACAGAGAGCTGAAAAGTGAACTAAAGACCCATGCCCAGATTGTCCATTCTCACACACAAGCTCTTACCAACATTGAAATACAGTTAGAACAGGTAACACAGGCCATGAATATGAACGAAGAATGCATTTTACCTGTCGAGCCCCAATATCCGAAGGGCCAATTTTTTGATGAAGGGATCTGTTTTTCCCCTGATTATGATATTACATCCCTTCATAATACCCAACGGTTTGACAATGAGCGTGAGTGGGCTTTACATAATGATCAAGAAGGTGTAGAAATTAAAGAAGAAGTGAGTGTGTTGATAGAACCAAATTTTCAACCTTCTTCTATATCTGAGGAGTGGCAGTCTACAACACTGTTAACAGAACCTTCTATTCCTAGAACACCATTCATACCTTGTCTAGATCAATCTAACTCTTTGTTTATTGAAAGTAACTTAGATTGTTTCATAGATTGTTTAGTTGAGTCACTAATTGAGGAAGCTTTCCCAATTGGGTTACTAGAAGAGGCCCCTAAGGCCAAAATGGTTCATTTGAAGGAGGATCCCTTAATTTTAAAATTTTCTACTGACCCTTCTTCATGGTTAATGCAGGGACCCCTCTTTCCAAAGCTTCCCCACCCACCACTCCATCCTTTTATTCCACGATGTGCTCCATACTTAGGCAACAAAGATAGGAGTGTGTGGTGCAATCATTTAATTGATCCAGGTTGATGACTTGATAATCTGGACCCTACAGAGGATTATGGCTTCGTCTGGCTGAAGACGTTAAACTTAGCGCTTGGTGGGAGGCAACCCACGTATTCAGGTATATTCTCTCCTTTATCTGATTTTCTATGTTATATGCTCATTGTCATGCTATGTTTTGTTCACATTGAGAACAATGTTCATAATAGGTTTGGGGGAAGGAATATTACTTATAAAAAAAATTAAAAATTGAAAAATCATAAAAATTTGGATAAAAATTTGGTTAGTTTTTAGGTTGTTTGTTAGTATTTTTCATAGGTTTTGATAGTTTATCCCGTAATAATGCATGTTACAATTCTTAGGAGATTAATTTACATTGGAAGTGTGAGTAAGTATACTGGAGGATAGATACCCTTAACTGAGCATATCTTTCTGTTACAGTCCTCTTGGAACAAGTGCTTAAACTAAGAAAATTCACTCACACACACTAGTTACATAAAGTAATACCATCTAAAGATTTGTTGAATGCTAATTTACAGTGGGATGTCTTTAGTCATAGTCATTGGATGATATGTGGTTGTCTGTTGAGCTTAAAAGATCATGATAGACCATTTACTTGGCTATGGCAAGGGATTGGAACCGGAAATAGGTTGAGAGTATAATACAGCCTGGACAAAATAAAGATGTGCTGAAAATATGAAAATGAAAATATGAAAATGCGAAAAAATGAAAACAAAATGAAAGAAAAGGGGCTGCTTGACTTTATAGGATTAACTTAGGCTGATGCTCGGGCCCGAAGCGGTCTCTTAAAACCTAATGCCCTAAGCTAATTTGGCTGGGAGTCATTGGCCTGAGTCATTGCTAAACCTAAGCATCTTGAAGTCAGGCCTTACACAGTCCTAGCGGAAAAAAAAAGAAGTCTGTGGTGTATTATCCTCTCAAATCTAGAATGTTGGACCCGAAGGAGGCGCGCAGATTTGTGCTATCATGAACCTAAAGATTACGATGACTATGTAGATTCTGATGTTCTTTGGTTAATGGGTAACACTGGATCTGTATAAACAGAAATTTAGAATGTATTGCTACAATGTTCTACACTTTCTAATATTTATGTTATCATGCTATATAATATTTGAGCAGAAATTTCCAAGATGAAAGTGTGGAATAAAATCACTTACTTGAGGGCTTCTATATTCCTGTTGATTATGAACCAAGTACATGTGGTTGATTTTCTTAAGCATTGTAGTATGTATTTATCGGGATAATAGGTTTGTGTGTTTTGCAATGTTTTAATTTTTGTTTTTGCACTTGAGTTAATTAGATTAATAAATACATGTTTGTGGGTAGCATGGCTGCAAACCCTCACGAGACAACACTCGTCCTACTAGGGACACCTAGAGGTTTAACGGCTTGTTGCATACGCTCAATGCAATCGTGTTCCCTACGAAAGTGATGTTTACTTTTATGCATTAGTTCCTTAGTTTGTTTGATTTGATTTTATTTTGCTTTGTTTTGCTAGGGACTAGCAAAATCTAGGTTTGGGGGTGTGATCTATACATGAAATATGCATTTTATTATCTCCTAAACTTATGTTTCTGCTAATATTAGATTAGAACTATTGCTACTTTAATATAGTTTTTGGTTTTTGTAGGAAACAAGAGCAAAACGCAAAAATGGGGTGAAACGCGACTCTAATGATTAAATATTAATAACTTCGATTGTATATCTCTGATGGAACTGATTTAAGTTTCATTTTAAAGTTCACGAAGTCAGCTTTCCAATGCCACTGACTGTTTGCAATTCGGAGTTCTGAGCAAAAAGTTATGATCATTTGAAATATCGCACGCGAAAGAGACTGGATTAAAGAGAAGAACCGTCAAGATGAGATCCGATGAACGAGAGCAGTACAACGGGTTATAAAGAAGAAAAAGAAAAAAAAAAGAAAAGAAATATGAACCGGTTCAGAGAAGTCCGGTTCAGTTAAAAGAAAAAGGAAAAAAAAAGGAAAACCCGGCCCGAGCCAAAGCTCGGGCCTTCGTTCCAGAGCAGACGATGCTCTGTTTGCCGGTGGGCTGAGTATTGCCGGCGAGGCGACGACGGCGAGGATTGCGGCGATGAAGCAAGATGGGTCACAGCGGGGCGAGCATGACGATGCCGGAGAAGATGAGATTGTAGGCGAGTTGCGGCGACGGTGACTGTGGAAATGGCGGCGACGACAGTCGTGCCGGAATAGGATTTGGAGGGCATATTCAATTCGGAAACTAAAATCAGAATCGTGCTCAAATTGGATTTTGAAACTGATTTGGGACTCTGTTAAAAACAGAGCCGTGCTTCGACTTCGTGACGGATTTGAGTTTATCCAAATCCGAAATTGACGAGAATAGGACACTCTTTCGAAGCCTATAAATAGAGGAGGAACTGGACTGGTTTTTGGGAGAACGAAAAAGAGCTTTAACGAAGAAACAGAGGATTGCCGGCCGGAAAAACAGAGTTTTAAGTGAGATAATTTCCGCCGGAAAGCTCTGCTTTCCGGCGTGGCTCTGGCCGGAAGAAGTGAAAAGGGAGAAGAGAGGGAGAAGGAGGCCGGAGGAGGGAAAAAAGGTGCTGATTTGCGAACTGCTACAGTATTCTGAATTTGCTACAGTGCACGGCTGCGCGAGGAAGACGATGAACAGTGCATGAACAGTATCCGTGAACAGTAAATAGTGATTTTTTGGTGAATAGTGCCAATGACACCAACGAATCAACAGCGTTCTCCTCGTCCGATGGCCGGCTAAATTCGCGTCCAAGGCGTAGATGAAGCCCTAGATTTGTGTTATTACTCTTGATTGTTTTATTTAATACAGTTGATATGATTTTGTTTAATGCTATTTCATGAGTTTCTTTTGAGTGCTTGACCATAGACTTGATTGATATGCATGAAATTAGATCTTTTTAATTCCTGTGCTTAGCTAAAAGTAGGCTGGTGTTAATTCTATGCCCGACCAATGATAGGATCATTAGCCCAAATGATAATTCTATGCCCGACCAAGGATAGAATTATCTACATTAATTTTTAGTGGATGAACTCTCGTGTCCGACCAAGAACGTGAGTGAATTCACTGTGATTTGTGTGTCTGACCATGAACACAAATTACCGTATCATGTCAATTTGAGCGTAATAATAATCGAGAGTAGTAATTGCATGTCTATTGGTGGATTCTCTGCTTTGGCACTTCTCCATACTAGTTAAAATCCATTTTAAAGTAGTTAAATTTTATTGCTTTCTCTAGATTAAATTAAACTGCAACTTTCTTTCTCTTGATTTTGGTAAAAGATTAATCCGTCCCTGAGGTTCGACAACCTTTTAATACTCACCGTAGTACAATTGCCTTGTGCACTTGCAAGGGTTTTATATTTAAACGATCAGGCACTTGCATGGCTTTTTTTTTTAAATCAAACCAAAAGGCGTCGATTCTCTCTATTAAAAGAGAAAGGCGTCGGTTTAACAGAGGCGTCGGTTCAACCGACTCCTTCTACTGCTTTATTATTTTCCGTCCTATTTTAAATAGACAGTTACTTCAATAATACATATCTCCCTCATTTCTAACCCATTTTCACTCATTTTTTTCCATTATTCCTTATTTTTACTGCTCTTTCTAGTTATTATGATATCACAAAGATGTTGAGCCATCACATACCATTTATCATAATTTTTGTAGTATTTTTTTCGATAAATAGCATGCGATTGATCAACATTTTTGCGATATCATTATGACCAGAAAGACCACTAAAAATAAGAAGAATGAAAAAAATGGGCGAAAATGGATAAAGAATGAAAGAGATATGCATCATTGAAGTTATCACCCCTTTAAAATAGGACAGATTTGTTTTAGTAGGACAAATTTCAATGATGCATATCTCTCTCATTCTTCATCCATTTTTGCTCATTTTTTTTTATTCTTCCTTATTTTTAGTGGTCTTTCTAGGCATAATGATATCACAAAGATGTTGATCCATCGCATGCTATTTATCGAAAAAATACTACAAAAACTACGATAAATGGTATGTATGACTCAACATCTTTGTGATATCATAATGACTAGAAAGAGCACTAAAAATAAGGAAGAATGAAAAAAAATAAGTAAAAAATGGGTTAGAAATGAGAGAGATATATATTGTTGAAGTAACTGCCTATTTAAAATGGGATGGAAAATGATAAGGT
Organism: Houttuynia cordata; assembly: GCA_039654745.1. Classification (NCBI taxonomy): domain Eukaryota; kingdom Viridiplantae; phylum Streptophyta; class Magnoliopsida; order Piperales; family Saururaceae; genus Houttuynia; species Houttuynia cordata. The sequence goes on along the minus strand of CM077505.1, from coordinate 42,107,909 downwards.
AGTAAAAGGCGTCGGTTCACATGCCTCTGTTAACGTTTCTATTTCAACCGACGCCTTTTGGTTTGGTTTTAAAAAAAAACCATGCAAGCGCTCGCGCCACGTGGGCACCTGTGTGTGGCTTATTAGATACCCTATTTTGTAAATATTTGCTACAGTGTGTCATTTTCATTTTTTTATGTTTTATTATATAAATTCCCCAATATTTTACATCAAAAAACCGAAACAAACAAATAGCAAGTATTTACATCAACCTGGCCCTCGGTTACATTTTTGTATGTGATGCAGAACAAAGTTCTACAATAGGGAAAACGAGAAATTTGAAGGGAAATAAGGATAAAAATAGAGGATAAAGAAGGGTTTATACTTCTTGAATCACCACCAGAATGCACTGTCGGAATCACCACCGAACAGTTACGACCAGATTCACCATCGGGGCTTGCTCAGTTTCTTCACCAAACGAAGGGTTTCACCAAAGAAATAGGGTATTATTTCACAAAAATATTGACTGTCTTTTCATTGATGATTATGCTTTTAAATAGGCTTATAATATATTTGTGAAAAGGAAAGTTACAAGCCAATTAAGGACCTACCCTAATTAAAAACGGAATAAAAATCTTCTCTCCTAAATAAAGTAACATGCTTAAACTAGGACTCAATTAAAAAACTAATTCTGATTATACTAAGATTCTATTAAAATAGAAAACTACTAAATAAAAGTCATCTCGTAGATGTCCACATGTATGCCAACAATTCTCGTGATAGAAATGAAAAGCAGTCTACCTTTGACTCGCATATTAGCGAAGCTTTAACAAACTAGATTTTTCTAAATTTGATTTGCAGTGGTGAATGAAAAACTTGCACAAGCACTAGGTGCCGCTGTTGAGATTTATGGCTTTTAGGACTTACAATCTCAACTTATATATAAGTTGCACAAGAATAAGTAACAAAAATTCATTTAGTGCCACCGACAAACGAAAAATCAATTTAATGTTAAAGCACATAATGTAATATTTCTAAAGCCTAAAAAAATGTCTTTTCTGCTAATAACAAAGATTAGTGACCACTTGTCTGGATGAATTAATTAAAAAATTTTGGAACCAAATGAATTAATTACAAAATTTAGTATCCAAGTACCACCTATACGTTAAGGATTACTTCCCTCCCCTAGCAATATAGAAAAGCAATTCTCAGCATCTTGAATAAGGAAATGTTGTACTTTCTATGCCACAACCAAAATAAAAGAACAGACAAAAAACATGCCTTCCTACTGAGCACCCATAATAAAACAAGTAAAGAATACATT
>CM077505.1:42068919-42106406 GCA_039654745.1 Houttuynia cordata | reverse complement strand
AATACATTCCATGTACTCTTATAAGATTATCATAGTTAAGAATAATTACTGTGATAGAAGCAACAGAAATTAGGGGAAATAAAAATTAACAAACACCAACAAATTGAAGTGAAAACTCCATATTAACTAACTTTGTGAACAAATATAGAATTCACGACTTTCTTCAGTCTAAAATTACATACTGAAACTGCAAGAACTGACAAACTGATAGTAAACACCAGCCAAAAGTTCTTCTAATAAGTAATTAAAAATAATAAATAATCTATGCCGCTGACCCCAGATAGCTAGGGTAAGGCGTATGATGATGATGATGATGATGAAACTTTATGAGGTTAGAACTTGTAAACAACTTTAAAGTGATCGACCTTTGATAAAAGTTGCCACTTTTTTCTAACATTATTCTAAATTTTCTAACATTATTTGGAGGATATTAGCCCAATAAGCAATTTATTCTTTTCTAACCCTTTTGCAAGTGTAATGGAATCAGCTAGGAAAGAAATCAGATGAACCTCGACAACGAACTACATATTATAGGGCTTCAATCATAACTCATAACAAAAGGAAATATAAACATAGATTTGGAAATATGAACATAGATTTGCCTCATTAATTCTGTATATATATGTCTCTCCGTAAACAAAATATGCTAAATCCTAAGAACCAAATCACTAAGGTAGTGTTTTTTTTAATACACAAATCATTGAAGTAGTCAATACAAGGAAGATGTATATATGTTGCTTCTCATCTACATGGAATTTTTTTTTTCTACAGACCTCACTATGAAGCATATTTACAGCGAAAACATTACTTCGATTGTGCATTATTTAGTCACGTATAGAGATTGTCATTATGATTTTCATGTTATTTTATCTAACACTTTTCCAATCGATTTGGTAGAGTTTGGCAGAACAAGCAATTCTTTCGTTTTCTGAGAGTTCCCCCTTTTTCTTTAATTGAATCAGAGTTGGAAGTTGGAAATAACCTCTTGATAAGCAAATCCATTATAAAGGTTCCATTGCAATTTATTCTAATAGAAAATGAGGAAATAGAATCTACAAGAATCAAATAGCTAAGTTTATTGAACCTTGCATAAGCCATTCAGCAATGTACTATACGTAACAATATCAGGATTTAGTCCATGTTCTTGCATCTTAAGGAATAGGTCCATTGCTACCTTGAACATCTTTTCCTTGAAAAGTCCGCTCAATAAAGTATTGTATGTGATGATATGAGGCTTGATTCCTTTACCCAACATTATCTTAAACAATATCATAGCCTTGTCAACCCTGTGACGCTTACAATACCCATTAATTAACACATTGTAGCTATAGACATCAGGGTCTATCCCACTATCAACAATTTCTTTGAAGACAACTTCAGCTTCATTAATCTTACTCAACAGAATATACCCATTCATCAAGGTATTATAAACAATGATATCAGGTTTTTGACCTCTCTCAATCATTCCATACAAAAATTCACGTGCTTCTTGCACCTTCCCTTCTTTGCATAGAGCATCAATGATTAAGCTATAAGTTATGACGTTTGGTTGTATACCTAACTCCTCCATCTTAAGCAACATTCTTTTAGTTTCTTCCCACTTACCATTAGAGCAAAGACCATGTATCAATGCATTACAAGTACGAACATTGAGTTTAATACTGTGGTGTGCCATTTCATCAAATAACTGTAACGCATCATCTATTGACCCATCTTTACAAAGACCATCAATAAGTTTAGTGTTGGGCTTGCAACCATCTCCATATTTGAAGACTCTGCGGTGTAACGACAGCGCTCTTTGTGCTTGACCAGTTAGGCATAGCCCATTAATTAGTGTACCATAGGTAGCAATATCAGGCTTTTGACCTCTTTTAAACATCACTTCCAACAACTGACATGCCTCTATCAGTTTCCCTTCGCTGCATAAAGCATCCATTAATGTAGTAAGGGTAACTACATTTGGTTCAATTCCCTTTTGTTGCATTTCATTAAACAACCGCACGGCACCCTCCCATCTCCTATGGAGGCAATGACCCCAAATCAATGTATTGTATGTAACGACATTAGGAATTACCTTCCGATCGGTCATTTCTGAAAGTAGCTGTAGAGCTTCATCTGTGGACCCGTCCTTGCATAGCCCATGGATTACAGTACTGTAGGTAACAACGTTTGGCTGACAACTTCCATTACCAGAGTCGCACATATCACGAAGCAACGCAGGCGCAGCACCCACTCGACCTGCCCGGCACAGCCCTTTGATGAGTGTAGTGAAAGTCACCACATCTAGTGGGCAACCATTTTGTACTAGTCGTCTAAAAAACTCGATGGCCGCATCAATGGCTACCTCCTTGCAACACAAACCCAGCAACAATGTGGTAAAAGTGACCACATCCGGAGACACGCCTAGCTTAAGCACTTTCCCAAACACGGAGAATGCATATGAAGTGCAGTCCAAGTGACCATAAGCGTTGAGCAAGATGTTGAAGGCGTAAAGATCCAGAGGGACCCCGCAGGCCTCCATTTCGCGGCAGATAGAGAGGACACAGATATGGTCCTTTCTTCTGGCGATTTCAGCAAGAATGCTCCTGAAGTGGCTAGTGTGGGGTAGTGGGCGGGAGAGGAGCATCCGCCGGAAGTGGGCGATGGTGTCGTTGTGGAGGCCATGGCCTTCTTGGGCATGGGTGTTGGCCAAGGAGGATGAGGAGACGGAGCGGAAGTGGGAAGGAATGGATTTGGTGGAATAGCAGAGGGGGAGCTTCCCTCCTCTCCGACCCATTTTCTGCCCAAAACAATGAAAATGGGCAACGCTCATGCGAGTGGGAGTGACAGTGGCAGCCTCTCTCACCCATTGGGCCTCTGAGCCTTGGCAGCCCACATGAGCTGATTTTTTTTTCTTTTTCTTATCCCACATGAGCTGATTTTAAACGTTTCCATGTTATTAAACAAAAAATCTTAAACATTTGTATTACGGGAAAAAAACACGCATGCTCCCTACTCTCTCCGCCCAAATGTAGGTGACTGCATTAGTAACAAATATTGATCATTATATACAAACTAGAGATTTGGGCATCGAGCCCGCTTTTTTATCACGCCAACCTCACCTGCTAGTGTTGTGAAAGGAAATGAAGTGTGGGGCCTTACACCATTTCTACTAGGGGTGAAAATAAAGCGAGAGAAGAAGCATTTTTGTTGGGCATTACATGAAAATGTATAAGTATAAACATGTGTTTGGTTAGCAGGAAAGGAATAGAAAAACTGAAAAAAGCCAAGGTCTTTCTTTTTTGAACGTTTGGATAGACAACAGGAAACTCCATTTCTCTCACGTGGGGACCACACAATAACTCCCCATATCTATTTTGGGGCAATTTCATCCTGAAATTCACTTTTTGGTTTTGACAGGTCTGGGCCAAGTGAAAAAGTTGAAGGTTCAAAAGAGACCCAAAGGTATGGAAATAGTCTAACAAAAAAGAGATGCACGTGAGGAGTAGATATTTTTTTAATGCCTAAACTACCTACACCTGACGGACACAACTCAAAAGGTGCCTGCAGGACGTCACTTACCAGTTCCCATTCTCTCTCCCTTTTCCCTCCCAACTCTCCCTTTTCCCTCCCAGCTCTCCCACTTTCCCTTTGCAGCCTCTTCGAAACCCTCCTTTGCCTCTGTCGATGCCACTCCGACGACACCCCTCCGCCGATTCCCCTCTATGTCGACGCCTCTCCGCGGACTTTTCTCCCTGCCAGCGCTCCCATCTCCGCCGACGCCCCTATTCATACCTCTTTGGGTACTCCTCTCTTCGTCAATGCCCCTCTTTGACGACTCCCCTCTACCCCTCCCACTCTCCATTCCTCCCCCCCCCCAAAAAAAATCCATCACAGTCACTTCAAAACCCTCCCCTGCAACTACATACGTCCCTCCCGCCGACGCGCCCTCTTCGCCGGTTGGACAACACCCCTCTCCGTCGACTCCCCTCTCCATCAATACAAATGTCTCCATGAACTTCACATGGCAAAAAGAAAATGCAAGGAAAAAGAAGACTGGGGCCGGAAAGGAAGTAAGTGGTTACAAAAAGTGTATTTTTTTCTTCCCGTCAACATTTCATTTGGGTGGTTTTGATTGAGATAGTGTTGTTGTCGAGAATATGAATGGTTACCATGAATGTATGTTATTTTTGTTTGAATTGTGGATGAGAATTGTGTATAGAATAGTTGCTTATTTAGTTGTGAAGGTTTGCGTGGATTTAATGTATAAGTTGTGAGTTATAATTGCGTAGAATGTGTTGGGTTTTGATTTTGTAGGAATAATAGCTTGAACTAATTTAGTTGTGAAGGTTGATATAAAAAGTTGTGAATTTTAATTGTATAGGTTGCAATGGTTGAGTAATTCTATGAAGTTGAGTAAAATTTATTTAGTTGCGAAGATTGATGTAATTGTGTTTGAAGGTAAATGACATAGGTTGCGAAGGTTAATTGTATAGGTTGCGAAGACTAATTGTATAGGGCGTGATGATATAATGTAAGAATGCCACTGATTATTATATAAGGATGCTTATCTGATTACAATTTTTTGTCCAATTGTAGCTGTCTGAACTTGGCTGCGAGTGTACAATGAAAAAGTTGGCTGAGTTTAACCGGACAATTAAAGGTGAAGCCAATCGATATCTCTCCAATTATGTATTTGGAGATTTATTGAAGATTCCTCACTCGCAAGTATGTCATCAACTAGTAGGCGAGATTTTAGAGAGGAGAGTTAGTGGGCTGACTTTTGATATCGGTGGAAAGAGGGCTCGAGTTAAGCCCTTGGATGTTTCTCTAATTCTCAGGTTATCACTATACACTACAACCAAGAAGTCTCTGCTCCAATCTTGTAGTGCCTTTAAGGATAGAATGTTTAAAGGGGAATCGAAAAGCACTTCAACAATGATTTGGGATTTGTTTGAAGGAAAGAAGACAAAGTACAAGACAAGATTAAGTTGATGATTTTGTACATCATTGCAGTATTCCTCCTACCTAGGCCAGGAGACCTTGTGGAAATGAGGTGTGGAAATGAGGTTTTGGGCTAAGATGGACAAGGAGGCCTTCAGTACATTCTCAAATTATCCTTGGGGCAAGGAAGTGTATGTGTAACTATGGAGAGAAGTTGCAAATGCATACGAGGACATGAGGAAAGGTATATTTAATTTATTTAGTTGTTCATCTATTTTACAGGTATGAATGTCAACTACCAAACTTGTGACGGCTTTCAATATTATTTTTCTAGCCTTTGATGTACTAATTGTATTATTAATTATGTATTTATACAATTTTAGTTTTTTGAATTGGTGGAAGGAAGCAAGGGCTGTTAGATTGGATTGGTTGCAGCGGGCAGATAGATTGCAACCTAGGAGTTTGAAGTGGCTGGTACAAAAGGCACCTGACTACAAGCTCAGCATATGAGCCTTTAACAAAGGATAGATTGTTGATGGTCTTGAGTGCACTGACACTGAGTCTGTACTAGAGGTGGTTGCCAAAGTCTTAGATGTGGCATACGACATTGAAAATGATCTGGCAGCTGATGATTCTGTGGAGGAGGTGGAAGCAGGGAAAAGTCCTCCAGTTGCAGAGAAGAGGCCCAGAGATAGAACAGGTGATGTAGACAGCTATATGGAGGGGGCCAGTAGTGCTCACTCTACTGGACAACACAAGAGGCCCAAACGGCAGTAAAAAAGAGCAGAAGAAGTAGGGGAGGGAGTAGATGATGCTCTTCTGGAAATAGGTAATATTCTTTCGTTTGTGATTTTATTACGATGATGTTTTGATTTAGTTATGATTCTATTGCATTGTTTTGCCTTCATGTTGGTGCATTTTTTTCTTACTATGCATGTGTTCTTCGCATATTTTTTTGGTTGTAGACTTTAGGTCTTTCCTCTGGAAAATACCTATGACTTTGGAAGCCATCTAAGAGCAGAATCACTTTCTCTCTGTAGTTTGCCTTCACATGTATGAGCTCAATTGGAAGGTTAGGGAAGAAGTCCGCGTGATCAAGTATATACATGAACGGGAGATCAACTCCCTCAAGCAAAGGTGTCATATACTAAAAGTGGGACAAGGGCTTCCCAAAACGTATAAGAAGGCAGATGGTGAGGCGAAGAGGCACGAGCAAAAGGCAGGAAGGACACTACCTCTCCAATGGACTAACCTCGTGGCTGGTCTCTAAATCTAAATGAGGAGGCTCACGAGGATAGTGAAAGTGAAGAGGAATCACCAAAAGTTACAGAGAGGCAGGTGGGGAATCCATATCAAGTGAGGTAATTCATTTTCATTGCATCGGATTCCACTACTTGTAGACCAGTGACAGTCATTGATCTACAAAGCCTTTTAGTAAGTGAAAAGTTTACCTTCTATATACTTACTTCATTTCATGATGCTTGATATGTGCAAACTTTAACCACTCATTCATTAATTATAGCATGATACATGCAGTGTATGGCCATAGGGAGGATGTTGCCCACACCACTACAAGCAGGTCAATCCCTTTGACGGTATCTATGTTGAGAACCATAAATCATGCCATGCAATGTCGATCCCCTTTCTTTTGTGAGGTTGCACTCTGACGCAATGAGAGGGAAAACCATCCCAATGAGTTCTACTTAACACCCAAGTATGAGACAATTATTGACACAATTTAGAGGTTGCCAAGAGAATTCTTACACATCGATGTTGACCTTGCTAATGGAGTACCTGTCAAGATTAGCAACCTCTAGAGCATTAGGTGGCAAGGATACCTAGGGGTGGAGGAAGAGATGTCAGACGTAGGATGGGTCAACAATTTTGTCGTTGATGCATATGTGGCACTCGTGTGAAAGCACTTGAGGGAACTGCATGGTGAAGAGCTTCCCATCGTCTTCATATTTGATCCCCACTTCTTGGTGAGTTACCTTAACATTTTATACAAATGCATACTTATGATCATGTTTCTTTATTCCTTACTTCGTACATGCATGCAGTCATTTTGCAATGCTGACCAGAAAGCTTTTGATACATGGATGGTGGGTAGAAACCTAAAAGTTTTTATCATGAGGCTTTGTATGAAGCTTGGAGCAAGAATGTGTGTGGATCTTGCAAGGGTGCAGATGGTGATCATGCATTCATGTACAGTAGATGGCTTGTTCTAGTCCTCAAGAGTAATCATTGGTCCTTATTGGACTTTAGATTTGGTGACCGCACGATGTTTATTTACGATAGCCTTGGGACACACAGAAGATTTGAGCATGAAAAGTCAATATTCCTCTATGCCATGAGGAGGCAGGCAAAGTATGGTGGGTTTTTTCTGGGTTTGCCATTTGAAAATTGTCACGTCCCAAATTTTTAGACCTCGATTAGAGTGTGAAAGCCACCAATCATAATAATGTCAGGAGGTCAGAACTCTGAAACGCGACCGAATACTCGATTGGTCACAACTCCAAAATAGAAATTTGGAATGCGCAAGATCAACAAAATGACTGAACAATATCCAAAATATTCAATCCTTACATAACATTAAAGCAATTACTTAAATTATTACAACAGTTAATCCTGACAATTAAAATAATAAAATTATGGCACACAGGCCAATAAGTTCACAGAGATAATCATAAAAGAAACATAATCCAAATTTAATCTCTCAGCTGCAACCATCCAAAGCACTCCAGCAAGGATACCTGCTTAGCTTTTCTCTTTCTTGATTCCTGCATCAAAGGATGTATGAGTATTCCAGAGGAAATATCCAGTAGGATGCCAAAAGAAAAACTCACAAATAAAAAGAGTATAACTAACACTGACATCACATTATAGAGAGTAAAGCCAAAGTTCAATAGTATCAGGAGTTGTAAATACTGAGTTTACCTTACCTAAATACAGACCATGCTCAAAGATGATCATTGCTCAGACAAGAATAGAATTATCATTCAAAACTCCAAACGTACAGCGCGTAAGGAGAAGACAATAATGAATATAGGCTTCAAACATCTAAAGTGTAGGAGACAACAATTTCTGCTCTCAGGTCAGTCCACTTCCCCTATGGACTTCTATACCAGAAGATCTTCAGAGGAACCCGGCCATGCTTCTAAGGATGTTGGCTCCATCGGTGCTTACGGGCACAATGGGCGGAGACTACAAGACCTTCCGTAATATCTTGTAATCTAAGTACGTATGTTTTCCTTAATCAGCTGAACTACAAAAATTTAATAAATAATATGAGATCACTAAGGATCTAGCAATGGCTCGTGAGCATACTATGATTCCACTCAGAGAGTTTCCATCAATAACTCTTAGCGGATAAACAGTTTACGTTGAACTGAATCAGCTTACAAATAACAGGAGTTCTCTCATCTAGAGATTCATACTATGACCTTCCTGTAACTGACTCACAGGGGAGTATGATAGAAATTTCATCATCTCAATATGGATAGACTCACATAGGAGTAGTAAAAAAACTTCATTGTTCAAACATCGGAAGACTCATAATTTAGGCTCATCAAATGATTGACACACCACGCACCTTCACCGTGCATATCCCTACTTAAGATCATCCCAGAATAGGACAACATCGATATTTCTATATCACAAATGATAAGATGGCAAGGTTTAAAAAGTCAAACCCTAACCTAGAATTTAAGTGTTCATAATTGGTTTCGCGGAACTTCCAACTTGTAGTGCACCACACCACCAAAGAATGACTCAATTCAATAAGACTCTCTTTCTTACATTACCAAAGCTATAGTCATTACCAACCTGGTTTTACAGTACCTTACACGACATTATTTCTCATGAATAATCATATCTTATAAGATTAGTGTGTATTAGAGTTTCAACTTGTACAACAGGGTACTGTTACTTGCATAACAGCCATCTTCTTACGCGTACCACGGTCTGTACAGAATGTCTTATGTTCTAAACTTTTTATAGAAGATAGCCTCATGCCTCTAGATTCTAACCCTTTTGACGGCATAATTTTCCGAATTTTTTGTAATTAGTTATCAATTTTCTATTACAATTCATTGGTGCAGAACTAATTCTGGCCGAGAGCAATAAACTTAATCATAGCTTAATTAATATCTTATAATACATGATTTAATACTTATTAATAGCATCCTGACCTTGTATCTTACTTCCCTAAGTGTTTTCCAGATACCCATTACTTCTATGATTAGGTGTTTTCTTTCATGTAACCCTTTATGCAAAACTGTTTACACATAGTTATCCTTTTTAGGCTAATATACTTCAAAAGAGACAATTAACTCAGGACGCAACATTCACTAATCCACGAACTGACTCGATGCACAGAGACCCATCGAACACCAGCAGACCCTAACCCATAAAGCCACTTGCTTTAGGATCAAAACTCCACATAAGATAACGATTAGGGATATTATATGAAATATGATGATCATCAATAAGATTCAAACACTGAAACTAAGAAAGTAGACAACTTTAGATGGACAGATCATTATACAGCATGAAACAAGGTGAGACAAGTCCATTCAGACAGCAACCACGATGGGATGTCTTGGTAGAGCCATGCATGTGAAGGATTTCAATTCATATGAATCGAGTTTAACAAATCAACACATACTGATAACAATTAGTATTTCGTCCAATTGGACAACATCAAAATCAAAGACATCAGCGTCTTAATCAACATTAACAGCATTAAACATGGGGCATAATCATCATGAAATATCACACTTTTATAGTCAGGGATTTGTAGGAAAAGTGAAATATCCTACCTCTTACGAAAAACGACTAGTCTTCACGTGTACTTCAAACTTTAGTTCGCACCACTTCCTCAACCTTGCCGATCCACCACGAACCACAACTCGAATTGGAGTGGAATGCTACTGGTTGGAAAGAGGAGAAGAGGGAAGAGTGCACTAGCCCCCCACGCACGACTCCCAATGCCCAAAAGAAAAGGCTGCCGGCTCCTCCTCACTTAGGCTTATATAGGTAAATTCTTTCTCCAACCCAATTCTCTCTCCACCATTGATCTATCTCCCAACCAACAGTCACGATTAAGTCTAGCAAAAGCACTCCTCAGCAAAGACGTGCCCACGATCTTCCTTCTATTTCAATTAGGATTCCATTATGGTAGGGATTAAAACCAATTCAATTGGTTACCATAACTACTTTGGTAACTTCCCTAATTAAATAAAATTTGAACGTCCAACCCTGACAAGTGGTGCCCTTAATTTGATTGGAATACACCATGCCAATCATCCCATTAACTTCCAATTAAATCCCCTTCAATCACTCAAATTTACCATAATTAATTTCCTTCTTTAATTCTAAATTCAATTCGGTTTCAAAATAGGAATTAAATCTCAATTCTCCCCACGGTTTGATCCTCCGAATCAAGGATAAATTAGATGGGCCACGTCACCCACGTGGCCACTAATCCCACTTTAAAAGGATTTCAAAAACCTCAAAACCGAAATTACGCAAAATGGTGCGATCGATCGCGTCTTCTCTGGCGATCGATCGGCGCTCACACTAAAATACGCTTTACAGTAGATACAATCGATCGTGAGACCCCAAACTCAGAAGTCACAGTAGATACGGTCGATCGTCAATCCACCGATCGATCGTACTGGTCTTAAGCTCGATCACAAAACAGGCCCGATCGATCGTGCCTTTTAACATGATCGATCACGTCCAACAATTTTTCAAATTAACAAACCTTTTCAATTCGTTTCCAAAACTCACAAAGTTAAGGCAAAAGAACACTCACCTTGAGCAAAATTTCCCGCTTAAGAATTTAAATTTTCAGGGTATTACAAAGATGGGGATTGGGAGAAATGGAAAACTAAGCATGTTGAATCACATAAGCAAGTGGGGTTTGATGATTGTAGAAACTTGAATTTAGACAAACACTAGAAACCGTTGATGTGAAGCAATTTAGGAAGTGGGTTGTGTGGTACATTCTCAGTTCTATGTCAATGTATGGGGAAAACTAGGCTTGTAGTACATTGTTAGTTGTGATACCATTATGGTGTGGTTCAATTTGTGGTTAGGATTAAGTTTTTGGTTATGACTGATTTGATGTGGATGCATATGTGATTATGGCTGGTTGTGAATAAATGTATGTTATAGTTCTGACAGGTTATTGTCTTTGTGAAGTTAATATGTGGTGTTATGATTATTTATGAACGATGTGGTTTATCATTTTTTGTTGTTGCAATATATTTGTGATTCTGATGCGATGCATTTGTGGTAGCATCTCAACTTATCATCAACATTTAGGCATCGCAACTTTTCAATAAGGGAAAAGAAAATCTGAACTTGAGTGCATATCCATTCCTATACTCAAATTCAGATCCAACTGTTCATTCCAGAATCAACGGCTACTAGTTTAACTTACACTAAATCCCCTTCTTCCTTTATGCCTTTCTCTCATCCACCCACCTCGTGTCCTGTCCGTACCCTCGACTGCCAACCTATTGACTGTTGCCAGCATTTTACCAGCCGACCACCTTTCTCCCAGCCACCACTGTCGACTGCTATATGGACTCAACTCCAGGGGGGACACGGCGCCTCGAGGAGCAGCTTGCCTTTTTTGGCTGCTGCTGATCCTTGATCCTATCTCCACCTAGGGATTTCTCATTCTATCATCCTCATTTCCGTCGGGCCAGATCAGAGGGCCAGGGAGGGAGGCGGCCCTGCTAGGGCTAGAGCATAGGGCAATGTTGAGAAAAATGCTTGGCTATGCTATGGGGCTGTGGCAGGAAATCCCAGCCCCTGCCCTTCTCCACTTATGCCAGAGCAAGGAAAGGAGGCATCCCATCCTTCCAGCCTCCTGCCTCCTTTGTCATGGAGGTTGCCAATCAAATTTTTTGTAATTCAACCCCACAAATTTTAACATTTCAGTCAGATTAACTACCACAACTTTCATTAAACAAAAAAACTTAACATTTTATTGATAAAAAATCTGGCAGAGGGAGGTGGCGGTTTGGAGGGTGGAAGATGGTGGCTGAGGGAGACTGTGGCAATTGAGGTGGTCGGCTGGGGGAGTCTCGATTGAAAGGAGTTGTTGACCGGAGAGGATCAGCAAGGAGGTAAGAGGCTGCCGGGACAGTGCCAATGGGAAGAGAGGTCGTCTGGTAGGTATGAGAAGAAGAGACAAAGGGGGACTTTGGGGTGGATTACATAGGCATTAAAATATACATTGATTTCTAAACGAGTGGTCCGATCTGTTTTTGAGTGCAGAAAGTTTACCTGCACTTAAGTTCAGATTTTCCACCCTCTTTCAATAAATGTATCACAACTTCAACATTTAAGAATCGCAACTTCTCAATAAATGTATCGCAACTTCAACATTTTGGCATTACAACTTCTCAATAAAGTAACATTGTCATACATAACACATTCGAACATATGTACAAGGGTATGACAAGTTAATACGTGGTCTAACAAATTAACATAAAGATTTGATCGAACATTCATCATAAAAAACCATAGTCCAAGAAAAATAATCAAATATGACTTCAAATCTTCTCCAATCTCGATCCAAATCCTAACTGAAAAACACCTCTTCCGGTTTCAGTTTCTTTTGGTGCGATCAATCACAATAGTTGGGTGTTCGATCGTGTAATCTTCATGCTATTCCTGTACTTTCTATTGATCGCTTTGATGGGTGATCAATCACGTCTCATATGTTGAACTTTCTAGTATTTTCAATCAATCGCTTTGATGGGTTATCGATTGCGTGTTGTTGTACACTCTTTTTGAATGTGGCCGATTAATCGCGTATGGTATGGCGATCGATCGCATACTATATTTCTCATAACTCCGAATTGTGAACGGTCAATGGCATTAGAAAGCTTAATTCATGAACTTTATTAGAAAGCTTACTTCGTGAATTTATTAATGCATCTAAAATAGTTAATTTGAGCAAATTTTGGTATCGCAACTTCATTGTCATACGTAATACATTCGAAGATATGCACAAGGGTCTGACAAGTTAATACGTGGTCCTAGATCCATTACTATTTAGCTGGCTATAACCATGACCACAATGTCGTGCGACACAACAACATGCATATGTAGCAACACATCATGTCATCACAACTTAATAATAATGGTATCACAATTTCAATATTTAGGCATCACATTTAGGAATCCTAACTTAGTAAAAAAGGTATCGCAACGTCATTGTCATACATAACACATTCAAACATATGTACAAGGGTCTGGCAAGTTAATACGTGGTCCTAGATCCATCACTATTTAGCTAGCTATAACCATAACCACAATGTCGTGCGACACAAAAATAGGCATATGTGGCAACACATCATGTCATCACAACTTAGTAATAATGGTATCACAACTTCAACATTTAGGCCTTGCATTTGGGAATTCTAACTTAGTAATAATGGTATCGCAACTTCATTGTCATACATAACACATTCGAACATATGTACAAGGGTCTGGCAAGTTAATACGTGGTCCTAGATCCATCACTATTTAGCTAGCTATAACCATAACCACAATGTCGTGCGACACAAAAATAGGCATATGTGGCAACACATCATGTCATCACAACTTAGTAATAATGGTATCACAACTTCAACATTTAGGCCTTGCATTTGGGAATTCTAACTTAGTAATAATGGTATCGCAACTTCATTGTCATACATAACACATTCGAACATATGTACAAGGGTTTGACAAGTTAATACTTGGCCCTAGATCCATCACTATTTAGCTAGTTATAATCATGACCACAATGTCGTGCATTTAGGCATGCATATGTATAATGGTATCACAACTTGTCACAACTTAGTAATAATGTACCCTAGCTTAGCAATAAATGTGTCATAACTTGATTGTATTTGGTTTGCAATGCGTTTGTGATTACTTTGTTGTCTTTTGCGATCTGATTGCAATCTGGTAGATAAGCTTGTGATACCATTCAAGGATTCAACACATTCGAATATATCTACAAGGTTCTGACAAGTTTATACGTGGTTGTAGATCCTTCTCAATAAAGGTATCGCAACTTCAACATTTAAGCATTACAACTTAGATCCATCAGGTATCGCAACTTGAACATTTAGCTAGCTATAATCATGACCACAATATCATGCGACACAACAAATGCATATGTGACAACACATCATGTCATCACAACTTAGTAATAATGGTATCACAACTTCAACATTTAGGTACCGCATTTAGCCATCCTAACTTAGCAATAAACGTAATGCAACTTAATTGTCATATATAACACATTCGATTATATGTACAAGGGTCTGACAAGTTAATATGTAGTTCTAGATCCATCACTACTAACCTATATCCATGACCACAATGTCGTGCAATACAGCAACATGCATATGAGGCAACACATCATGTCATCACAATTTAGCAATAAAGGTATCACAACTTCAACATTAAGGCATCACAAATGTCACCTAACTTAGTAATAAATGCATCATAAATTGATTGTGTTGGGTTTGCGATGTGTTTGCGATTAGTTTGTTGTCCTTTACAATCTGGTTGCGATCTTGTAGATAAGCTGGTGATACCATTCAAGGATTCAACACATTCGAACATATCTACAAGGTTCTGACAAGTTTATACAAGGTTGTAGATCCATCACTACTTAACTATATCCATCACCACAACGTCGTACAGCACAACAACATGCATATGAGGCAACACATCATGTCATCACATCTTAGCAATAAAGGTATCGCAAATTCAACATTTACGTATCGTAAATGTCATGCAACTTAGCAATAACGGTATTGCAACTTGTCCTATATAATACATTCGAACATATCTACAAGAGCAAAGACATAATAGTCTCAATAAATGTATTACAGACCTTGCTAAGTAGTTTAGTAGTCTAAACTGAAACAAAAAGTCTTAACAATAACTTATTCTACAAACAAGTTAACCGACAATGGGTGTCGTGCAGCTGCTCCTATTGTGCCCAAGGCCACCGCATCGGCTACAATGGAAAAGTCGTACAAATTTTTTTGGGATTCAATCCACTTCATCCTTGGGTTTCCCCTTGGCCTCTTGGTTATGGGTGGAAGAAATAGATCTTCTCCTATTGGTGGCTCAGCTTGCACCCGCTTGTCATCATGCGAAACTGAAAAGACAGTCTGGTTGTATATATTCCTATAGCTCTGCGTTGTCCAGAAGTCTCCACGACATGAATAAATTGGTGATGCTCCTCTAGCAGATATGGCAGCACATGCATGGACACAAGGTAGTCCCTTGATTTGCCACCACCGACAAGTGCAAGTGAGTAGATTTATGTCCACTGAATAATGTTTGTTAGCCTCAACAACCTCTGCCACAATATCATTAGTAGGCAAAACTAATAGTGAATGAGATGCATTGATGGTGGTATTAACTATTTCATTTACCTCTAGGACGAGATAGGACTCCCACTGCTGACTGGCTGATCTGGCCTCATGCATCTTGGTTATTATCTTCATACGAATGCCATCAAGAAGGACGAGAATGGGCATGTCCCGCTCCACCTTCACCCAGCTGTTAAAGCTTTCAACAACATTGTTCGATTGTACCTACAGCCTGGGAAGAGGGCATTGCACCAGTGTTCAGGCTTATTTGCTAAAGCCCACTCATATGCCACCTGAGAAGCCTCGCGGAGCTTAACCAATTCAGCCTCATATTCATGCATGTCAACCGCTTCAGCAACACTGTGAATCATCCTGGCCACTTGGGCTTTGCTTCCCTTGTGCCGCTTTCCTCGTAACCCTCTATCTCGCAAGTTGTACTCCAAGTGCCGCACATAATAAGCATGAAAATCATCTGAAAATACACTTGGAACAGTCGCAAGAAGTCCTTTGTCCCTATCGGATATCACAGTGATAATCTTGCCAGGAGCAATGCAATGCCGAACATGTGTTAAGAACCACTGTCAATTATTCTCAATTTCATTATCTATAACTCCATCGGCTAATAGGAAAATATGGTTGCCAACATCCACTGAAGAAGCTACTAGAAGAGTCCCCTTGGCCTTGCCATAGAGAAAAGTACCATTCACAAAAATAATTGCCCGACAATATTCAAACCCTCTGACATATGCATTCAATGAAACGAAGCAACGAAGGAACCTCCTATTTTTGGGATTGACCTGATAGGCAGATATAGTCCCTGGATTTGTGGCCAAGAGCTTCTTCAAATACCATGGAATGTCATTATAAGAATCCTTGTAATCACCATATAGAACTCCAATAGTTGTTTCCTTTGCACGTCATGCCTTCTGATGTGTGATGCTTAAGCCATATTCTACACACATGTCAGTCACCATGTCATTTGCTGAATATGAAGGACTGTCTCTTACCTTACCAACAATCAGCCCTAACAATAAACTCTGCAAAGCATGTGGGTGATATCGCTTCCTTGTTCCTCCAGCACATGTATGATTCTCATCATACTTCTTCACCTCAAACAAACTTGTCTCCACATCCAAACTCGCACTCACATTCCATTTGCAACCTTCACTTGCACACACTGCTATAACCCGACGCTTTCTATTCTTCAGCCACTTGTATGAGAAGTTATTGGCTATTGAAAGTTGTCTCAATGCCTTCCTCACTTCAAACCGATATGTGAATTTCTACCTAATTCCTACCAAGTTGTATTGTCAAACACTCAAATGTAGTGATGTTCCCTGGTTGCTACTGCTCCTGACTGGAGTGACATGCATCTTGCTTTCAAGTGTATTGTTTGAAGAACTGCTATAATTGAATGCTCTCCTTCATCACACAACAACACCTTACAAAAGTCACATTGCCTAAAGCAGCTCTTCAACTCAATCAATCCATGATCATTCGACACAAACATCAAATCTTTGATGTCGGCGTATATGTATGCAAAATATAGTTTCTCTTCTGGAATGTTAAAATCTTCAGCCAACACTTTAGCAAATGAACTGAAAGTATCACTTGGGTTAAGGGTGTGAGCATCACATATGCCTCTAACTATCGTTACATTGCTATCGAGGGTATAATCAATGTGGCCACCATAGCATGCCAACACCCTCCAACTGGCCCCTTCCACCTACAATTTAACATGTAGTAAGCTATTAGAACATTGCACTGTTATCGCAATTCAAGTAAATTAACATTTCAACTGAGTCGCAAATGCATCGCAACTTAAAAATAAAGGTATCACAACTGTATTAATTAGGCATTTCAAATATCACGTAACTGACTAAATATACGTCGCAACTTTACTAATTTGGCATCACAAATACAACCACTAAGCATCATAACTGAATGAAAATGCATCGTAACTAATTGAGATACAACACATCTGATCATATCTACTAGGCATCGCATCAAGTATTTCATGCATCAACACTTATATACGATCTATCATAACAAGTACTAGATTCATCACTACTCAGTTATAACCATAGCCACAGAGTTGTGCAGCACAACAACAACATGCATATGAGGCAACACATCATGTCATCGCAATTTAGTAATAAGTGTATCACAACTTTAATAATAACGCATTGCAAATGTAATGTAACAGACTAAAAATATGTCGTAACTTGACTGTAATGACTAAAAATGCATTGCAACTTACAACATAATAACATGCATATGGGGTAACACATCATGCAACACAACAACAACCTATATATGAGGCAACACACTTACTGGGGAGCAACTAAAATACGTATTGCATATGACACGGAACGGCATTCTGGGAGCTATATCTTACCAAACACCACTACACATAAAAAAATCCAAGTTTTCTGTACTTACATACATGGTTTCTGCGCTCTCCCTCGACTATGCACTGATTGGACCTTCTCCGCGAACGCCTGCCACCTAGTTGAGGTATGTGAAAATACTCATATGCGCCATTTTTTAATTTTGGAAGAGCAAGGGAAGAACATGTAGAAATAAACATAATTTAGCAACTATACTTAGCTTTCATTATTTTAATGTGAGCTCATGAGCGACCTATGTTATTAAACTTATTGTATAACTAAGAGGGGGTTGTACTTTTGCACATACCGGTCGGATATTAGAATTCCATATTTTGATTGGTTCAATGATTTTTTAAAATGTTTTGGAAAACAAGAGTAATGCTCCAAATGCATTGTTTTATTCATGTGAAAAATAACCAATGCGTTTGGATGATAAAACGTGAAAGGTGATGATTCTTGTTAGCCCAAAAATTATTCACCTCGGTTAGAGAGCTGACAAAAATAAATATTGAAAATGAGGTGAAGATTCTTGTCACATTTAGTGAGCATTAGTGTTTCAGGCCTAATAGTTGACAGTTTGGGGTGACAGGTGAAAATTCCTCATGAGCCCATGATTTGTCCACTTTTACCAAACAAACATTTTTCTAATTGACGAGGGATTTTCAACCTAATAGTTGGCAACTATCACCCTTCCAAATGCACCCGCTGCATCTCCGACTCATCATATAAAACGATTTTGAAAATTTAAGGTGTTACAGACACACCTGTCATGTCCAAATAGGTATGTTCAAATGGACCTATGATATTCCCAAACTAGCCCTTCTCAACCCTAATATCCACAATGTCATTGGAGGGCATTTTCATTGTCGCGCATCACTATAATCCAAATGTTTGAAGAAAAGAGTGGGAATTGAGAATCCTAAGGGGAAAGGAAAGGGTAAAAGTTTATGAGCCACCCTTTTAAGGCAATGTGTTAATAGTTTGTTTGGACCCATGAATTTTGTAAAGGTTATGATATTTCCTGATGGAGAGAGTATCTATTAAATATTTGAATGACGCACTCAGGTTTCTTTACGGTAGGTTGAATGAGGTGCTAAATAGACCACTCCTTCCATTTCAAAATACCATGTATATTTCGAAAAAGCATTGTTTTTATTGGATCATGGGACCCACAAGAAGCTCACATGATCTTCACCTCTCTCCCACCTTCATCCTTCGCCTGTCTTCTCCTCTCCCCCACCCCTTTTTCCATCCTCAATATATCTCCTGGTGGCGGCGGCGCCGCCGCCCCTCTTCAAGATTGCCACCTTCCTTGGCATCTCCCTTGCCTTCTTCTTCCTTGACAAGCACTGGTCCAAGTCCGACGGCTACGACCAGCTCATCTTCTTCTACCGCCAGTCCCCCCTCCCCTCCGTCTCCCTCCCCCAACTCCAACCTTTCCTCCCTCCTCAAGTCTTCCTCCTCCTCCTCCGCTGCCGACAATGACCCCTTCCTTGCCCCCCAACCCTCCTCCTGCCCCGTCCGTTCAGTTTGGGATCATGGACTAGAATGGCACGATGCAGGGAGGACTTTGATGTCGGCGGCTTTGACCTTGATTTGGCGGAGGACGGTGAGAGAATGTTATGAGTAGTGGCATTGTTGGTGCTGGTCTGGGAGGGAGGAGGGGTCGTGTGATATGAGGAAGGAGGGTCTTGAGCATGGAAAATCGTCTCGCCGATATATCGGCGATATATCGCCGATATATCGGTATCGGACACAAAACGATACACCGATACCCTGAAATCTCGTTTTTTCAAAAATTTCCATATATCGGCATCGCCGATATATCAGTTTCGGACCGATATATCGGTATTTTTTGAATTAAAAAAATATTTTTTAAAAAAAAAAATTCAAATTTTTTTTTTTTTTTTAAAAAAAAAACTTTCATGTTTGTTTTCTATCCTAATATGCATATTTTGAAATGTATTCTTTGTTTAAATTAGTATAACTCATTTTAGAAGTTAGATTGTGAAAATATATGATAAAAACTAGTTTTTAACGACCGATATTTTTTTACACAATATCTCCGATATTTCGTCTCTTTGGCCTACCGATATTTTACCGACATCCGATACGACATTCCATGGTCTTGAGTGGACCAATGGAAGTCACATGAATAAGCCCAATATACACAGTATTTTGGAACATCAGTATTTTAAAACCCAGTCCGATCATTGACCCGATTTGGTGACTGGGTCAGGCCAATTGGTTTGATCCGGTGGGTCGATCGGGTCAATCCAGATGATAAAATTTGGTGACTTGGTCGGGCAGTTGGAAGTGTGAGGAAAGGCCAGTGGGACCTGCAATCATAAAGATTCATGCATGCAGCTGGAAGTGTAAAATAATGCTCAGTGGGTCCCCGCAAAGCATGGCATGCATGGAAAGGCCAAAGAAGAATCCTACGGCAGATGGGTCTGCACGTTTCCATGAAGCTTTTGTCCTCTTACCTTTTTTCCAGAAGAAGAGGGATTCGTGAGAAGGAAGAAGAGCAGATGGGTTTTGTAGCCATTGCAGTCTGCAGATGACGAAGGCATCGGGGCTGCCCTTGATGAGGCAGCTCATGGCGAGGATGAGCTCCGGGTTTGAACCCGTCTCGAGGTCGAACCAGAAGGCAGAGCCGAAAGTAGTCGACGAACCAATCCTGGTTGCACTTGACAAGTAGACGCCCTGGTAGTGGGACGCGTACCTGTGGGTGCGGAAGGCGACGTCAAAGGCGAATTGGAGGGAGCAAAGGCGGCTGTGGAGGACTTTGGGGAGGGAGACAATCAGCGGCAGAGGGAGACCCAGCCAAGGTTTTTAAAACCGGACCGGCCATCGAACCGGATTGATGGCCGGTCCGGTTGGACCGCGGTTTGACCACGGTCAAACCGTGGTCAAACCGGAATGAACCGGTTTAGGTGTAAATAGGGTTAAGTATATAATAAATATAAATTTTGTATCATATTAACACAAAACTGTTGTAGTCCAAGTGGTTAAAACATAGGGGCGCTGGGGGGGGGGGGGGTCTTGGGTAAATGCCGTCGACGATGCACACACTTACAACATGTGCACCAGTTGTACATAATTAGGGATGACGGCTCGTGTCAGGTGGGTGCATATATCCTATGTAGCACGTCAAAAATATTTAATTATTGTTCTTCAATTCAGTCAACTTGGGTAAATGGTTGATCAGGTAATCAAGCATTACCAACCTCTTATATGGGCCAGGATCATATCCGGACGCCTTGAGCCAAAACCATGAAGTTCAACGGCTAGTAGGCTACTCCTTGAACCGTACACGTGTCATAAAAGCAAAGCCAGTAACGATGGGACTGGTCACCGGACTTTGATGGGGAGCCGGCGACGTCATTGTCACGCGGCCCTCGCAGGCCGGCGCCGCGCTCTTCATTGCCCTCCCTTTAAAAATCCAAAATACCCTTATTTAATCATGAAAATTTCTCTGCTTCTTAAGTGGCTACTTTTTAAAAAACGAAAAAAGAAAGCTGAATTTAGGTTTAGAGAGTGAAGATGCCATGCCAAAATATATTGGGTTAATTCTTAATTAAAGTTAATAATTAGATAGGCTATCTTTTGTATTAAGTATTTGCAATTATCTACCTGTATGGATCTTAATACTTATATAAACTCTTATAAAAAATCTGTTCATCGACTGGATTTTCCTTTCCATAACGAAATTCTTACGTACAGTAACGAAGATTAAAATTATTACTATATTTATTCCATTCTTAAAAGCAGTTTGATATCAATCAGGACAAAACAGTTTGATGGGGTTGAATTCTTCCCAAGACAATCTTATTTGACTTATACTGAACGAATTAACCTTCACTTCATTTTGACAAATCAGGGATGCTCGGTTAGCCTGGAAGTCATTCTACTAGACCCAAACTCTAGCTCTAAACATTTTATTTCTAAAATTTGCCTGGTTTTAAGAGTGCTTAACTTGAGTATAGTGATTAGGGTGGCTTCTTTGGGCAATAAATTGTCCCTTGATATTTGAGGGTGGCTCAAGCTCCATTAGCTTTTTTTGATATACTTATTAGAATGTTAAGATGATCTTTTTGTATTCATAGTATGATTCAAATGTAACATACCGTGATAATAGAGAGAAATATAGTCCATGTTGACATTGTAGGTTGTATTGCGGTGTACTTTTTTGGCCTAAAGGGGCCACTTACACCATGAGAGGAAGAGTCACTCGGTGATCTATGCATTTCAAGGTAAAAAAAATCAAGTCTCTTATATTCCACTTGACAAATTTAAACCAACTTGTTAAAGCTATGTTAGAGCTCGAAAAATGAGAAGTCCTGTGATGCTAATTGTGTGCACAGTAAGTGCACGCATGCCTGAGCATGTTCTGCACAAACGTAATACTCCCTCCATCCAAACAATACTGGCGGCATGTTGTGAACTTCAGGCCCAGGACGTCAGTATGCACACGTCACACATACGGATATCTGCTGGGCCATATCTATTATGATTATATTGCTTTCCTTTTTAATAGGCCCGTTTGAGTATCTTAATATGTAACAGGCTGTAATAGCGTAGTTAGTGGGCAATTAGGGCTCATCTGGCCAGCCCATCCCTTTTTCCTTTAAAAGTAGGTCTTCTTCCTCTGATTTTTTATGCACTAAGAAATTATTATTCCTTTTACCTTTTCTTCTTTGTCTCTTCCACTTTCTCCGGCCATGTTCGTGTCCCATGCTTGGACACAACATTGGTATCAGACCCGTTCCGATCGGCCATTACGGAAGATGATATGTTAGACATGTGTGCCAACATACTAAGGTGGATTTAACGAATCGAGGAAGCCCAAAGAGCGGCGGCCATTCAACTGCTGGCCTGATCGCAGACGGCTCCGCCGCCTGGTACTGCCGCCTGGTATTCCGGTCAACCGCGGTGGGACCCACATCACCACCCACATCAAGTCCTCCACGGTCCCTCCTCATCCCATAATCGTTTGGGTTACTCACGGCCACCGCTGCCTAGCACCGACATCGGGTATTTCGCCCAGCCGCGGTGGGGCTTCCCATAACCACCTCCGCCGTCATGCGAGCCTCAACACGGCCACTTCTCCGCTCCGCCGGCAGCGCCTCATCCGCCAGCGAATCTCTCCCGGACGCCGCCACCACCGGATTCGTCACCATCGACAGGAAGGTTGCCGGTACCAGCATCAAGGAGATCCCTTTCACAGTCATTGTCATACTCCTCTGTCCAACCACAATGGGCCGCCGACATCCGTGTGGTCTCCTCTGTCGTCGCCATGCCTGTGTCGTCAGCCCTAGGTGTGGCCTTGACGACCATCGACGTCCCGATCGACAGCATCGACGCAATTGTCTCCACCGGCCATGATAATGCCATCCCAGCCGTGGCCACCCCTGCCTCTGTCGATTCCTCTTCGCCAACCACAGTGTTGCAGAAACCGACGGTGCCACCACCGCCGCCCATCCACCCCTCCTTGGGTTGATTCGACCTCACCACCAACCCCAACTCCATCACCGCACCGGGCAATACCTCCGACAAGCAGCCTCGCCGGCCACAGCGACCTCGCCGACTCTGCCGAAAGATTGGATTTTTCTTAAAGCTACGGTGGCTACGACGCCACCCAATGCTGTGCCGCCGCATCCGCCTCTTGGACCAGCGCCGCCGCGCATGAGGGCACGACCGGTCAGGGTGGCACAGCGAGTCCTGGCGACCCTTGCCCTTTCAACAACCTCCTGCCTACCATGTGTTTGATGAAATGCTTGAGTCGGGTGCGGGCCGCATGATTAAGTTTATCCATCCTCTCTTGTCTGCAGCTGTGTGTTTGAAGTGCAGTCAGACCAAATCTGGCTCCGCCATTTCCGTCTCAGTTTTGGCCGCCATGTCAGGGGGGACTACTCAGAATTATGAAGCTCTTGACATGATTAGAATTGGTGTTCTTGCTGCAGTTGTAATTGGTATACCCATGCACACCCCTGCTGTTGTCTTCTTCCTGGATGGTTCACTGAACCGTGAGCATACCCCCTGCAAAGCTTCATCATGTGTCAGCACTGTTTCCTCACTTGGCACAGTTGCTGGTGTTGAGGGGGAACCAGTGGTTGAACCCATAGCTGTTGATCATGACATACTCTTTAGGGGGGAAATTTAATTTGCTTACTTATTTGGAGTAAGAAAGCCTAGTCCCTATGGAGCAATTGCCATTGCTTTTGGGAAGTCATTTTTGTTTGCTCACAGGTTGCCAGATGAATATGCCATTTGGTTGGGGGAAATCAAGCCCTTGTCTTATTTTAAGCAAGGATACTTAGTAAGTACGGTTTGCTATACTGATGAGATTTTAAGAGTTCTTCAAGATGAGTATATTGGCTTAGGCAAACTTCTACTGTTTTTCTTGCATGGGGTGAATACAGACAGCAATAATTATTTCAAGCCAGCAGAACGTCATGAAATTGAGAAGTTTGATATAAATCAGAGTACATTGCATCCACTTTTAACAGATTGCAGCATATTCAAGACTGATATGGAGTTTGCGCTTATAAAGTATGCGCATAATATAAGCTCAGCAGTTATAATGAGAGCAAGTCATAATCCTGGCGGACCTGAATATGACTGGGGGATCGAGTTCAATTACAGCAGCGGTCAGCCAGCACCAGAATTAACTTCAGTTATACTATATGGGAACACTCTTTCTGACTTGAAAAACAAGATGGCCGATATCCCAGACATTGATCTTTCTCATTTAGAAGTTACAGAATATGGAGAAATTCAAGTAGATGTGATAGATCCTGTTTCGGATTACTTGGAACTATTGGAAACAGTGATCGACTTCAATCTTATCAAGATTCTTTTGTCTCGAGCAGATTTTAAGTTTGTTTTCGATGCAATGCAGGCTGTAACTGGTGTTTCCGCCAAGCCCATATGTATTGATAAGCTTGGTACCAAACTTCTAGTGGGGGCAGCAGCTCCTTCACTGG
The DNA here is from genome assembly GCA_039654745.1 of Houttuynia cordata. NCBI lineage: Eukaryota > Viridiplantae > Streptophyta > Magnoliopsida > Piperales > Saururaceae > Houttuynia > Houttuynia cordata. Next base: position 42,081,701 of record CM077505.1, on the reverse strand, counting down.
CCGCTGATGGTGTTCGCTGCCTGCTTGGTTTTACGGTTGATTGTCTACAACCTCACCAGGTTGCAAGAGTGCTAGTTCTTTCTACCCAAGTTGACTTCATTCTGGGAAAAGGTGGAGGTGTAATCAAGCAAATGTTGGCTGAAAGTGGTGCCCAAATGAGAATTCTTCCTAGAGACATACTTCCTTCATGTGCTTCTGATTTGGATGAATTGATGGTGATCTTAGAATTCCATCATCTAGTTCAATTTTTTTCTGTTCGTGGAGCACACTTCAGTGCTGAATTCCATGATTTTTCTCGCCCTGACCGTGGCCCTGCTTCCTTTCCTAGATTTCATGAGGATAGCATCCCAGGGCACATGGCTTTGGAAATGTTAACATTCTGGCTATTGTGCTTAAAGGAGAATATTGGGTCTATAATTGGTAAAAATGGTTTTGTCATAGCTGAAATGAGGAAATTGTCTGGTGCTCACATCCGTGTTTTGGGTAAAGCTCAGGTTCCAAAGTGTTCTCTGGAGAATGAAAAAGTAGTTCCGATTATGGGTGAGTATGAGGCTGTCCAAGCGGCCTTGTTCCAGATAAATTCAAGGCTGCGAGCTCACATATTCCGCGATAAGTTCCCTAGTTTAAATCTTCCAATGGGTCCTGGATTTCTTGATTCTGCACCTTCATTCTCACCATTCTCATGGAGAAGAGAATTTTTGCTATCAGGAATTCCTAAATTTGTTGGTATTGGTGGTCTCCCTCCTTTTGATGATGGACCTCCTTTTATGCGGGATATGCATCGACCTGGAATGGCTCGCTTTCAGTCATGGCAGCAGCAGTCTCAGAACCCACAATAGCAATACAGATTGTGTCCACAACAACAGTTGCATAATCAGCTCCTGAAACAAAAGATACCGCAGCAGCTGACACATCAAGGTAACATCCAGCAGCATCAGAACTCGATGCAAATAGTACAACAGGCCAAGGTTGTGGCAGCTTTACAGCAATCCAATCAACAAGCATCTTCAACCATGTTGCCGGCCCAAGGCCAACAACAGTCTCAATCGTTAACACAACGACAACAATTTATGTCCCAGCTTCAGTCACAGTCGGCTCAATTACAATCACAAATGACTTTGCAGAAACAACAGCCAAATTCGATGCAAATACAGCAGAGGATGCAAACATCAAATACTTTATTCCCACCACAGGGTACAATAGAGCAGCAGAAGCAGCATCTAATTCACTTGCAGCGAGGACTTCCAACAGCCTCATCCACTTCCATGGATTTTACAACGCAAACGGGATATAATTCTTTTGATTGGCAAGAAGAGATTTATCAAAAGATAATTTGGAGCACAGTTACAGTTGTTCTTGATGCTGCACCATACCACATGGATGTCACTGATGTTGCTGAAATAGGCACTAAAGATGTTTATGGCATATTTACAATTTTGCTGCGAAGACACCCAGAGGTCCTCCATTTCAAAGCAATTTCAATCCGGAGTATATGAAGCGATGACTTTTTTGTTTTGGGTTCCTACTGTCCTGTTGTTGTGGGGACATCCGAAGATGCCATGACGTCTTCGCGGAAAATGTGGCAAGATGAGTTTCTGGGACACGTTCCTGCTTGGCTGCCTTGAGGACAAGGCGGAGTGTGGTGGATTGTTGTAAATGTCAGGCCAGGACGTCAGCATGCACACGTCACACGTACGGATATCTGCTGGCCCATATCTATTAGGATTAGATTGTTTTCCTTTTTAATAGGCCCGTTTGAGTATCTAAATATGTAACATGCTCTAATAGCGTAGTTAGTGGGTAATTAGGGCCCATCTGGCCAACCCATCTCTTTTCCTTTAAAAGGAGGTCTTTCTCCTCCTTTAGTTTTTTATGCAACAAGAAATTACTATTCCTTTTACTTTTTCTTCCTTGTCTCTTCCTCCTTCTCCGGCCATGATACCTGGCCCTGTTCGTGTCCCACGCTGGGACACAACACGGCATTCAAAAATGAGTTAAATTGATTGGCTTGTAGAGCCCACAACATTTCAAGCCTCCACTTACCCCTATACATGCATGTTCATGATGATCTATTCGTCTGTATGGCAATAAGTGATAAGATAAGATTGATTGGATTTTTCAATTTTGTGCATCCAACAAGTATGCAGGCCTCTTCCTAAAATATATATTCAATACCTTTATCTCTGCAATTTGGCATGAAAGGAATAACATGATTTTTTGTGAATCTTCGTCCACTCCGGATTCGGTTACAAGTCTCATCATTAATCAAGTTAAAGTGGCGGCTGATGCTTTATCTTTCCGAGCTACTGTACTCAATCACTATGATTTCTTAGTTGATTTTTTTTATTAATCTTTTTTTTCTGAGTCCTTTTAAGACTTGTTAGGTATTTCACCTACTGTTGTACCTCATTTCCTTTCTTGGGCTTTAATTCAATTTAATTTATAAAAAAAAATAAGTGATGAGAGCATAGGGCTTTTAATTACCCGTTATAACTTGAGCATTTTCTATCTGTACATGTTCTTTTAAACCCTTCATTATGCAACATGGATCTAGTTACCCAATTCAATCGGTATTTTTTTGTAGTCCAACTTGGAATAAAATCATCAAAATCACGCATTGGCATTTTAGTCAATTTGTTCGTACAACAAAAATAGTCATTTTGTGTAGGTAATATCAGTTCCACTTGGCAAACAATCAAACTGATCATGTCAATTTGAGGGCAGGCAACAGCCCAGCGAAAGACACCAAAAATGTCCTTTGATGTTGCTTTGCTCTTAATTTATGGCCACTCAAACTCTCCCACCTTCCCTTACATGACTAAAACATTTGTTTTCCAGAAATTATTCAGCACTTCCAGGAGACCATGTCACTTTAATTTACTCCCACTTTACAGGAGCCATCGATCATAGGAGATGAATGGTGAACAAGCGACCTACCATCAGGATAGCACAATTGTTGCATGTGAGTCGTGGATGTTCCGGATCGATGGCTCTTGTAAAGGGGGGAGCAAATTTCATGTGATCTACCAGAAATAGTGAACAATTTCTCCTTTTGTAGTCATAAGTTTAATACTTCCTCCGCCAATGAAGCCTGTCTACATCTAAATATGAGAAATTGATTTAGCCATAAAGCCCACATGAAAAGACAGATTTTTCGGGTCCCTCATCCTTGTTTTTTGTTGCGAGGAAGCAAAGTCAACCATGTAATGAATGATTAATAAATGACAAAAATATAGACAGGCTTCATTGGACAGAGGGACTACTATATTTGAATGATTAATAAATGACTAATAAATGATTAATAAATGACTACTATATTAAGAAATTGACAATCTATATTAATAGTATTTACCATTGCTATGTCTTTTCCCTTAATTGTATATCATAGTTTTACATTGTACTATGATTCTATTCTACTAGCTAGGGTCCTTGATTAATTTGCATACTAAGTATAGTCTCTTAATGTGGAAATCCCAAGTCGTTTAGGATTACTGATTAGCCAAAAGACTAATGGAGGACGTTTTTGGGAACACACTTGAAAATGTCGGTTCCACCCTATTTGCTTTTAATAGCTAGTATGAATTAATTTGTAAATATGTACCCAAGTCTACTAATAAATAGCCAAATCGTCAAGTACCAAAGTAGCTCCACCAATTAGAAACAGGAATCTAGTAAGTTAAGTTTCTTTTTTTTTTCTTAACTTATAGTTTCTAGAAAAGATAATGTGTGTGCATGTAAATCTGCCCAGTCTCCTCAATCAGCAACCCATGCAACTGTCAAATAAGTGGTCCTGGTGAGGACCAAGGACATACGATAAGGACCACTCGAGAAAAAGTCAAAGACAGGCCACGAAACTTGGAGTGAGTTGCCACCTATATTTCCTTTTAGCAACTCAAGCTGCCTGACTTGCTTGCTCTTTCTTCAGCTACTATCCCAACACAACCACATAATTTCTTCCTTTGATGCCAGATTTCTTCTAAGCCCATGAAGCAATAAGGTACATGGGAAATCTAAACTTCTTCATCATGCAATAACCGTCCTCTCTAAGTTTTTCAATCTTATAGCTCTATGAATTAATGTTTTCCTGTTCATGTTTTTTCAACATGTTGGGAAGTGAATAGATAAGTTAAGGAAATAAATGGCTGTCAGCCAATTTATCTAAACTAGTTGCCAAAGAGCTAACATTTTTGTGGCTGGTATGAAAAGATATCTATGAATCAATTAAATGACTGCATTTGCATGCTCATGTCAGTGTTTATGGTGTTTTTGTTCAAGACCACGTTTCTGCAGTTTTTTCGAAAAGTAAAATATGCCAACTGAATATATGACTCCATTTTGATGTTCTTCATTGTTTGAAGTTTAGATCTTGAACCTTTGTCTTTCAATGGCTCTCTTTGTGCTCTGTTGTTTTCCATGAATACTTCTTGTACCTTATAAGTAAAAAAGTAGCAATTAGGATCATAGGAAATAAAACAAATTCATTAATAGCTGAAATGTTATTCTATACCCCACATTATCCAATGTAGTGTTTGAAACTCCACTCAACATATTTAATCCATACAGTACATAGAATTGTTCTTGTTAATAACAAGATTCCTTTTACTTTTTAATTTTCTCGTAATTCCAAGGAGTTAATGAATCGCAGAGTTCTTCATTCATTTTACTAGACATTTACAAATTTCATCATTTTGTTTAGATAAGAAGGAAGGAAGGACTAAATAGGAAAAAACAAAGAATGTCAGAATCAACCACAAAAATATCTCTTGTCTTCCGTAAAGACAGTACTAAAAGGATGCCTTAAACTTATATTAGCAGTGTGGTCAAAATCTCTAATAACCATTTGATGATCATCTGAAAATAATTCTCAAATCTATTTCACATCTTCATTATCTTCCTCTTCCTGGTTGCATAAATGTGTGGATGGGACTGAATATATTTTGTGGCTAGCATTTGAAGAAGTTGTTAGCCCTTGGCCTTCACTTTGTGATAATTATATTATTCTATTTTATCAACTATAAAAAAATACAATTACCTTATTCTATTTTATAATTGTCTGAAAAGAGGTCCTAGCTAGATCAGGCATCAATGTTGTTAAATAATGTTTTTAATGTTTGGAAAAGAAAATGCAAATTGAGAAATATTAAAGGAATCGTCTTGTCAGCCGTAATTATAAGTTCTTGAATTATGGAAGTAAAAAATCCAAGATTATGTTGAAGATATCCATCGATTAATCAGCATCGTCAGATCTCGATCTTGTGCCCCACTCACACGCCAATGCACATGAACGTATGTTAACTTTTTCCCTTATGCTAATTGATATTCTACCACTAGTAGAAGATTATGTCAATACTTATGAAAAATATGACCGAGTATGATTCATTTTAATTTTTTTTCTTCCAGAACCATTAATTGGTTTTAAATGGAGACGCCAACGACAGGCATACTTCGGACGAAATCAGATCAGCTCCTGGAAGCCCTTGGCATAAAATCACCGAGCCGATCAGGGCCGATCAACGCACAAGCCAATGATGGGGGCCTACAGTGGAAGCCGAACCAAGAGAAGCTAGTCGGCGTGTCGCCTGCCAAGCACATCCGCAAGACTCGAAGTGCGCAGTTGGATGAGGTGAGCAGTGGCGCGGCAATGAGCCGAGCCTCTAGCGCCAGCCTTAGCTTCTCCTTCTCCCTTGCTGGCTTCACCCTCCCGCCCGAGGAAATCGCCGATCTCCACGTGTTCAGCGATGAGGAGAATGGTACGTAATTGTGTTCATGTGGGCCCGAGCTCTTTCATTTAGGGCGATTAAACCTCCACATTGATATAATTTAGTGGATTTTCAGAGGAACTTGAAGCTGGGGCCCACAGGAAGATTGTTTGCGAACCCACATTACCCATTTTTCTCAAGGTAAAAATTAAGAGCATTTTTTCATTTGGTTAAGTCTTTGACTAGTGGTAACAACTATTCACCCCCTCCGTCTGCGCACCGTGATGGCGAAAATTTTTTTGGTGTACTTAGCAGCCCATGTGGGATTTTACTCCCAGTTATTGGGACCCAGTGATTAGTGATCCACGCCACACACGGAGCCAAAGTGCACTGTAGCTGTTTCACATCTAATTAATGTTAAACCACATGCCCTTATAACCCTGTGTTCATGGGTGTTGTCCATCAGCTTAAAGCATGGTTTTAAAACTCGAACCGGCTCAACCTGTTCGTTTGGAGCCGGTTGCTTTTTCAAGTCGGGTCGGCTGGGTAGGTTGACCCGTCCGGGTCAGTTTAATCCGGTCGGTCGAACGGGTGATCTGGCCGACCCGGTTGGGCCGGGTTTTACCCCCCGGGCTCATGGCCGTCTCGGTTGGCCATAAAACCATCCAGGCGCTAGAGAGTTTGAGGCAAGTCGACTGCGGCGGAGGGGTGGTAGTCGACTCAGGCACCACTTTCACCGACCCCCACATTCATCTCCCTCACCCTCTCATCCCACGGTCTTCAATCCGACCACCCCCATAGCCCATCGCTTGCGACCCCCAGTGTGCTGCTGCCTCCTTCTCTGCCTAGTGGCCGCCGACGCTAAAAAAACGGGGCCTTTTCTCCACGACAAGTACAAGGCTGGGTCTAATAGCAGGACTCACAGTCAAGCATGACTGCGGATAGATTGTTAAATTTCTATGAAATGTTAAATTTCTTGATTGGGACTGGGTTCGGAATCACCGCCGGTGGGCTCGACGATGAGGCGCATGAAGTTGGCATGGGCGGCAGTGACAAAGCTAATGGCCTGGTTAGGAAGGAGGAGGTGAAGTGGACGAAGGAGGAGCGGAGCCTGTGAGCTCCTTGGCGGAGGCGGGGTCACACACATGATTGGGATTAAAAGATGGGCGGCACATGCGGATCCAGATCAAGTGTGCGCTTCAGTCATTAACCCTTAATTGAGGATCCATGTTCACTATTGATCTCCAGGATTGACAGACACATGCCCATGTGGAATAATAGGTGCACTGAATAATTTCTCTTCACAAAAACCCGCACATAAGCATTGGAAGGTTTTGGTTGGAGAGAGAGAAACAATGTTTTAAAAATTGGACCGGCCCAACTGGTCAACCCAATTCGACCGGAGCCCGTCGATTTTCGAGCTGGATCGACCGAGTCAATTAACCCGGTTGAACCGAGTCGAGCCAGCCGGGCCGGGCCGATTTTTAAAACCATGACCCATACGTTTTTTCTAACATAATTTCTTCATTTTTTTTCTTTGCAACATCTTTTATTTTCTTTCGACATCGATCTTGATAGAATCTCATACTGTATATTTTTTTCTTTTAATGTCTAAAAAAATTATTTATTTTTTATGTAAAAATTTTACTTTTTATAATGTGGTTATTTTGTTCATTAAATTGCCACAGAGATAACATTATACTATGCAAAATTTTTATATCATATAAAATTTTAAGAAGTTTTTTTTTTATATTGATGACATCAATCCGGGTTGACCGCCAGTTGAACCCGGTTGGACCTACTCCGCAAGAATTCTGGATTGATGACCGTCCGATTTTTAACACCTCAGAGAGAAATAGATCATACAGGGCCCACTCTTCCCTGTCCAACAAAAAATCCACTACATGAGTGTTTGAGGGTTTAGTTGGAGAGAAAAAAAGTCTCATGTAAGGTTCAATTTTCTTTGTCCAACAAAAATCTGCCACATCAGCATTTGAGACTTTTTTTTTTACAAATTTGAGGGCATATACTCCACCTGCAGGAAGCATTGTTTGGTCAGCCTTGAGGATATCCTCCATCAAGTGGGAGCCGTCCATCATCAGGATTCATGGCGTACTCGCTTCAGTTGTGCGCTTTATCAAACAACACCTCTTTGCTGGAGTGCACAGCTAAAGCATGTGCATCGTAAATCCTGATGATTGATGGCTCCTACTCATGGGGATATCATGGCGGGCACCCCTCCAAGTGGACCATAAAGTCTTCCACACCTACAATATTCGAAAATGCAATGAAGTTAATAAGTAATAAATAAGGGGCTGTTTGGTTCGTAAATTTGGCTACAAATTTAATCTGAATTGTGAGATAACCAACAGAATCATGTTTGGGTTAAATTTAAACTTCAGCTTAAAAGAGGAGTCTCCCTTAATTTAGGCTTAATACGTGAATCACTGAATTGTGAATTTTCAATTCTGCAACCAAAATGACATTCCCATTTTATACCAATTCAACTTAGATAAATTCACTCTTTTCAAATTCATTAAATTCATCAAACAAACAACCCCTGAAAGTCTGTCTCCTTCCACCTTACACAAATTTTCTTAGATTAAAAACCTGTTCCATCAACTACACATTAGAATGCATTTTATGCTATATACTGTAGAAACTAGAAGGAACAAATTGGGAAAAAAGCCATTCCACCTAGGTCGTAATTTGTAACTCCACTATGTTGACCACCCGCCTGAGATTATATCTGGAGAACCTGGTGCCTATGATGCGTGGGCCTTGCCCAAGTGTGCACTAAGCCACGAAAAAAATTGCATTCCATGAGCCTAAGTGTAGATTACAACTATTTAACCCAAAGTGTGCACAACATAAAGGCTACTATTACCTATATTGTCCACCTTTGAAAGCTGTGTTGTTTCTCTCTTATTTCTAAAAGTACTGCAGTTTACAGATGTGAAATTCAAAGTGATCCTCAAAGGTGTAAGAACAAGCAGAGAGAAGGACATTTTGAATGGGATCACTGGATCCGCCAGCCCAGGAGAAGTTCTTGCTCTGATGGGACCTTCAGGCTGTGGAAAAACTACCCTTCTGAGTCTGCTCAGTGGAAGACTGTCTAATCCAGAAGTCAGTGGAACAATAACCTACAACGACCAGCCTTATTCAAAGGCATTGAAACGCAGGTAATATGTTTATGACCCTTTACCATAATTTAATTGCTTAAACTATTTTTATTTTCCAAGAACTTATATTTTTGTTTCAGAAGGTAAGTGGCCTCATCAAAATGCTACTCCCTCTGTTCAAATATTTGTGTCCTCATTAGAAAACCAAACTGAACTGAATTAGTTCATTTTGGTTTTCTAATGAGGACATATATTTTTGGACGGAGGGAGTAATTTAAACTTAGTATGTAAATCAGGTGGTGCATGGAAGTTGTAAAATCAGGTGGTGTAGATTGCATTACCTCTAACGTAACAAGTTAACAACTCTTCACTCCAATGCTTGTTGTTTTTCTGTTAAGGAACTCAACACCAATACTCTACTACAACTAAAACATAATAGTGGTCAATTATTTCTCCTCTTTGAGATACTTCTCGGACCAACTTGAAAGAATCGATCCTGCAATGGGTATATGTTTTCAATTTTAATGGATATGACATAATAGTTTGAGAGATGATTTGGCAGATGGAATTTTCCAAATAACATTACAAGTGAAAGGATGGCAAGAAAGAAAAAAAATTGACAAAAGATTTGTAAACTTTATTTAATAATTATATGAGCTAATATTTCGCTAAGTGTTAGCATCAATATATATATATATATAAGATTAGCGGTTGCAGTACCAATTAAGATAGCAAAATGAGAGAGAGTCCAATTTCTATCGTGAACAAAATCATTTAATTCAGACTACTGATGTAGTTAAATTAGGCTACCAGTTTGCTATAAGATGGTAACGATGTTACAATGATAGGAGCCTTCCATGGCCTTGTGCAGGATTGGATTTGTCACTCAGGATGATGTCCTGCTTGCACACCTTACTGTGAAAGAGACACTGACCTACTCAGCCCTTCTCCGATTGTCCAACACGATGACGAAACAAGAGAAGGAAGAAAGAGCAATGGAAGTCATCTGTGAGCTTGGCCTTGAGAGGTAACCAAAATGCTGAGAGCAAAATAGACTCTATTTGTCTTACCCTATTTTGTGATATGCAGGTGCCAAGATACAATGATTGGAGGATCATTTGTTCGAGGTGTTTCTGGTGGGGAGAGGAAGAGAGTCTGCATTGGCAATGAGATTATAATCAATCCTTCTTTGCTGTTCCTGGATGAACCTACTTCTGGATTGGACTCGACCACAGCGATGAGGATTGTTCATATGTTACATGACATTGCAGAGGTAATACTCTGCTATGAAACATTCATATGTTTTGACTCAGCTACGTTTGGTTCTCGAGGCATCTTTTATGCCAACATACAACCATCCTTTTCTTAAAACGAATTATCTACTATCCATGTAACCATTTTCGCTAGGTTTTTTGCTATTGATGCTGTTCCCAATTCAGTCCTCAATGATGAATAAGATGAGAGAATTTGACTTGACAATTTTTCGAGTTGTCATAAATTGAGTCAATTCTGGACTATTAAAAAAAAGTAAACAGAAATCCAGACTAGGCATCTAATGTGCATTTAGCATCTGTTTAAGAACGAGAGAGAGCGCATATAGCTAATTTTGAAGTTTCTGAAAAAAAAACTGATGAGATATGAATATGTGATGATTGTGTACAATCGATGAATATGGTATATGAATACTGGGTAAAATGAGAATGAAATGTCTGGCATTTTGAGGAAATCTGTCAGTCTCAGTAGTAAATGAATAGTAACAGTATCTGCAAGATACTAGAAAGAAGGCTGTGAGCTTGTTCTTATACCATAACATTTTCTGCCTTTCTGAGCTCATCAGTCTTGTTGTAGGCTGGAAAAACAGTGGTGACCACAATTCATCAGCCATCTAGCAGAGTGTTTCACAAATTTGATAAGTTGATCCTTCTTGGAAAAGGAAGTTTGCTTTTCTATGGAAAGGCATCAGAAGCCGCAATTTATTTTGCTTCAATCGGTTGCACTCCTCTAATTGCCATGAACCCAGCAGAGTTCTTGCTTGATCTGGCTAATGGAAACATAAATGATGTTTCAATTCCATCAGAACTAGAGGACAAAGTTCAGCTGGAGAATACAAACACTGATTCGAGAAATGCTAAACCATCTCCAACAGATGTTCATGAGGTATGTTTTGTATTTGAAAAATACTGACACTAGTTATTTATTTATTACCTTAGAAGCCAAACAGTCATTTTATGGAACCTTTAATTGTGAAAAAACATATAAGTATGAGCAGAAGCAAGAGTCGGTTAATAGTATTTATTTATTTAATCCAATAGTTAACGATTGATGTTATGTTAAATACTACCAAAGCATTAGGATTCTGCTAGTGACTTCAAGATGGGAAGCCTTATAACTCCTATGAACTTCTAATGAGTCTAAATATTGTACTGCATAATTGAGCAAGTCTCAACTCCCAAGTCCTAACATGCATGTGAAATTGAAATGTAAGCATTATGAGCAATTAAGTAGTAATTGGTATCTCCTGTAGCTATTGAACTTCATCTCTATATTACAAGGGCCAATAATTGAGAAAGCCATTTTTCAAAATACTCAAACATTAGTCCAGATCTCTTCATTAGTTTGTATTTCCTGCATATCTTTGTTTTATTAAGTTCAAGGTGAATGAAACAGTATCTAGTAGAGGCATATGAGACTAAAGTTGCTGAGAAAGAGAAGAAGAAGCTGCAGGTTCCAATTCCTGTAAATGAAGATATAAAGTCAAAAGTGTCATCATCACCAAAGAGAGGCTGGGGAGCTAGTTGGCTAGAACAATACTCCATTCTGTTCTGGAGAGGGCTGAAAGAAAGGCAGCATGATTACCTGAGCTGGATGAGAATTAGTCAAGTTCTGGCTATTGCAATTATCTTGGGAATGCTCTGGTGGCACTCAGATAGTACCACATACAGAGGCCTCCAAGATCAGGTAACTAGCACATAGCAAATTTTACATGTAATGAACTCTTCAATTTAGGATGTGCATCAGATACTTCAATTAGCAATTACATAATTAGGGAAAGAAAAACAGAATTATTAATTAAATTGGCTAATGAATGATGTTTTTTATTCACTGCAGACAGGGTTATTATTCTTTATTTCTGTATTTTGGGGCTTCTTCCCAGTATTCACTGCAATTTTCACTTTTCCACAAGAGAGAGCCATGCTAAACAAAGAAAGAGCAGCCGATATGTACAGGATAAGCGCTTACTTTATGGCGAGGACAATAAGTGACTTGCCACTAGATCTTGTACTACCTGTAATTTTCCTTGTCATTGTTTACTTCATGGCAAACTTAAATAAAGGTGTCGTCCCATTCTTCTTGACGATATTAGTCGTGTTCCTCAGCATTGTTGCTGCACAGGTACAGCTTTTTACTGAAACTTTACGATAGCAACAGGGTGAATATAGTTAAATTAGCTTTTAGCCTAGAAAGCTAACAGAAAATACATGCAGGGGCTTGGACTTGCAATTGGTGCTAGTCTCATGGATGTAAAGAAAGCAACCACGCTGGCTTCAGTAATAGTCATGACTTTCATGTTGTCTGGTGGATTCTTTGTTAAGGTCAGTTTAAGGCCATGTTGAGCCAGTGCCTTCTTTTTCTCCAACCAGCTTGTCCAATATAAAATATTAGAATTTACAACACCTTAATTTGTTTTACTTCTCAAATAATTCCTCAATTTATCATTTTTATTAGTTGTAAAACTGCACGTTCAAAATGAACGTGCTATAATCCATAACTTGAACCATGACTTCTTTCAGTTTTCTATTGCTAATTAGATTCTTTCTCGAACCCATTTGTCTTGTACATAACTCCTATAGAGTCCAGACTCCTCCAAAAATGGACTTCCCTCAAGTTTCTACTTCACATTGATGGGTAGTTTAGTAATATTTTTTTAATTATAAGGGTATTTTAGGTAGAACACTCTTAA